>JACSVZ010000023.1:419611-921110 GCA_014706295.1 Lycocorax pyrrhopterus obiensis
CCCTGCGTGTCACCCCAACGTCACCCTGCCGTGTCCCCAGGTGGATGAGAACAGCTACTCGGTGCTGCGCTGCGAGGGCACCTCTGTCACCCTGCCCAAGCTGTCCCCAGGCACCGCCTACGTGGTTCGAGTCCAGGCTCTGACCGCCGACGGCCACGGGGCCTTCAGCCCCAGCACGAGTTTGAGACCCTGCCCGAGGGTGAGGAGGGGCTGGGGGATGTCGGGAGTGTGGGGTGGGGGTTCCAGGGGCTGCAGGGCTCACCCGGACGGGTCCCCACAGTCTGAGGCCACTGCATCGACCGCCGTCATCACCGGCAGCGTCGCTGGCGTCATCTTTGTCGTCCTGCTCTTGGCTACTCTCCTCTACATCCTCCGGCGGTAAGGGGACAAAACCCCAGAGACCCCCAAAAAAACCAAAATGTTGTTTGTCCCACCACTAAATATGGGCGAGGGATGATCTTTTGGGACAAAACGCTGCTTTCCACAGGAGGAGGAGGTCACGGCCGCGCCAATCCGCCGAGGACGTCTACTTCTCCAAGTCAGGTGAGCCATGGGACAGTGGGGACAACAGGGATGGGTGGGGGGTGACAGGGGTGCTGACCCTCTCCTTGACACCCCCAGACCAGCTGAAGCCCCTCAAGACCTACGTTGACCCCCACACGTACGAAGACCCCAACCAAGCCATGCTCAAGTTCACCACCGAGATCCCTCCGTCCTTCATCACCCGCCAGAAGGTCATCGGCGCCGGTGCGTGGCTTTGTCCCCCCAGCGACACCCCGAAATCGGGGTGGGGCAGGGGGTTAAGGGTGCCCCGTGTTTCTCGGAGCAGGTGAATTTGGGGAGGTGTACAAGGGCACCCTGAAGCGCGGCAGGAAGGAGGTGCCGGTGGCCATCAAGACGTTGAAGGTGGGGTACACGGAGAAGCAGCGCGTGGACTTCCTGAGCGAGGCCACCATCATGGGACAGTTCTGCCACCACAACATCATCCACCTCGAGGGCGTCATCTCCAAGTGTGAGTGGCCTCTATGTCCTGTCCCCCCCGCAAAAAAACCCACCCCAATTTCCCAGCAAAACACCCCCAAAAAAGTGATATAAAAATAGGGGGTTTTGAGCAATGGGCAAAGGGGAATTTGAGGGATTTGGGTCATTTTGGGGGATGAGGTTGGGGATTTTTTTAGGGGGGGAATTCAGGTTTATTTGGGAGGTTTTAGGGTGAGCTTAGGGGATTTTTTGTAGGAGTTTGGGGAGTTATTTTGGGGTTTTGGCAGTTGGGGTTTACTGGGGTCTGTAAGGGGGTTGAAGCTTTTTGTTATTTTGGGAATGTTTAATGGCGGTGATTTTTTGGCAAGTTGGGGGTCTGTGGTTTTTGAGGGGATTTGGGAGGGTTTGGGTTTTTGGGGGTGGTTGGAGTTTTTTATTATATTTATGGGGTTGGGGTTGTTTTTGGTGGTTGGGTTTTTTTGAGGGGCATCAGGCATTTTGGGGTTTTGAGGATTTTGGGAGGGCTTGTGGGAGATTCAGAGATTTTAGTGGGGGGTGACTTTTTTGGCAGGGTTGGAGGGATATTTTGGGGGGGTTTTACCTATTTTGGGATCTTTTTTGGTATAGACAAGCCCTTCATGATTATCACGGAGTACATGGAGAACGGGGCGCTGGATAAATTCCTGCGGGTAGGTGGCACGTGGTGGCAACGACCACGGGGTGGTGGGACCTCCAACACCCATCACGGGAGGTGGGACAACGGGTGGATTCCAGGCTGGATTCTCCCCTTTTCCCAGGAAAAAGAGGGCGAATTTGGCGTCATCCAGCTGGTGGGGATGTTGAGGGGCATCGCTGCCGGCATGAAGTACTTGGCCAACATGAATTACGTCCATCGGGACCTGGCCGCCAGGAACATCCTGGTGAACAGCAACCTGGTGTGCAAAGTGTCCGATTTCGGGCTCTCGAGGGTGCTGGAAGATGACCCTGAAGCCACCTACACCACCAGCGTGAGTGTCACTGCGGCGGGGCGGTGGCCATGGAGGGGTGGCTGGTTGGCCATGGAAGGGTGGCTGGCCAAAGTGAGGGGGTGGTTGGGCATGTTGGGGTGGTTGTCCAAAGTGGTTGATTGTCCATCACGGTTGTTTGGATGGTTGTCCAAGGTGGTTGATTGTCCATCACGGTTGGCCATGTTGGGGTGGTTGGCCATGGTGGAGGTGGTTGGCCATGGTGGAGGTGGTTTTTCTGGGGGTTCAGGGTTGACCCCAATGTTGCCGTAGGGCGGGAAGATCCCGATCCGTTGGACAGCACCCGAAGCCATCTCCTACCGCAAGTTCACCTCCGCCAGCGACGTCTGGAGCTACGGCATCGTCATGTGGGAGGTGATGTCCTACGGCGAGCGGCCCTACTGGGAGCTCTCCAACCACGAGGTGAGAGCCCACCCTCCACCATCACCAGTTTTTTGGGAGACATTCAAGGCCAGGTGGGACAAGGCTGGGATCAACCTGGTCTAGTGGAAGGTGTCCCTGCCCAGGCAGGGGCTGCAATGAGATGAGCTTTAATGTCCTTCCAACCCAAATCATTCTGGGATTCTGTGAATGAACAGCTTGTTTGGGGAGACCATCACTGACCCTCCTCCTCCTCCTCGTAGGTGATGAAGGCCATCAACGAGGGCTTCCGCCTCCCGGCGCCGCTGGACTGTCCCTCGGCCATCTACCAGCTGATGATGCAGTGCTGGCAGCAGGAGCGCTCCCGGCGCCCCAAATTCGCCGACATCGTCAGCATCCTCGACAAACTCATCCGCGCCCCCGAGTCCCTCAAGGCGCTGGCGGATTTCGACCCCCGGTGAGTGCAGGAAGCACCGGGAAGGGGTGGGGGCAAGAAGAGGGAGGGGGGCAGTTGTCCAGCGAAGCTGTGGCTGCCCCATCCCTGGCAGTGTCCAAGGCCAGCCTGGACGGGGCTTGGAGCAGCCTGGGACAGTGGAAGGTGTCCCTGCCCATGGCAGGGGTGGAATGGGATGGGCTCTAAGGTCCCTTCCAACCCAACCATTCTGAGATTCTCTGATTCTTGCCCATCTTTGCATCTTTCGGTTTTTTGCATCATTTTGTTTTCATCTTCGCATTTTTTTGAATCATTTTTTGCACTCTTGTGGTGCTGTTTTGGGTTGGGTTTTGCATCTCTGCACTCCCACGTTGCTTTTGGCATCTCCATTTCTGCATCGTTTTCTGGTATTTCCCCATTTCACATGTCCACGTTTTACATTGTCATTTCATCATCTCATTTTTGCATTTATTTTTTGGCATCTTCCCATTTCTGCATCATTTTCCTATCCTTTCTTTTCTGCACCTTTTTTTGCATCTTCCAATTTCTGTGTTTTTCCAGCCTTCCATTTTCACATCATTTTTCGCGTCCTTCCATTTCTGCGTCGTTTTTTTAACCTTCCACTTTCACATCATTTTTTGCATCATTTCATTTCTGCGCTATTTTTGCAACCTTCCAATTCTTGCATTATTTTTTCACCTTTCCGCTGCTGCAGAATTTCTCATCTTTCCATTTTCACGTTATTTTTTGCATCTTTTCAACCCTGTGTTATTTTTCCATCCTTCCATTTTCACATCTTTTTATTCCACCTTTTCATTCCTGCCCCATTTTTGCACTTCTCCATTCCTGCACCATTTTTTGCATTGTTTCATTTCTGCATCGTTTTTTGCAGCCTCTCATTTTCACATTTTTTGCACCTTCCCATTTTCGCATTATTTTTTTACATCCCTCCATTTCGACACCGTTTTCTGCGTTTCCTTTCTGCATCATTTTTACACCCTTCTGTTTTCATGTCATTTTTCCAACTTCGTGTTTCTGCGCCGTTTTTTTTGCATCTTTCCATTTTTGCATCATTTTTCCGTCCGCCTCCCCAGGGTGTCCATCCGCCTGCCCAGCACCAGCGGCTCCGAGGGCGTCCCGTTCCGCTCCGTCCCGGAGTGGCTGGAGTCCATCCGGATGCCCCAGTACACCGAGACCTTCATGGCCTCGGGCTACAGCACCATCGAGAAGGTCCTGCAGATGACCAGCGAGTGAGTCCCTGTCCCTGTGCTGTCCCCTTGATATTCCCATACTGTCCCCATGCCATTTCCATGCTGTCCCTGAGATGTGTCCCCACACTGTCCTCATGCCCCCCCTCCAACTCCCGGGGGACGGGGATGTGCTGGGAACGGAAACCACTTCCGTGGCCTTGGCGACCTGAGGGACGGGATAAAATTAGATGTTCCTTGGCCGGAGAGGCCGGGATGAGCTGTGTGCATCCATCTATCCCTTGGGATACGCTGTGTCCATCCATGCCTTGGGATGAGCCATGTCTGTCCATCCGTCCCTTGGATGAGCCATGTCCATCCATCCATCCCTCGGGATGAGCCAGGTCCATCCATCCCTCGGTATGAGCCAGGTCCATCCCTCCCTCGGGATGAGCCAGGTCCATCCATCCCTCCCTCGGGATGAGCCAGGTCCGTCCATCCATCCCTCGGAATGAGCCATGTCCATCCACCCACCCGTCCACGCCCCGGGAACGCAGCTCCTGGGGATCCCCCAAACCCGGGGTGGGGCTGTCACTGGTCCCGTCCCCTCCCAGCCCCACTCCAGGCTCTGTGCTCCTCCAATCCTGATTTCCTTTCCCGTTTTCCCAGGGACATCAAGCGGATCGGGGTGCGGCTGCCGGGGCACCAGAAGCGCATCGCCTACAGCCTGCTGGGGCTGCAGGAGCAGGCGGGTGCCGGGGGGGCCCCGGGCTGACCCCAAACACCCCAAAACACCACATGAAGACCCCCCCTCCTCCCCGAGGGGTTTATTTATTATTTCTGTAATTATTAAGGGTTTTTTTATAGTGTTATTATCGATACTGTCCCCATGCTTGGGGATGAAACGGGTGCTGCCCCTGCCCTCCCCCCTAAAAAAATGGAATTTCAAGCTCGTTTGGAGCTGGGGGAGGGATTTTTCTTCTTATTTTTCCCCCACATTTCATGAAAAAGGGCTCAGTCCCAAAACTGATTTATTTTTGCTTTTTTTCTCCCTATTTATTCCTCTCCCACCAGGTTTTTGGGTGATTTTGTTCCCTTTTAACGCTGATCTGCCAGTGTTGCCTTGTATTTTTTAACCTAATTTATTCTATTTTTGTATATTTATTGCGAGGAATTAAAGGTCGTGTCAGGTTTGGGAGAGAAAAAAAGGGGGAAATTAAAAAAAAACCTCAGATGCTGTTTTTCCCCCTTTTTTTCAGGGACTTATGGGGATTTTTGTGGGGTTTTGAATAAAAATATGTGCTTTTTTGTTTTCTAGAATATTGTGTTTTCCCACTGGTTCACAGAGATCGAGGGAATTTGGGGGGCAAAGAGAGGGGGTTTCCCTTGGATTTTAGGAGTTTTAAGGGAATTTAAAGGTTTTTAAGAGGATTTTAAAGGGGTTTTTAGGGTGTTTTAAGGATTTTTTGGGGGGCATTAAGGGGGAGTTAAGGAGGTTTAAAGATTTTTGATTTTTTTTTTTAGTCATTTTAAGGTTTTTTAAGGAGTTATCAGGATCAGTAAGGGGGTTTAGGAGCTTTAAAGGGGTTTGAAGTTATTTTTAGGGGGGCTTAATATTTTTAAGGGGTTTTATTTAGGGATTTTTAGGGGAGCGTTAAGGTGATTTTAGAAGGGGGGGTTTAGGGGTTTTAACGGGGTTTTAAATGGGTTAAAGAGGGCTTTTAAGGGGGTTTAAAATGGGTTAAAGAGGGTTTTTTAAGGGGTTTAAAGTTTTTAGGGGGTTATCAGGGATTTTAAGGGGTTTCACGCGGCTCCAGGAGTGTTTCCCATCCGGGGCCTCTTTCCCCAGCAAAACCCACGAGGAATTTGGCCTTTCCATCCCCCGCCGCTCCCCCGAAGCCAAAGCCCGGCCGCGCCGGCTGCCCGGAGCCTGCAAATAACTGGGTAGGAAAACGCCAGAAAAAGGGTTTTTGCATTTTTTGTCTGCCCCAAACCATAATAAGGGACGGGTGGGAGGTGCGGGCGGTCCAACATCGTGCTGCGGAAGCCGCCGTTTGGGGGGGTTTCACCCCATTTTTGGGGCATTTTGGCCTGTGGGTGTCACGAGTTTGTCGGTCTCAGCCGCGGCGCCGGCCTCGATCCCGGCTCAAAGTCCAGCGGCGCCCGGGAGGAGCCGGATCGGGGGGGGGGACACCCCGGATTTGGGCTCCTTATCGCAGCCCCTTATCGCCTGTGTGCCGAGGGCGGGGCCGGACAGGGAACCCGTGGGGCTGGGGAAGCCATGGGGAAACTGAGGCACGGGGATAGCGCGGCTTTTGGGGTGCCGGGCAGGGCTGGGGGTGCCCCCCGTGGGTGCTGCCCCGCTGACCCCCCACCCCCCCAAGCGCTCGGGGGGCCGAGGACCCCTCCCCTCGCTCCCCTCGCCCCTCCGAGCGCCTCCCGTGGGTGCCGCAGCCCAGCCCCGCTCCCAGCGCCCAGCCCGGAGCCCAGCCCAGCTCCTGCCCCACTTTTGGGGTGTCTCCCTGGCGCTGACCCCGCTTCACCCGTCCTGCGCCGGGCCCAGGCATGCCCGCCCTGCCCAACCTGCCCCGCCGCGCCTAATTAACCCCCGGGCTTAATTACGGCTTCGTTAGCGCCCGGTGCGCCGCCCAAACCCGCTGCGCCCCGGTGCGGGGGTCACCAGAGGGCTGGGGGGGTCAGCCCCTCACTCCCCCCGGATTTCGGGGTCACTAAACACCCACCCCCTTCTTAATTGCAGTAATTAAAATAAGGATAATTATGTGCTGATTATTTTGAGGGAGGGGGCATAGGGGGGTGTCGCAGAGACAGGACGCTTCAGTGCATGTCCTGGGGCAGTTTTGGGGTGATTTGGGGAGTTTTAAGCGTTGCCGTTGGGTTTCGGAGGGGGTGACCCCCCAAAAAAAGAAACCGTCAGGGCTGGAGGAGGGAGGAGGAGGAGGAAGCATTGATGGGTTGATGAATTTAATGCACAACACGCTCTGCTGGAGAACCGGTGCCCCCAGCCCAGACCCCCCACACCACCTGGGGGGTCAGGACTCCCCCTCTTTCCATGGGGAACATCCCTGGGGAGGGGTCCCCTGTGGTCCCAAAACCTCATCACTTGGGGTTGGCGAGTTCCTCGATCGCTCTCCGCAGCTGGAAGGGGACAGAGAAGGTGGGACAGGGGCTTTCCCCCACTTTTCCTTCTCCTTTTTCCCCCCTTTTCCTCCCATTGCCCCCTTTTTCCTTCCTTTTTTCTCCCCCATTCCCCCCTTTTTCCTCCCTTCCCCTCCCTTTCTCCCTTTTTTTCCCTTTTTCCCACCTTTTCCCCCCTTTTTCCCCCTCACCTCCGCCCGGCTCACGGCTCCCACCAGCTCCCCAGAGCGGGTGACAAAGACTCGCTGCAGCTTCAGCAGCTGGAAGAGGTGATAGGCCTGGGAGGGGGACAGCAGGGACATGGGGACAAAGCCACCCTCGCCGCGTCCCCTCAGAGTGACACAGAACTGGGGGGGGCTCCCAGGACATGTCTCCCCCTCCCCAAACCTGGTGCAGGGAGGTCCACGGGGAGAACTGGAGCATGATGGGCTCGATGGCACAGTCGTCCCCGAGCGTCCCCACGGCGGCCAGCTTGGGGAAGGCGACGTGTTAATTTTGGGGTGGAAAAGCAGCTTTTTGGGTGCGGTGGGGTGCCCCCCATCCCGTTTACCTTCTCCCCTTGGGGGGCCTGGGGGTGCTCGTGGCTCTGGAGGAAGGAGACCAGCTGGGACCTGCTGACGGTGCCCACCAGCGTGGGGGACCCTGGAGAGTGCGGACAGTATGGGAATACCAGGGGGACACCAAGGGGACAGTATGGGAATACCAGGGGGACACCAAGGGGACAGTATGGGAATAACAGGGGGAGGGACTGGGGCCACCAAGCGGACATCCCATAGGGACAGCAGGGTGATGGTATCAGGACAGGATGGGAATAACAAGAGGACACCCCATAGGTGCACCTTGGAGACAGAATGGGAATGTTGAGGGAACAGCATGGGGACACCAAAGGGGAAGGGGACAGCATAGATACAGTACAGGAATACAGAGGTGGCACCATGGAAATATCGAGGGGACAACACGTGGACACCAACAGGAACAGGACACCCTGGGAGTACCAAAGGACACCATAAGAGCTGTATGAGGACACCGCAGGAACACCCCATAGGGACAGTGTGGGCATGGTATGGACATAGCATGGGAGTATCAACTGGGCACTGTGGGGACACACTGGGGACACAGAAGGGCCACCACAGGGTTAGGGACTCGCTGGCCATCCCCCATGGTGACAGTGACCCCCCAGACCCCACATCCCACCTGTGCTCTCCACGACGGGGTACTCGGTGTCAGCAGAGGCGTCCAAGGCCACCAGCACCTCCTGGAAACCGTTCCCCTTGGCCAAGGCCACCACCCGGCGCTCCATGAACTCCTCCACCACCACTCGGTAGGAGCTGGAGAGCACAAAACCCCCCGAATTTCTATCGTTTCCTGGAGAATCCCCCTCAGACGTGGGTTTTGGGGGCGGGGGCTTACGCGATGTGCCGGCTGCGGATGGGGGGCAGGTAGGGCAGCTTCTTGACGATGATGCCGGCGTCGTAGAAGGACGGCTGGTTCTTCTGGCTGATGGCGTTGGCCACCAGCACGGCCAGCACGGTGGGCAGGATGTGGCCCAGGTGCCCGGTGGCCTCGCACACCAGCAGGGCAGTGGACACCGCATGGGTCACCGAGCCTGAGAACGCAGCTGCGCCTGGCGGGGGGAGCGGGGGGTCAGGGGATGGGGGGTGGGTGTCCCCCTGCCTGTGGGGCTGTCTCCCACCCCCAGACTCACCGGCCAGGGCGTAGCCAGCGGGAATGATGGGCCGTGGGGGTCCTTCCGAATGGAGCCCCCGTGGGAAGAGCAGGGCCACTACCTCCCCTATCAGGCGCCCGATGGCCGCTCCTAAAATTGGGGGAGGAGGGAAGGTGGGGAGATCCCAGCAGCCCCCCCCCCCCAATAATGGTGGAGGTAGAGGTGACCACCCTCCTGCAGCCCTCCCAGAGCTGGATGGATCCCCTGTACCCCCCAGCCTGGATGTATCCCCCTCCAGAGCTGGATGGATCCCCTGTACCCCTCAGACTGGATGTATCCCCCTCCAGAGCTGGACACACCCCCTGTACCCCCACTCCAAGGGCTGAATGCACCCCCTGCACCCCTCCCCAGGCCTGGCTGTCCCCCCCGTGTCCCCCCAGGCCCAGCCCCCAACTCACCGTAGATGAAGATGGGCATGAAGTACCCGGCTGGCATGGGCAGGGTGGTGGCCAGGATCAGCATCCAGAACTGGGGGGGCCAGCGGACACAGAGGGGGTCACCCCATGGGGACACCGTGTTGGGGGTCCCACCCAGAGATTTGGGGGGCCATGGTTACCTTCATGAGCAGGAAGAAGGTCAAGGTGCCGTAGATGGTGGCAGAGGGATGGTCCCACTCCTGCCAGAGCCCCCCAGGCTTGGCCACCTCCGAGGCGTTGGGGGCCAGCGCGCCCCACGTGTGGTTGTCGAAGAGGGAGGTGAGATATTCCTTCATGGTGAGCTGGATGGATGGACAGATGGACAAATGGACACCCTGAGCCCCCACTGGAAGGTTTTAGGGTCCCCAGGGAGCCCCCTGTGTCCCCACTCACCCTGGAGGCCATGAACTGCCCCAGGCCAGGCGGGAAGGTGACGGAGGCGAGGAGCAGCACCACCAGCACCGTGTACACAGGTTTGCTGCAGGGGGGACATGGGGGGCTGGGGGTGTGGGAACGGACGGATGGACGGACAGAGGGACGCAGGGACACCCGGGGTGGATGGGGTTAGTGGGCATGGTGCATGGGGGGGACATAGGGACACTCGGGGTGCAGGGAGGGGACATAGGGACACTCGAGGTGCATGCGGAGGGTGTATGGGGTGGATGCAGGGGTGGCCAGAGTGCACAGGGTGGACATATGGACACTCAGAGGGGATGGATGCACGGGGTGGACACACGGACAGCCAGGGTGCAGGGAGGGACACAGGGACACCCAGGGTGTATGGGAAGGACACAGGGACACACAGAGCCTGCACGGCACGGACACACGGACACAGAGAGTGCAGGGTGCAGATAGACGGATGGATGGATGCCCAGTACGGACTCGGTGGCCAAGAGCTTGGCCGTCAGCCGGTTCTCCTTGACAGCCACCATCATCCAGCGCTGGCAGAAGAGATAAGCACAGGCCACGATCCCACAGACGATCCTGTGAGGAGAGGGCAGGTAGGGTACAGGCAGGGCACAGGCAGGGCACAGACAGCACCCCAAAACTGGACCCTCCATACCCCAAAATCACAAAAAAAAAGGTCTCCAGGAGGTCGAAGGGAAAATCAATCTTGAGGTCACTCTTAAAAACAGCAGCGATGGTTTCTGGGAGGGGGGAGAGGAATGAGAGTGTGAGTTTGGGGGTGAGCACCCCAAAAATGTCACAGGGGGAGGGTAAAGGGGAAGAGGGGGCACATCCTGCCCGCCCTGCCTTGCCTTGCTCGCTGTTGAACACGGCCAGGAGCCGAAACATGAAGGCACCGCAGGTGGCAGCGAAAAAGCCGCGCCAGTAATCCCGCACGGCAAAGTGGGGGGACATCACCTCGATGCTGAAAAGCACCCCTGGAAAAACGGGGAAAGGGGTCAGGGCAAGGTTTAGGGGTGCCCAGGGTGGGATTAGGGGGAGTCCTCACCGCTGATGGGCGCCCCAAAGACTGTGGCCACCCCGACGGCTTGTGCTGCCACCAGCATCTCGTGCTGCTTGAACTTGTCCTGTAGGGTGGAGGGGTTTAGGCACAACCCCAGCTTTTTGGGGCAGTAAAATGCAATCCCTTCATTAATTTTTTGGGCGGTGGCACCCCCACCTCATACTCCCTCATGACTGTGGTCCTCATCTTCCCCAGATATGCTGCGGCCATGGCGGAGAGGTGGACATAGGGACCCTGGGGGGGACACAGTGCTGAGCGTCCCCCCCACCTCGGCACCAACTGAAACCACCGGGGATTTTGGGGTTCAGGAGGGGATCCCTCACCACTTTCCCAAGGAAAACGGTGCTGCCGCACACCAGGGTGCAGGTCAGCCCCACCACCTTGGCTCCAAAGTTCTGGATGGCCAGGTAGTCCTCCAGCACCACGCCCATCAGGATGGTCTTCAGCTCCGGGATGCCGGAGCCTGGAGCCGGGGGGCGGGGGGAGAATCCAAATTTTAGAGGTCCCCCATTACCGAGGGGGCATTTTAGGGAGCCAGGGAGGTCGGGGTGCAGCTGGCTCACCTCCGGAGTGCGGGGTGATGCTCTGGGAGAAGCCGGTGGAGAAAGCGGCCAGTGCCGTGGGGTACAGGGTCCACGAGAGGTACTTGAGCACCCCGATGTCCCCAATCTCTCGGTACAGCCACGTGTGGGCTGGAGGAGAGGTGTTGGGAGGGGAGATGCAGCCCCCAAAAGACCCCCCCATATCCTCGGTGAACCCCCAGATGCCGGTGAAGCCCCCCAGGGCGCCCCTCGTTTACCTGCATAGAGCCTGGCGACGATGATGTCCATGGTGAAGCTGATGGTGGCCATGAGGACCCCCAGGATGAAGAGGAAGTACCAATCCTCCCCAACGCGGAACAGCTGCCGCTTCACCCACTCCAAGCACCCTGTGAGGGGGGAAACAGGGTGCTGACCCCCCCCAAAAACCCCCACCCCCAGAATCCCCCTTTTTGGGTGGGGGGTCTCACCTCGGACTCTTCTCCGGGCGGTGGGGCAGGGTCTCCAGCTGTGCTCCGACACCAGCACCCTCTCCTCCTCCTCCTCCTCTTCCTTCTCCCCCCGCGCCCCCCCGGGGACGGGTCGCTCCATCCCGGGGACTTTTCTGGGGACTGCACCCGCTTTTTTTTAGCACCCCCTCACCCGTCCTCCCGCCTCGGCCTCCGCTGCCAGAGTGAGTTTGCAAAGGAGCTCATTAAAAACGACCTTGACGAATCCGACGGACCCGCTCCGGCCGGAGCGAGCCGGGTTTCCCCCCCCTCCGCCACCCGCGAGCTCCCAGTCCCAACGTACATCCCGCGGCGGGGAGGATTTAATAAGTATTTTAATTAATTATCATGATTATTCCTTAATAATAGGCATCGCATTCCATAGCGCTGAGTTGGGGGGGGGACGGAGAGGGGAAAAATTTCCACCGTCTCCGGCGCAAGACCTAAATTTAGCCGGTTTTACGAGAGGTCTGGCAGGCGGCCGGGAGCCTTAACGAGGCTTTAAAAAGCTCGTCAAGTCGAAATATCCCGAAATAACCGATCCGGCGTCGCCTTCGCCAGGAGGAGGACGAGGAAGGGGGTTCCGCTCTTCCCCCCGGCGGGAGCTGGGGGTCGCAGGTGGGGGCAAGCGGTGGGTGAAGGTGAAATCCTCGCCCGCCGGCACCATGGAGCTTTTCGGGAGCTTTGTCCGGCCCCACGGGGAGACCTTGGGGTTCCCAGGTGAGTTTGGGGGGCACTCAGGAGGCATTTGGGGGGGGATCCGCAGCAAGCCGTGGCTGTGACCCCCCAAAACTGTGTCCGGCAGCTCGCCCCGGTAACACGGGCGTGGTGAAGACCCTGGGGAACACCTATCAGTTCACGGTGGACGTCAGCGACTTCGCGCCCGAGGACATCATTGTCACCACCTCCAACAACCAGATCGAGGTGCATGCCGAGAAGGTGGGTGCTCCCTCCTTTCCCTGCTCGCCCCCAAAGTGAGGGACCCCAAAATCCTCACTGGGGGATGCAGGGACCACCCAGCTCCCACCCAATTCCCAAACAGCTGCAGCCACAACCCCAGTGGGATTTAATTCACCATTAGTTAATGGTGACCGCAGGGAATAATGAGTCCCCATTCCGCTTGCACCCCAAAATCGCCCCTTTTCACCCTTTTTTTCTCTCCCCAGCGGGCCACGGATGGCACCGTCATGAACACCTTCACCCACAAGTGCCAGCTGCCCGAAGACGTGGACCCCACGTCCGTGTCGTCCTCGCTGGGGGACAACGGGATGTTGACCATCCGGGCTCAGCGCCGGCCGGCCAAGCACTCCGAGCATGTCCAGCAAACCTTCCGGACTGAGATCAAGATCTGAGGGGTTGGGGGGCCTTTCCCCCCCTCTCCCCTCCCTCGCTAACTATTTGGGTGATTTGGGAAGGAGGTGGGATGTGGGGTAGGGAATGGGAACGCTCCCTCCACCGTGGGGTCAGACCTGTGCTGAATGCATCCCGTCACGCACCGGAGAAACTCCGGAGGGGAGTCCCAGCTCCAGCAATTTTTAGCTGGCGCATGTTGAGGGGGAAGATCCAGCGTGCCAAGAGTCCTGCCGGGAGCCAGGTTCCCTTCCCAACCCTCCGCCAGAGCTTGTCTTTGTATATAGAGCTTGGGATAAATTATTGAGAACATCTGACTGCCACCTTCTCTGTTTTTTGATGTTTCCTTGATGCTTTACACTCAAAAAGGGGTGTGGGATCAGACCCGAGGGGTGTCTCCGTAAGGGATATTCTGCCATCCCGACAAAAACTCGGACCAGGACCCGCTCGGGCGCCCGCTGCCCTGTTTATTTCCAGCCCGGGGTGACTCATTTCTTCCCCGAAGCTCTATTTCTGAGCCATTCCCTCAGCTGTTCGGCTGCCGACCCACCTGGAAGGGCACCAAACCCTCCTCTCCTCCCCTCGCCCACCCTCACCCACCACCCTCGGGATGCCCCAAGGCCGGCACGAGCCGGGATGGCAGCCCCAAACCCAAGGGCTTCTTTCTGGGGGGACCTTTGCCCAAAACCTCCCGCAAAGGAGGGCCTGGCTCCGTCTCCCTGTGTGTACCAACAACACCGAGGCGCCTGTTCAGGGCCAGCGCCTGTTTATGGCTACACACAGCGCCCGCCTCGTGTTGCCGCTCCCGCTCCAGCGCAGCCCGATCCCGTCCATCCCCGAACCACTCGTGACTGGCATTAACACACCTGGCAGCGTCCCAGGCACGGCCGCCGGCTGCTTTGGCTGTCGCTCAGGGGACTCCCCGCTGCAGGAAAAAAAAAACCAGGTTAAAAGTGATGGATAAAGTTGTTGATGGCAGTAAAGGCTCGGGGAGCTCGGGTGCGCGGCCGTCGAGCCCCGGCGATGGGACGCGGCTGCTCCGGCCCAAAATGCCGCCCCGGCAGCCACCGCCGGTCACTGGTTGCCATCTAGTGGCCCTCGCCCAGGGCGATGCAGGGAAAGGAGGAAGAAAATGGGGAAAAACCGCCCTATTTCTGCCCAAATCGCTTTTGGACAGGGGAGATGAGGAGAGGGCGAAGGGCCGGCTCAGCCCAGCCCCAAGCACACCCCACAGCGGCTCGTTTGTGGCAGGAAAGCTGGGGAAAAACCAGGTTTTTTGGACATGTTTAAACCCTTTATCAGTGATCTGGACGATGAGGGGATCGAGGGCACCCTCGTAGCCCGATACAAAACTTTTTCGCTTATTTATACGTTTTCAGCAAACAAATTAATGTTCATTGGTTTTAAGTCACATAATTCTCTTTATTATTTAGCATTCTGTCTTCTACTGGTCATTGATTTCTGTGGTCCTTTTATCATCTTCTCAGATGGGGAATCTCCAGCTTTCCAGGCCTTAATGTCCTCTGTGTTTTCTGGTTACCCCAACGTCCTTGAAGTGCCATACATTTATAATATCCAATCTTCGAATGCCTTTGGCTTTATTGAAGCTTGTCAGGGTCAGTTTTAACAAACTTATGGTTTTGGTGATTTAATGATCTGAGCAACAAGAGTCTGTGGAGAAACTTAACTAGTGCTGGCCAAAAGCGAGTGCTGCTTACAATTAATTAAAACAACTAATTAAAAATTAGTTAGGAAAATTATATTATTTCCGATAACCGGGAACCTTCTCCCTGACAGAACGGTGGAGCCAAGGGAACAACTGACAGGAAAAGAGGAACGGCATCAAGTTGTGGCAGGGAGGCTTATGTTAGATATAGGGAAGATTCTTTCATGGAGTGGGTGGTCAGGCACTGGGACAGTGGTGGAATCACCACCTCGGGGGTGTTGCAATAGGGGTGATACGGCGACTGGGGACATGGTTAGCGATGAATACGGCGGTGGCGGCGGCACGGGGACCTCGCACCCCCACAGCTCCTCTCCGTCTCTCGCGGCCCCTCACGGCCGCTCTCGGTCCCTCAGCACCGCCCCCCCCACTGTCATGGCGGCGCCTCTGGGGCGGGAAGGGGCGGGAAGGTGACCGGGCCCTGCCGCGCATGCGCAGTGACGCTGCCGCCGCTGGGCGGGCCAGGGCGACGCCGCTTCCGCCCGGCGCCAAGATGGCGGCGCCCTTTGTCTGGTCGGTGTCACGGTGAGGGCCGCGGGCTGCGGGTGAGGCCCCGCCGGGCCCGGCATGGCAGGTACGGCATGGGGGGCCCGGGAGAGCGCTGGAGGGGCTGGGGAGAGGGCTGAGTGAGACACGGGCACTGGGAGGGGAGGGGGCTGCGGCCCGGCTCGCTGGCTGTGGGGTAACGGAGTCGGTTTGGGGGTCACTCCGGTGCGCGGCCCCCGGTTCTTTGAGGGCAGGCTGCGGGGGGGGGGGCGGTCCTGCTGGCGGGCCCTGGGAAACAGGGGCTGTCGGCTGTCGTGAGGGGAACGAGGGTTGTCGCGATAGGAACGGGGGGCTGCTAGCTGTCGTCAGGGTTTGTTGGCTGCTGTGAGGGGAGCGGGGGTCTCCTGGTTGTCATGAGGGGAATGGGGGGTTGGTGGCTGTCACAGGGGGAGTGGGGGGCTGTCGTGAGGGGAATGGAGGGGCTTCTGGATGTCATGAGGGGAACAGAGGTCTCGTGGTTGTCGTGAGAGAAACGAGGGGCTGTCGTGAGGGAAACGAGAGGCTCCTGGCTGTCTTGAGGGCGAGGGGGGGGTTCCTGGCTGCATCCCCTCCCCAAGCTGTCTGTGCCCGCTGTGTGACCCCCCCCCCAGCCGTGAGGTGACTCGGGGCGAGGCCGTGAACGAAGCCCGGCGTCCCCCGGGCGTGGGGCATCACCGTCCCCTCAGGCTTCCCGAGGGCGGGGAATGGGAGTCACAGCCCTGAGCCAGCGCCAGACACATCCCCGCACCTCAGGGACGGGGAAAACCGCAAGGAAAACACGGATTTTCTCTTATTCTGGCGTCTTGGGCGAGGTGACAGTCCCTCCTGGCTGTCCGAGCCCTCTGCGGGCGGGCGTGGGTGACACATTTCGCGGACCAGCCGCGTTTCCTCAGCTTCATTTCTGCATCAGAGGCTTCTCCCGGGATTCCAGCCCTCAGCCAGCATTCCAAATGGTGTTTTTCCCGGAGGAGACAAGGGTTTGTCATCTCTGGGCGCTGCAGACACAGAAGGGGTTTCAGGGCAGATCTCAGGCTCAGGTGATGTCTCGGTGTCCAGAGCAGCACCAGCACATCCCTAAGCCTGAAATCCAAATAACCAAGGGGTCTTCAGGATGTCTGTTCCCTGTGGGACATCCAGAATGTCCCTGTCCTCGTGTCTTTCTCGTTTTATTTACTTTTCACCACATTTTTTCCTCTTTGTGATTATTTCCCCTCTCATAGCTTGCCTTCCGCTTCCGACCACAAGCTCCGCAGCCCTTCCCTGTTCCATGATCCATATTATTACGTGGAGCTGCTCCGCTCAGATCAGCTCTAAACTTTATTTTTTTCACTGAAAACGTTGCAGGATCCGTTCCTGGAAATGAGGACAGACCCCTCTGGGCAAAGGCAGCGAGGGTTGGGGCTGCGTTGTTCCCCGAGCTGACGCACGAGGAGGGAGATGACGGTGGGTAGGAAACAACCCCCCTCTTCCCTTTCATCTTCCCAGGATGGGTGGCTGGGTGGTGACAGCCTTGAAAAGCAATGTTTAAATCATTTTTTTTTCCAATTTAGTGAGATTTGGGGGTTTTTAATAGGTAGATGTTCGTGTGGCAGGGAAGGGGAGAGGTAATGTCGCTAATTAGCAAGAGCGCTTAACAGAGCTCGCGTGGGAAGCTCCCTGGGACTGCAGCTGCCGTATTTATCTGTGTGGTGGGCGTGGGTGGGCTCATAATGAACTTTTCCACGATTAATTGGATAATGAGAGACTCAACAGCCACGTCAGGGAGAGGTCAGGAGGGGAATCGTCTCCCCCGAGGGGAAATCAGGGGGTGCCCAGTCCTGCATCGGCGATTTTGCACCTCGGTGCCTTCAGCACCCAAGACTGGCGGTTTAAAATGGAGTTTTTCATCCCGTTTTTCCCAGGATGGCTGCGTAGAGACTGACCTGAACACCTGGAAAGGGGAAACCTCTGGAGGGGAGGCACAACCCTCTGGCCCTCAGTCCTCTGGATATCTCCACTCCTCGCAGCACAGGGGTGAGCTCAGGCACCAGTCCTGGGGGTTGGGTCCAGGTGTTCGGGATTTTTAAACCTTGGAGTCAGGGATTTTAGTGGATAAAGGTGACATTGGCTGCTGGGTGTGGGTATAGAGAGCTCCTCCAAGCCTCTCTCTGCTGTGCTTTCGAGGGAGCCGGAACACGACGTTACGGAGGAGACTACAGAAAATAGGAAGTTTTTTGGGGAGGAGTTGAGTTTCCTGGATTTTTACTTCCTTCTCAAAGCTGGGGAGCAAAAGCTGAGACAAGTCCAATCCTGGAACATTAAAAATCATCGTTCAGATGCAAAGTGCCTCCCACAAATTCCCAAAAATACCCTTTTAGTGCATCAAACTGTCATGATTCCTCAGGTCCTGCTGCGCAGAGCTCTCCGAGCACAGAATGCAGCCTTGTTTATCCTGCTGGGAAAATGCTCCCCCTTTTTTCCAGAGCTTTGCAAACCATACAGGGCCGTGCTACGTAGTATTTGATCCAAATACTGTTTTTCTTGGCTGTCAGGGATGTATTTTGGGACTGGGGGAGCTTGGAGAGCTGGGGGAAAGCCAGGGCAAGAACAGAATGGAGTGGAACTTCCTCTCTCTGTGCATGATCCGATGCTGTCAGAGAGGTCATGGCCTCTCATCCACACTGGGAATGACTTTGGAAGCTGAATGGATCCATGGGAGGAAGATCCTTCCCCGAGTGTTGCTGGCACCCGCAGCTGACAGGAGGAGGCTCCCTCTGACCGCTGATGCAGAGGAAGGGACAGGAATTTGAAGTGCCTGGTGTTGTGGATCCAAACCTCTCGCTTTTTCCTGGCTGGAAACTCCTGATTTAAGAGGTGGTGAAGTGGAAAAACAACTTCCATGGGCTGGAAACTTTCAGAGACACTGAGAATGGAATCCAGGAGTGTTTCCCCAGCTGTAACCTTCCTGCTTCAGCGTCCAGAGCTTTAGGGACTTCCTGCTTGAACAATAACTGGATAGTCCCTGTTTCCTTTCTCCTCCCTTCTTGCCGATCCCTTGAAACAATCCCTTCAGCACGGGAATCATTGTTGGGAGACAAAGCCAAGTGAAAACTCTTCATTCACCCTACGGATGCAGCTCAGGAGAAAATCCACAGTGTGGCACTTTGCTGACAAGGACCTGCTGGAAAATTGGGGTTTTGCCATGTTTCCAGCAATTTTCAGCATTCCTCAGGCAAAGCTGTGCCCCGAGCACAGAGAACTCCCTCCAAACACACAATAAAATATAAAAATTCCTCGGTATCGTGACATGGGCAGCTGGAACGAGCAGGAGCTGGAAGGTTTGGATGAACACTTCCATGCTGTGGCCTTGGCAGGAGCCGTGACACAGAGGAGGGACGATGGCGCTTTTGTCTGCAGAGGTGACAAGGCTCCTGCTCTCTGCTTGGACCAGCTGAGGAGCAATAGCTGTGTTCTAAATCCTGTCAGAGTGGCTAAAAACCATTGTGGCTGTTCCATCGACTCCTTCCAGCCCTGTGTTGGAGTCGTGCCTGTTCTAGGAGAGGGTTTGGGGTTGGATTTAGCCAGGAGAGGAGCTGAAATTCACCTTTTTGGGCCATTTTTTTAACCACGAGGACAGTCAGGTTGTGCTCTGTGATCTCTCCTCCTCCACGACCCCTTCAGTGGTTTCACCACCCACCTCACCCCCCATCCCGGGATTTTTTTCCCTCCTCACAGCCATGGATTTCCCGCAGCACAGCCAACAAGTGCTGGAGCAGCTGAACCAGCAGCGGCAGCTGGGGCTGCTCTGCGACTGCACCTTCGTGGTGGACGGCATCGACTTCAAGGCCCACAAGGCCGTGCTGGCCGCCTGCAGCGACTACTTCCGCATGCTCTTCGTGGACCAGAAGGACGTGGTGCACCTGGACATCAGCAACGCCGCAGGTAGGCCTGCAGTTTTTATCCAGGATCCCTCCCAGCTCCTTGAACAACACAATTCCATGCCCAAGCTTCGAGGGAGGCTCTTCGGCTTGTTATTTTGAGCGTTTCAAAATGAAAGAGTGAGGGGTGAGGGCTCATTTGTGATTGTTTCACCTCCCCTGCAGGACTGGGCCAGGTTCTGGAGTTCATGTACACGGCTAAGCTGAGCCTGAGCCCCGACAACGTGGAGGACGTGCTGGCCGTGGCGGGTTTCCTGCAGATGCAGGAGATCATCAGCGCTTGCAACGCGCTCAAATCCCTCTCTGTGCCCCCAGAAAATCCCCCTGGGATGAGCCAGCAGCCCCCCGAGATTGGTACGTACCCTCCTGGCTTTCCCTCACCCAGGGAAAGTCAAGATTTACCCAGTTACGCTTCATCCAGTCCAAAATTTATCCACTTATGCTCCTTGGCCACCTTCCAAACCCATTTCCTGGGTACATCTGGTGCGCCTGAATGGGGTTTGATCCCCTTGGGCACCACCAGCAGTTGAAAAATTGCTGCTTCCCTGAATTTCATGGGATTTGGGAATCCTCCTGGCAGCAGCAGCTGGATGGCTTCGCCTCTTCCCTCGCAGGGGCCGACAAGGTGACGGCCGATGACAAGACATCGGTGGCAGAGGCTTCGGGGGAGCCTGACAAAGACAAAGCAGCTGTTCCCAGTGCTGAGGGGAAGGAGGAGAAGCTGGAGGCCGCGGCACAGCCCCAGGCGACTGCGGAGCAGCCGGCTGGCCAGGAAGGTGAGCCACCAAGGGGTGACACCCCGGATCCTGCTGTCACCCCCAGCACACCCTGTCCTGACACTCCGGTGCTCACAGGGACAGACGCTGCCATCCAGGAGGATCCCAAGGCCGACATTCCCGGGCTCCCGCAGCCGTCGGAGAGCGCAGCAGGCAGCGGCAGCCCTGCGGCCTCGGACACCACTGGGACAGGAGGTGCGTTGGCGAGCAGGGCTGGGACAAAGCTGGGCAGAGCTTGATCCTGCATTTTCTGTGGAATTAATTGCGTAAGTGCGAGTTTTGTGAGGCACAGATCCTCTGGGAGCAGTTTTCATGGAGCATAGTGAGGAGAAT
This sequence comes from Lycocorax pyrrhopterus obiensis, assembly GCA_014706295.1. NCBI lineage: Eukaryota > Metazoa > Chordata > Aves > Passeriformes > Paradisaeidae > Lycocorax > Lycocorax pyrrhopterus. The sequence continues at coordinate 440,018 of JACSVZ010000023.1, forward strand.
TGGGAAATTATCCTCTGCCTGCACAGGCTTTTGGAATTTAGGACTGATCACCTGCAGATTGCCTGCATGATTCCAGGCAAAGGTGATGATGGATGAGCTTTCACTTCCCTTCCAACTCAAATGTTTCTGTGATTTCCCTGGGGACAGGGGAGGCCTAATCCCAGTGTCCTTGGGTTAGGAAATACAGGTGGATTTTGTGCCTCTGCTGCTGCTCACGAAGCTGAGCATCCCCATTTTCTACCGTCCTGCAGAGATGAAGCCAGAAAGGAAGGAGGAAGAGGGGGAGATGATAGTGGAGGAGGAAGATGAGGGTAAAATCCCTGAGGAGGAGCCAGCCCAGCTGGAAAACGGGGAGAACGCTGAGGATAATGAGTCGGGAAGCACGGATTCCGGGCAGGAGAACTCAGGGGAGCCGCGCCTGCTGCGCTCCGGCACCTACAGCGACCGCACCGAGTCCAAGGCCTACGGCTCCGTCACACACAAGTGCGAGGTGAGGCCAGCTGGGCTCCTGGGCAGCATCTCCGGGTGCCCCAGGGACACCGGGGGTGACAGTGCCCGTCCCTCCATCCCTAGGACTGCGGGAAGGAGTTCACCCACACCGGGAACTTCAAGCGGCACATCCGTATCCACACCGGAGAGAAGCCCTTCTCCTGCAGGGAGTGCAACAAGGCCTTCTCCGACCCAGCTGCCTGCAAGGCCCACGAGAAGACGCACAGGTGCGGGGTGGAACCAGGGAAAGGTGCCTGAAAGACAGGGGGTTTGCTGGGAATGGTCGAATCCTTTGGAAATCCACCAGTGTGTTGGGATATCTGGGAGGAGATTTGTCTTTCTGCCCCTGTCATAGAGGCATGGAATAATCCTGAGTTGGAAGGGACCCACAAGGGTTGAGTCCAACTGCTGGCCCTGCACAGACACCATCAGAATCCCATCCTTTGTCTGAGAGCGTTGTCCAAATTGTCCTTCCCTTTTGTGTTGTTTCATGGACTCCCCATCCCTGGAAGTGTTCAGGGTTGGATGGGGCTTGGAGCAACCTGGTCTAGTGGCAGGTGGGGTCTGGTGGAACAGGATGAGCTTGAAGGTCCCTCCCAACCCCAGCCATTCTGTGATTCCTGTGGGTCTGGCTGGGGGGTGACGCTCAGACTGGGGCAGGAAGACCCCGGTGCTGGGTGTGACATTCCCACCTCGCCCCAGCCCGCTGAAGCCGTACGGCTGCGAGGAGTGCGGGAAGAGCTACCGGCTCATCAGCCTCCTGAACCTGCACAAGAAGCGGCACACGGGCGAGGCCCGGTACCGCTGCGAGGACTGCGGGAAGCTCTTCACCACCTCGGGCAACCTGAAGCGGCACCAGCTGGTGCACAGCGGCGAGAAGCCCTACCAGTGCGACTACTGCGGGCGCTCCTTCTCCGACCCCACCTCCAAGATGCGCCACCTGGAGACGCACGACACCGACAAGGAGCACAAGTGTCCCCACTGTGACAAGAAGTTCAACCAGGTGCGGTGGGGAGCTGGGCCAGAGCGGTCCTGGAAGGGAGGTTTGACCATGGGATGCAGTTCGGGGTTCCCAGAGCTGTCGTGCGATGGTGGTGTATCCATGAGGTGTAGTTGGGGGTCCCAGAGCAGTCCTGAAAGGGTGGATTATCCATGGGATGCAGTTCAGGGGTCTTGGAGCTTGGAAAGGGTTGTTTATCCATGAGGTGGAGCTTGGGGGTCCCAGAGGCCACTCCAGAAGGGATCCATGGGGATTGGGGTTGCTTGGAAGGGAGATGGGGTGGTTTGGAGCTCTCTCCATCCCGTTCTCTATCCCCAGGTGGGGAATTTGAAGGCTCACCTGAAGATCCACATCGCAGATGGGCCCCTGAAGTGCCGGGAATGCGGGAAGCAATTCACCACCTCAGGTAAGATGGGCATGGGGGCTGAGTGACGGGGGCTGGATGGTCCGGCGGGGGCAGGGAGTGTTCTGGGGCTGGATCAGAGCCAGAGGAAGGATTTCATCCCGAGTTTACAGTGCCATGAATTCCTGGTTGTGCTGCATGAATTCCTGGTTTTCCCCATGGAGCCACGCCCTGGAAAGCAGCTCCTCGTCCAGATTTTGGAGATGGGGATGTCTCTTCCCGTCTTCTCCCAACCTGCTGCAGAGCCATGGGGTTGGGATGATCCCAATGGAGTCTCTTGATCCCCTCAAACACTGAATGCTTGTCCTGGCTGTCCCCCCTTCCATGTTATTGCCTGATCCCAGGCAAGGTGCACGCGGCTTCCCTTGATCCCTGTGGAGTCCCTGCTCCCTGAGTAGCAACAGGCTTTCCTGAGGGAGCTTCTGGGGCACTGGGAAGGAGGAAAAGGGGGAGGAGGATCCCGTGTCCTTCAGCCTGCCCTGCTCCCAGGTAACCTGAAGCGGCACCTGCGGATCCACAGCGGGGAGAAGCCGTACGTGTGCGTGCACTGCCAGCGCCAGTTCGCCGACCCCGGCGCGCTCCAGCGCCACGTCCGCATCCACACCGGTACGGATCCGCTCCTGCCTCCCCGAGGGGTTCTCCTTCCCCTCCTGCTCCCCACCCACCCTCTCCCTGTGCTTTCCCCAGGAGAGAAGCCATGCCAGTGCTTGATCTGCGGGAAAGCCTTCACCCAGGCGAGCTCCCTCATCGCCCACGTGCGCCAGCACACTGGGGAGAAGCCCTACGTGTGCGAGCGCTGTGGGAAGAGGTGAGGATTCCCCTTGGGAATTTTGGGAGGGGCACTTCGGTGGTGTTGGGATATCAGGGGGCATCTCCACTCGCCCCCTGCAGCTGGGTGGAGGTGCCAGGGCGTTACCACAGATTGTGGTGACCGTGGTGTCATCCCCGAAGGTTCGTCCAGTCGAGCCAGCTGGCCAACCACATCCGCCACCACGACAACATCCGGCCCCACAAATGCACCGTCTGCAACAAAGCCTTCGTCAACGTGGGCGACCTGTCCAAGCACATCATCATCCACACTGGTGGGTACCTCCCAAAATCCTCCCCCGCCCCCGGGCATCGCCCCCTGACCCACCCCTCGTTCCCTGTCCTCTTCCCAGGGGAGAAGCCGTTCCTGTGTGACAAGTGCGGGCGCGGCTTCAACCGCGTGGACAACCTGCGCTCGCACGTGAAGACCGTGCACCAGGGCAAGGCCGGCATCAAGATCCTGGAGCCCGAGGAAGGCGACGAGGTCAACATCGTCACAGTGGCGTCCGATGACATGGTGACATTGGCCACTGAGGCGCTGGCTGCCACCGCTGTCACGCAGCTCACGGGTGAGCTGGGGGGCCCACGGCTGTTCCCAAAGGGAGTTCATCCATGGGGAGCGGCTTGGGAGCCAGCCAGAAGGGAAATTTAGCTGTGGGGTGCAGCTGGCTGGTCCTACAGTTGTCCCCAGAGGGAGATTCATTTATGGAGGTGCAGCTTAGGGGTCTCAGGAGTCATCCCAAAAGGGAAACATACCCATGGGAATGCAGCTTGGGGGTCTTGGCAGTGTCCTGAAAGGGAGGTTTATCCATGGGGTGCAGCTTGGGCATCCCAGGACTGTCCTAAAAGGGGGGTGGGTCTCCAAGGAGCAGCTTGGAGTTCCAAGAGACATGCCAAAAATGAGATTTTTCCATGGGGGGCAGCCTAGGGGTCCCAGGAGCCCTTCCAGAGGGGACATTTATCCCTGGGGAGCAGCTTGGGTGCCTTGGGGCTGTCCTGAAAGGGAGGTTTATCCATGAGGTGCAGTTCGAGAGGCCCAAGAGTCACCCCAAAAGGGAGATTCATTTGTGGGGGGCAGTTTGAGGCTTTTCCATGGGGTGCAGCTTGGAGGTCCTGGAGCCCCCCAAAGGCACTGCAGGTTTATCCAAGGGTGCAGAACCTGAGTCCCACTGGAGCCGCTCCCAGCCTCAGCTCTGGGCAGGATCCATGGCTGGGGGTGGAATTCCTGCCCAGCTGGACCCACCAAATATCCCTGTCCCCCCCAAATGTCCCTGTGCCCCCTTGTCCCCGCAGTGGTGCCCGTGGCAGCCGCGGTGACGGCGGACGAGACCGAAGCACTTAAAGCCGAGATCACCAAAGCGGTGAAGCAGGTGCAGGAGGCAGGTGAGACTGGGAATACCGGGCTGGCTCCTCCCTTCCCACCCCTCCAGCGCCTCCGGGAATACTGGGAATACCGGCACGGGCCCGCAGCTCCCATCCCACTACCCCAGCACCTCCGGGAATACCGGCACGGGCCCGCAGCTCCCATCCCACTACCCCAGCACCTCCGGGAATACCGGCACGGGCCCGCAGCTCCCATCCCACTACCCCAGCACCTCCGGGAATACCGGCACGGGCCCGCAGCTCCCATCCCACTACCCCAGCACCTCCGGGAATACCGGCACGGGCCCGCAGCTCCCATCCCACTACCCCAGCACCTCCGGGAATACTGGCACGGGCCGGCAGCCCCCATTTTTGTGTGTGTTTCTCTCTCCCCCGGCAGACCCCAACACGCAGATCCTTTACGCCTGCGACTCCTGCGGGGAGAAGTTCCTGGACGCCAGCAGCCTGGCGCAGCACGTGCGCATCCACACGGCCCAGGCGCTCGTCATGTTCCAGGCCGAGCCGGACTTTTACCAGCCCTACGGGGCCGCGGGCTGGCCGGCAGAGCAGGTCATCCCCGCCGGGGAGCTCCTGTTCCGCCCCCGCGACGGCCCCGCCGAGCCGCCCCCGGCCGCTGCCCCGGCCCCCCCGGCCGAGGGGCCGCCCCCGCCCCCCGAGTGACCCCGCCCCGCCCCGGCCCAGCCTTTATTTAAGAGACATCTCGGAAATGGTGTAAAAAGTGTATTTCTGGAAGGAAAGAGATGGAATAAATTGCAATATTTTGTAAGGGTTGGTGCTCGGGGAGGGGGGGGGACGTGCTGTGGATCCCCCAGGGGATGTTTTGGGGCGATGGGGGGGGTGGATTGAACTACTGCAGTCACTGATGAGAGTGTGAGGTGACAAAAGTGGGGTTAAGTGAGATGATAAAGGTAAAAAAAGGTGGTTTAAGGTTTTCAGCCCCACCCAGAGCAGCAGATGGGGATTTTGGGGCCCAGGAAGACCCTCACCCGCTTCCCCCCCCCACCGAGGGAGGGGTGGAGGCAGGGGAGCTGCCCCTGTTTTGGGGTAAAAACAGAACAAAAGGTGCTGCTGGCTGGAGGTGGGGTGTGGGAGGCTGTCCTGCCCCACCCGGGGCACACCCACAAGGGACCCCCAGGCCCTGCAGCTGGGATGGGGGGCTGGGGGTCCCAGGGGCCGTGTGTCCATCCCTGTCTGTCCCTGTCCCCCACCAGCTGTGGGGGGACCCGGGGGTGCAGTGCTGGCTCTGGCCTTGTCCCCCCCCCATTGCTGGGGCTGGGGGCTGCAGGACCCCCAAAATGTGCCCCTGTCCGTGTGTCCAGCTGGGCACTCACCCCTTGCTCTGGCCCCTCAGAGTCCCCCCCAACTCCCCAGGGCAGGGAGGGAAGGGAGACACACATGGACACAGCTACGGGGGCGTGTCCACCCAGGACAGATGGACACAGAGATGGCTGCAGGTCCAGCTGGACACATGGAAAGCTCCATGGATGGTTGGACAGTGGTAGAGACACATGGACAGGTGACCATTGGGCTGGACACACAGTTTGATGTCCAGTTGGACACCTGGACATGCGTCTGTCCAACCGTGTGCCCACCTGTGCCACCATCCATGTGTCCATCTGTCCTCATCCCTGTTCCCCAGCCTGGGAGGGTTGGAGGATCCAGGACAGGCTGTGCTGTCCAGCTGGACACATGGACAGGGCTGTGGATGGTTGGTCGTTCAGCTGGAAATGGCTAGACAGACGGATGGATGGACAGATGGATGGACACAGGGATGGTTGGACATGCAGACACAGACAGGGACATGTCCAGCTGGACACCTGGACAGCTCTAAGGATGGACACATGGCTGGTTACATTCCCAGCCAGGGGGACAGACAGTCAGACAGTTGCACGTCCGGATGGACAGTTGGACATTGTACGTCCAGCTGGACACACGGACATTGTACATGCAGCTAGCCAGATGGACATTGTACGTCCAGCTGGACAGATGGAAAGGCACCCGCCCAGCTGGACACTCCTTCCTCCACACATGGGCATAAATGCCCCAAAAATGCACTTTTTGCCCCCAAGGCCCCTCTCCAAAACCAGCGATTTCACACTCCCACCCCACCCCACCCCCACAGCCCCGTGTCCATCTGTCCGGGCCCATCCCCGTGTCCAGCTCCCAGCCCTGGCTCTGAGCATGGGGAAGGATCTGGCCCGATCCCAACTCCAAACCAATGGACAGTGGGGAGTGGGGTGGGGGCGGGGCGGGGGCGTGAGGGGGGTGTGAGGGGGGCGGGGTGGGGGTGTGAAATCGCTGGTTTTGGAGAGGGGCCTTGGGGACAAAAAGTGCATTTTTGGGGCATTTATGCCCATGGGTGGAGGAAGGAGTGTCCAGCTGGATGGGTGCCTGTCCATCTGTCTGGCTGCCCGTACAATGTCCGGCTGGACGTACAATGTCCGTGTGTGCGGCTGGACGTACAAGTGTCCATCATTCTGGCTGGATGCACAAATGTCCATCTGTCCAGCTGAACGTGTAACTGACCATGTGTTTGTCTGGATCCCCACCTGTGTGTCCGGCTTTTGGACAGGTGGACAGGTGAGTGCCCAGATGGACAAATGGACAGGACTATGTACAACTGGACAGTTGTATATCCAGCTAGCCAGATGGACATTGTACGTGCAGCTGGACAGATGGAAAGGCACCCGCCCAGCTGGACACTCCTTCCTCCACACATGGGCATAAATGCCCCAAAAATGCACTTTTTGTCCCCAAGGCCCCTCTCCAAAACCAGCGATTTCACACCCCTGCCCCGCCCCCCTCACACCCCCCTCACGCCCCCCTCACGCCCCCACCCCCCTTGCTCAGGGTCCAGCCCTTCTCAGCCCCAGCTCTGTCCAGCTCTGTCCATCCTCGGGTCTGGAACCACCATCAGGCCTCAGCTGCCCCCCCAACCCTTCCAGCACCCCGGGGTGGGAGATGGACATGGGGATGGACAGATGGACAGATGGACACAGGGCTGTGTGGTGGGAGGGTGGGGTGGGGGTGTGAGGGGGGTGTGAGGGGGGCAGGGCGGGGGTGTGAAATCGCTGGTTTTTGGAGAGGGGCCTGGGGGCCAAAAAGTGCATTTTTGGGGCATTTATGCCCATGGGTGGAGGAAGGAGTGTCCAGCTGGGTGGGTGTCTGTCCATCTGTCCAGCAGCACATACAATGTCCAGCTGGATGTACAATGTCCGTGTGTCCGGCTGGACGTACAATGTCCGTGTGTCCGGCTGGATGTACGTGTGTCCGGCTGGACATATAATGTCCGTGTGTCCGGCTGGACGTACAATGTCCATGTGTCCAGCTGGACGTACAATGTCTGTGTGTCCAGCTGGATGTACAATGTCCGTGTGTCCGGCTGGACGTACAATGTCCGTGTGTCCAGCTGGACGTACAAGTGTCCAGCTGGGTGTGCGACTCTCTGATTGTCCACGCAATGGTGCCTCTGTCTGGCTGTGAATGCATCTGGACGTGTGTCCAGCTGGACGTGCAGCCCCTGCCCTGCGCCCCAGTGCCTGGTGGCCAATGGGGGTGGGATGGACACACGGACACGCGTCTGGATGGATGGACAAGGAGCTGGACAGACCGACAGGAGCACGTTCAGCTGGGAATGGGGATGGATCTGTCAGATGGACAGAACAGGAGAGTGTCCAGCTGGACAGTTGGGCACTGTACATCCAGCTGGACAGTTGGACATTGTACATCCAGCTGGCCACATGGACACTGTACGTCCAGCTGGACACATGGACATTGTACATCCAGCTGGACAGTTGGACATTGTACGTCCAGCTGGACAGTTGGACACTGTACGTCCAGCTGGACACATGGACACTGTACGTCCAGCCGGACACTTGTACATCCAGCTGGACACACGGACATTGTACATCCAGCTGGACATTGTATGTGCTGCTGGACAGATACCCATCCAGCTGGACACTTCTTCTTTCATCCATGAGCATAAAGGCCCCAAAAATGCACTTTTTGCCCCCCAAGGCCCCTCTCCAAAACCAGCGATTTCACACCCCCGCCCCACCCCCCTCACACCCCCCTCACGCCCCCGCCCCGCCCCCACCCCACTCCCCACTGTCCATTGGTTTGGAGTCGGGATCGGGCCAGATCCTTCCCCATGCTCAGAGCCAGGGCTGGGAGCTGGACACGGGGATGGGCCCGGACAGATGGACACGGGGCTGTGGGGGTGGGGCGGGGGTGTGAGGGGGGTGTGAGGGGGGCGGGGCAGGGGTGTAAAATCGCTGGTTTTTGGAGAGGGGCCTTGGGGGCAAAAAGTGCATTTTTGGGGCATTTATGCCCATGGGTGGAGGAAGGAGTGTCCAGCTGGATGGGTGCCTGTCCATCTGTCTGGCTGCCCGTACAATGTCCGGCTGGACGTACAATGTCCGTGTGTGCGGCTGGACGTACAAGTGTCCATCATTCTGGCTGGATGCACAAATGTCCATCTGTCCAGCTGAACGTGTAACTGACCATGTGTTTGTCTGGATCCCCACCTGTGTGTCCGGCTTTTGGACAGGTGGACAGGTGAGTGCCCAGATGGACAAATGGACAGGACTATGTACAACTGGACAGTTGTATATCCAGCTGGACAGATGGACATTGTACGTGCTGCTGGACAGATGGACAGACACCCGCCCAGCTGGACACTCCTTCCTCCACACATGGGCATAAATGCCCCAAAAATGCACTTTTTGTCCCCAAGGCCCCTCTCCAAAACCAGCGATTTCACACCCCTGCCCCGCCCCCCTCACACCCCCCTCACGCCCCCCTCACGCCCCCACCCCCCTTGCTCAGGGTCCAGCCCTTCTCAGCCCCAGCTCTGTCCAGCTCTGTCCATCCTCGGGTCTGGAACCACCATCAGGCCTCAGCTGCCCCCCCAACCCTTCCAGCACCCCGGGGTGGGAGATGGACATGGGGATGGACAGATGGACAGATGGACACAGGGCTGTGTGGTGGGGGGCGGGGTGGGGGTGTGAGGGGGGTGTGAGGGGGGCGGGGCGGGGGTGTGAAATCGCTGGTTTTTGGAGAGGGGCCTGGGGGGCAAAAAGTGCATTTTTGGGGCATTTATGCCCATGGGTGGAGGAGGAAAGTGTCTGGCTGGGCATGAGCATGTCCAGCTGTCCAGCTGGAAATACTTTTCTCCAGTTGGCTATCTGTCGGTCCGTCCATCTGTCCATCCATCCATCTATCTGTCCGTCTGTCTGTCCATGTCCCAGTGCTTTGGGTAGGTGAAGGGGATGGGCCTGGATGGACGGACAGGTCCAGGCCCAGCTGGGTGGACGGACACTGCACGGACACATGGACACACGGTCAGTTCATACCTGGCCGGAAACATGAACAGTGCCCTCCAGCCCCCCCCCCCCCCCCCCCCCCCCAAAATGCCCTTTTTTGCCCCAGAAACCAGCAGGGTCAGACCCCTTTCCCCCTGCCCTGGTAACCCACATGTCCATCTGTCCAAGCCCCATCCGTGTCCGGGGTCTGTCCATTGGTTCCGCCTCACTCCCCCTGCCTGGGGGAAGAGGGGAAGTCCAAGGCCCCACCCTGACCCCCCCAGTGGGAGCTGGGGGTCGCTGTGGGGTGTCCCCGGCCAGGCTCCCAACACCCACCTCCATCCTGGGCCACCAGCAGCACCTTTTGGTCCTGTTTTTACCCCAAAACAGGCTCTGTTCTGCCTCCCACCCTCAGCCCGGGGGTGCAGGGTGAGGGTCTCCCCTGGTTTTGGAGGCCACCCCCCAAATCCTGTCCTAAACCTCCTTTTTTACCACATCTGCTTGATTTTAACCCATTTACACCAGCCTTGATTAGGCTTCCCACTTGCACCTGGCAGGGATTTGGGTGGAAAAGCAGTGAAAAACATCAATGTCTGGCTCTTATTTTTTGAAGGATGATGAGTATCAGTAATCCAGGGATAATTTTTGGTAAGGAGTTGGTGCGTGGTGAGATTAAAAGTGGGGCAAACCCTGCAATTTCGGCTTTCACAAGTATTTACGACACAAGAGGGAAAATCAAGAGAAATTTGGTTTAGTGATGAAATGACCAATTTTTTCTGGTTGTTTTTAAAGGAGAGGTGGGTGACCCCTCCCTGGGAGCCCCCAAACCTCCCCCTTCCCCGCTCCCCACCCCCAGCGCCGAGGGACGAGGTCGGGGCGCCGACGTGTTTTGTATTTTTTAATAAAGTTCGTAATCCAATGGACACACAAAACAAAACTGCGCTGAGAAAAAAAAAAAAACCAAAAATAAACCAAAAAAAAAAAAAAACCAAGTTCCATAAATTAATTAAGTGTTAGGGGAGGCGAGGGGGCCGGGGCAGAGTCTTTGTACAAGTGTATAACACTTCCACAGCTGATGAGACGAGGGGATGTTTAAATGAAGCGCACTTACAAATGAGTGACAATACAAAGTCTGAGTATGAAAATAAGATTTTTTTTCTCTGAAAACACATTTTTGGCACAGATTAAAAAAAAATGTATGTTGTGGGGATTTGATTTTTTTTTTTAAAGTCAGTATTATATATATTTATATATATTATATATATATTTATATATACACACACCCACTGAGTTCTGCATATCCCACCAGGAAGGAAAAAAGCTCTCCCTTTTGTTTTGTTTTTTGTTTGTTTTGTATTTTCTTGTTTTTCAGTGTAAACTGTACATCCCAGATGAAGAGAAGACGGCTGCAGCAGGGGCAGGTGGAGGAAGAGGAAGGTTCACATCCGGAAAAACAACCCCCCCCCCCAAAAATAAACAACCCCAAAAGAAGAAAACAAAAACAAAAAACCCAACGAAACAACCAATAAAATAAAAAATGACTGTGAAATGCTCCTTGACCCACAAATCTCAGCAGAGTCCCTGCGGAACGTCCACGGCGCGCGGTCAATGTGTGTCAAGACATCCAGAACGTCACAGCGTCTCCAACTGTGCAAAGTCCGAGTCACTAATTTAGTGCAAAGGCAGTTCAGGTTCTTTTTTATTTTTTTCCTTTTTTTTTTGTTAAAAAAAATAAGCCATCCTTTTCTTTTTTCTTTTTTTTTTTTTTCTTTTTTTGTGTGTTTTTTTTCCCCAAAAAGGAGGCACGGGAACCCAAGCCCAGTCCACCTGCTGAGTGCATCAGTTGTCCGTAAGCTAAAGCAACATGTAAACATCCAGGGTTTGATCGAGGCCGGTCGGGCAGGAGGCTGGTTTCTGGCAGCATTTTTCTTGTTTCATAACCTTCTCTCCTTCTTTTGAATTAGTTTTATTTTAAAATTAATTTTTTGTGTGGTTTTTTGTGGGCTTTTTTGTTGTTGTTGTTTGTTTGTTTTTTTGTTTTTTGCTGCAGGGCCTTGGAAAAATTAAAAAAAATTAAAATTAAAATAATAAAACGTCAGTAACTGGTAAACAGCTCATACCGACGCGATGACAATCATCAGGTGAGGAGAGATGTTGGAGATGCTGGCAAGGAGGTCCGGGGCCAGGCGGGACAGGTGGCTTTCCGAAAACTCGCAGGGTGGGAAGATCTGCAGAACGTAGGCAGGCTGCAGGGAGGGAAAAAACCACGGATCAGAGACAACCCACGTCTAAAAATGTTTAAAAATGGGACATTTTTGTGATGTTTTGGGTGTTCAAAGAATCCTAAATCCTGTATAAAAAAGAGGCCATGGGTTTTGTTTCCCAGGTGGGGAGTTTTCCACACCACAGGTGTAAGAGCTGGCTGATTTTGCTGGGAAAGGCAAAGAAATTCCCATTAATTATCATTTCAGTGGTTGCTCCGAGCGCTGGCTGCTCATTCTGGGCTCTTTACACCCAGAATTAAATTACACACAGGTTAAATTGGATTCAGTGCAGCAACACACCTGGAACAAACCCTCCACAGCACCAAATGCATTCTGCAAGAAAACGCCAGCTGTTCTGGAAAAATCAGGATATGGGGAAGAAACAAGGACTCTACTCCAGAGATAAAGAGCTGGGAAATGGACTTGGGTGCTTTTCAGCCCAAGATGATGGAAAGGGGAACACACCAAACACACATTTGGGGTTTTTTTGCTTTGGGGTCACTTTCATCGATTCCATCAATGATTCTATGGATCCCATCCACGTGTTTGAGGGGTGATGGAAACGTGGGGGTTGTTTGACCAACAACCCCAGGCAGCTCCAATAGAAACCCAAGCTGTTATGGACTGGTTGGGTTTCCCCGTGGCACTGCAGGGGTTCCGTGCCCGTACCTGGTTGGAGCCGGGGTTGGGGACGTTGATGATGCCTGCGGCCTGCTTGGCCTGCAGGTAACTGATGAACGCGGCCTTGAGCGACTCCGTCTGACTGACCACGTCCTCCTGGTCCCGGCCGCAGGGCAGGGCCAGCAGCAGGCAGTAATCGCTCTCCACCTGCAAGGGAAGGATCCATGCTCAGGGAAATGCTGGATGAGTGGGTGTTTTCCAGCCCTCAGTCCATTATCCACGGGGAAAATCCTCACTTTAAACTCCTTGATGTTACAATTTGTCCCCAGAGAAGTTGTGGCTGCCCCTGGAAGTGTCCAAGCCCAGGCTGGATGGGGCTTGGAGCAACCTGGGATAGAGGAAGGTGTCCCTGCACATGGCAGGGGGTGGGACAGGCTTTAAGGTCCTTCCCACCCAAACCAGTCTGGGATTCCAACACTTGCTGAGAGCACAGCCATGGTGGAAAGGATTGAAAATGGATTTTCATGGCCACCTGAACTCCCCTTCCCACCTTCCTCAGACACACTGAAGCCAGCAGGAGTTTGTCCCAGGGCTGAAGGTGACTTCAGAGGTTTCCCAGCTCTCATTCCCTTTTCCATAAATGCAGTGTAAGAGCTACTGCTCACCATCTGCAATCTGTGTTTACACCCTCTGGGTTGAAGGAATCAGTGTTAATACCAGAATCCCAGAATAGTATCATAGGATCTCCTGGACTGGAAGGAACCCACAGGGATCATCAAGTCCAATTCCAGGCCATGCACAGGATCCCAACAATCCCACCCTGTGCCTGAGAGCTCCTTGGGCTCTGGCAGCCTTGGGGCCGTGCCCACTCCCTGAGGAGCCTGGTCAGTGCCCAGCACCCTCTGGGTGGAGAAAGTGACATGACAGAAGCCCAATCTTCTGGGAGCTCTGATGCTTTTCAGCCCTGCATCTGGTGACACCAGCCCAGCTCTGAGCACAAGGATTCCCACACGCCCTCCCTGCCCCACCCCGGGCCCTCACCATCATTCTCCGCGCGACCCCCTCCAGCTGGGAGGCCTCGAGCCGCATGCGCTGCGCGATCCGCAGCGGGGGCCCTCCCTCGGGCGCCGGCAGCGACCGGTGCGCCAGGACGTTGTTCCCGGACACGAAGTGGAGCTGCACGGCCGCCGTGTCGTTCTTGAGAGCCAGGAGACCCTGCCAGACAATGGGGTATTTCTGGGAAGAGAGGGAGAAGAAGAGTTACACGCAAAGCAAGGAGAGTGGGATCTGAAATCCCGTCCAAGCTGCTCGGCTGCCTCCGGTACTTCCATCGGAGGCTTAAAGGCTCAGCAGAGATGTAACACCACATCAACCCTCTACACGCCAGACCTGGGTTAGATCCTGCTAAATCAGGAATTCAGTCCTTTTCCTTCCAGCTGGCCAGTCTGCCTGGGTGGATCCCGTCATCCCAATCCCTCAGCCACCCACCCAGCACATGGCTGTTCCCAAACACTGTTTTCTCTTCTGTAAGTGGACAAATTGAGAAATAACAACAGGAGAGAAATTGCTCAAGGTTATACGGGAGATATTTGGTGCTGAACACAACGCTCAGCTCCTTGTTGGTACCTGTTCCTCACCGCTTTCTTCCTCTTCCTCATTTTCTACACTTGTGAGACTGGTTTTTCCTTTTTATTTAAATGAAATACACCAACACTCTCCCCTGCCCATGAGGAAACACTTTCTAGGAAAATGCTGACTGTAAAACTGACTTGGAACAGTAAACATGGCTAAAATCCATCAGGGACAAAACAGCCCAAAACCCAAACAATGCCTTTTCTGCATCTGAAGTCTTTGATGCAAAAAAGGTCAGAGTTGTGCTACTGCTGAGACAGAACCAGGTGATTTCCCCCCGGATCAGGAACACGACACTCACTGTCAAGAGCTGGACCATGTCCACCGGTCTCTGGGACACGGGGTGAGGCGATGGCTCCTGCTTGAGCGTGGACTGGGGCTCCGGGCGGCTGAGGGGTGGCCCCGACGTCGTGGGGATAAACATGGACTGCTTGGGAACCGCCGGTGGCTGGTGCGGCGAGGGAAGCTCCTGCTTCATGGAGATGGCGACGGGCGAGGGGTAGGAGGTCTGGCTCGTGTCCCCTTGTGCCCTCTGGAGGTGGACGTGGGGGTCCATCTGGGCCGCGTGCCTGTTCACAGGGGGGTGGTGACTCTGCTCCGGCCCTGCTGCCGACGGGCCCTTGGGATCCTGCGGGATCTGAGGAGTCTTGCTGCGGACCGGCTGGCTGGGGTGCGAGTGCTCGCCCTCCGGCAGACCCTGAGAAGCAGGCAGGGGGGAAAACGAAAGATGTTTAGGCTGAGAGTGTATTCTACCCCATTATAAGGCTGCCAGGACACCATCAGATTCCTGGTGGAGACATCCATGTCACAGCACCAGCCCTGCTGCGGTAGCACCTGGGACAGTCCCCCACTTCCAAGCCAACCTGAGCTGAAACCTCACTCCCTGAATCCTGCCCTGAGCCCATCCTTAGCCTCACCATCCATCCAAGGATGCCTGACCCACGCACCACCTTGGTACTGACAATTCTGCCCCCGAAGCCTCCACATCCAGAAACTTGCAGGCAACTTCACCCCTCCTGGTCAGAGTCCCAGAGGAGTTCAGGAAATGGCTTGTCTCAGCTTCCTCTGAAGCTAAGCAGAGTTTGAACCCTATTTTCCCCAAGAAACAGCTCAAAACGCTCCAGATTCCAGGGAGATGGATAAAGGGTTTTCTTTCTCACCTGAGACGGGGTCATGCTCCGGGAGGGCAGCCCGATGGGCGAGGCGCCCGGGAACTGCGGATGCCCGAGCTGTGCCGTGTGGTAATTCCTCATGTCGCCGTACACGGAGCGGTAATCGTGGAAGGAGCTCCCGGCGGGATGCATGATCTGTACCCCGTGTGGGACTACCACGGGCTGCGTCAGGGGCAGCCCGGGCAGCTGGCTGCCCGAGGGCACGCTGAGCAGCCGGGGCTCGCTGTGGGGAGAGTGGGCCATCTTGCCTTCCGAGGATTTGGGAGTCTCTTTCCCGGGCTGCGGAGTCTTACTGACCGGGGGAGTTTTGACGGCCCCTTCGGGTGTCCGGGATTGTCGCGTTTCCGAGTGGTGCTCGCCCACGGCGGCCATGTGCGGGTGCATGATCATCCTGACGTCCCGCGGGACGTTGTACTGGTCCAGTCGGAGGCTGCCGGGGTGCATGCGGTAGTCGGGCTGCATCACCAGCACGTCGGACTGCACCGGGGCTGGCCCGCGGCACACCGCGGTGTGGTGGAAGTGCAGCTCCTCCTCGGGGGGGTGCTGGGAGGACAGCGGGGGCATGACGATGTCTCGTATGGGCGCTGGCTGGGGCGTGCTGGATCGCTGAGGTTTGATCTCCATCTGGGGTTGCAGAGCAGCTCGGGGGGAGTGGAGCGCTTCCGGGCGGATGCCGTAGGGGATGCCGGAGAGAGGAGGGGTGTTCATCCTCACCTCACCTTGGGACAGATGGCCCAGGGACACAGTCTGTGTTACGCTGTGGGGGGGCATGATAACAGATTGCTCGGGATGCATGCTGGGTATGTACTGCGGAACGGGAATTCCCGGCGCCAGCATGACCGGGGTGCTGCTGGACAAAGCCGGGGATGACGTACTGCCGGGATGACAGGCCCGGGGGAATGGCGACGGCGAGTGCCCGCTGGTACGCGGCGAGTGCGGCTCCTGTTTGGTGACCCCCAGGTGGGAGATGGCCCGGTCAGTCGGGGTGCTGGGCCCTGAGCTGACGTGGTTCGCTTCCGAATGCATCTTCCCAGAGAGGGAAGGGTGGTGAGGACTAACTCCAGGACTCAGGTTGGAGGGCTGCAGAGTCTTGGTCTCCACTTTCAGAGCAGCTGGGTCAGACAGTTTTTTGTTCACGACCATCTGGTTATGGACCAGCACGGGTGGAGTGTTTACTGTCTGCGTCAGGACCTTGCCGGGCTGAGACGCCGGGGTCTGGACAGTGAGGTGGGACGAGTCGGGCTTGTCCAGCGCGGTGCGCTCCTGTTTGACGGAGGAGATGACGGGCGAGGTGTTGTAGGGCTGTGTTCCAAGTACCAATGAAGAATGGGTGGAAACAGTCCCGTAGCCCGCTGAGGCCTGGGAGCCTTTCGGTGCCGGCTGGGATGGCGTGATAGGCTCCTGTTTAATCTGAGATTTGGATACAGACTGCTGGAACTCAATGTCCACAGCGCTGGCTGGGGGAATCTGGCTGATCTTGGCACTGATTCGCTGAGGGCCTTCTGTCTTCTGCCCTGAGTAACTCAGGAGCACCACACCTTCCGAGGTGTTCACCCGCAGTCCTGGACTGGACCCAGTCTCCACAGGCCTCTCCTCGATAATGGACATCGATCCTGGATGAAACCTGCTGTTATCATTTGTACTTGGTCTCTGCTTAAACTTCGGCGAGGGAGCATTGACGAGGCAGGTCTGGGTTTGGGGAGCCTGTTTCACCAAGGTGATCCTCGGAGCCTCCTCCAGATCCACACTGTGGGGCATCCTGCTGATGACAGAAGTGGCTTTGGGAGCAATCACGGTGTTGATCTTTTCCTTCTCGCTGAACACCGGCGCTTCAGCCACCGGTGGGTCCAGGGCATTGGTGATGGGAACGGCCGGCTTCTCCTCGGAAACCGGCTTGATGGCCTCCACGGCAGGGTGGAGAGGTGCCTCCTCCAAGCACGGCGCGCTCACTGGCTCGGCATGGGTTGTCGTCACGTGCGTGGAGGTTATGCTCGTCGCTGAGACGTATTTGGGCTCCATGAGTATCTTCCTCAAAGTGCTGGAGTTTGTGTCGATATCTGACGCCTTTGTGTCCGGCGGGAGAGCGGGCGGGGGTGTGGAACGGGCACGGGGCTCCTCGTGCCTGACCACCCACTCCGGCACCTTGGCAGCGCTGGAGTGAAGGGGGACGATGGTGGTGGGCACCGGGTTGGGCAGCTTGGCCGCTGCCGTGGGGACGGCAGGAAGGGCTGCATTTGGGGCACCCGGTGGCGTGATGGGAGCGTTCTCCAGGGGCGACCGGATCTTGAACCCGCTCTGACTCCCCTCGTCGAGGAGCACCGGTGGGGCACCCAGGTCCAGAGGAGCCGGAGCAGGCACCTTCGGAGAAGTGCTGCTCTCAGGGACAGCCTCGTGTGCAGCCACAACATCAGCAGCCACAGCCTTGGTGACATCAGAAGCACTTGGCTCCATGGATGCTGTGGGTTTGATTTGCTTTTCCTCCTTTGAGGTTTCTTCAGGTTTTGTCTTTATTTCATTGGCAGGGGGTGATTTGCTCTGCACCCTCTCCGGCTCAAAGGTGTTGACTTCGGTGGCATCACCCTTCCTGCTCGTGCTCTTCTTGCGTCTCTGCCGCGTGGTTTTCTGACGGCCCTTTTCCTTCCGAGCAACTTCAGCCTCCTGCAAGGTCTCGGCCTCCTGCGCAGAGTTGGAAGATTCGCTGAAGCTGACTTCGGACTCCTTGCTCTCTGTCTCCAACGCCGACGTGACAGAGCCAGGCACCGGCTGCACTGCAGGCTCGACGGCAGCCTCGGTTTCTAGGATATTGTTCACTGCCTGATCTGTCTCAGGCTCCATCTCCTCCCGAGGTGACTGCAATACCAAGGGCTCTGTGGGGATTTCAGCCTCAGATTCAGCAGGATACGTCGGTGGTGCAGGGAAGCTTTCTGTCTCCCCAGAAATATCATTGATGATGGAGCCGATGGCTGCTGCCAGCTCCGTTTCACTGGCCTGGTGTGCGGGTTTATCTGCTTCCTCCTCCTGACGGACTTCAGCCACATCTGTCGTTGGCTCTTTGTAGGCAGCAACTGTCGGAGGAGTTTCAGTGAGTTTTGCAATGTTCTCCACCGCCTGCTCAAGCTCAATCTGCTTTGCTAACTGGGCAGCCTCGGGTGACTGCTTGGGCTCCCGTGTCACCTCCTTTTCCATTTCCGGGAACGAATCTTCTACCTCATTCTTAGCGAAGTGGGGTGGCAGGACGTCCTCTTTTGGAGGGCTCTTCATCTTGGGTGATGACACCGCCACCGGCTCCGCCTCCTCCTCAGTGGGCCGCAAGGCACCCTTGACTTCATCAACGTTGAGGCGTATTTCTACATTTTTGAGACACACGGATGCCTTATCAACGACGGTTTTGGTATTTTTGTACCTTCCCCTTTTGGATTTCGTAACCTTTTCTGGCACCGGCTTCTTCTCAATGATCTCAACTGTGGGGATTTCTAGCTGGTTCTTCTCCACATCCAGTTCCTTCCGATCACGCTTCTGCTCGCTTGCTGCCGGCTCTTTCTCAGCAGCTTTTGCTTTACTGCTGTTGTCACTGATGTTCGATTCCTGACCACTTCTTTCAGCAGCATCTTCGGATTCAGCTGTGGTATCAGCTTTCGGTTCATTCTTCCCTTTCTTCCCCTGTTGGCTGGTAGCAGCTGATGAGTGACCGTGTGTGAGCTTCTGGGATCTAGGAGACCTCCAACCCTCTGCAGGTTTAGGAGCTTCCACAGTATCTTTAGTTTCAGCCTCCTCCACCTCTTGTTGTACCGGTTCAGTCTTTATCGGAGAGATGTCCTCCTCTGGCTTACGGCGGGTTTTGGGAGGTCTTCCCCTCCTCGGAGTTGTGGGAACAGTTGTCACTGCTTCCTGTGGTTCCTTTTCCCCTCTTTTCCTGGTGGACCTAGTGACCTCCATGGAGTCCTTCACTGGAGATGGGCCTTCGTTGTCCCCTGTGGTAGCATAGACCGACCTCACGTTTCTGCGCCTGGTCCGGCCTATTGGCAAGCTGAGCTCCACGTTTTCCGGCTCTGCAGCAGAACTCGGGGATTTAGCAGCATTCCTTGAAACCTTTTCTGCCTCCACTTTCAATTCGGAAAGCTTCTGGGTCTCCCCACGAGGAGAGCTTGACCTTTTCAGTTTTTCACGGTCAATTCTTTCACTCTTTCTTGTGACGGGCTTTTCCGTGACATTAGCTGCAGCCGACTGCACAGGAGTCTTGGACCGTTTACTCTTGTAGGATTTTTTATCTTTTACAACAACTGGAGGTTCCACTTCCATGTCATTGTCGGAAACGGGCGGCAGGACCTCAGCAACCGCCTCCACCTTTTGACTCACACCAGCATCGGTGCTGGCAGAGGGTGGAGGATTTTCCTCTTTAGGTTCCACAGCCTCATCTGACTTCTGAACTAGCTTGGGCGGAGGTGGAAGCAGCTGGGCAGCCTCAGGTTCTGGATCTACGCTGATGTCTGCATCGGAAAACGAGGCCCCAGGAGTGGGAGGTTTGGTATCCAAGTATGAAGGATGCTCTGTTGCCACAGCATCTTCCTCTGGTGCCAGGGTTGTAGCAACAATTTCTTTACTTGCTTCTACAACTGGCGGAGGTTCTGTTTGCTCAGGAGGTTCCATTTTGACAGGAGCGAGTTCAGGAAAAGGCTTTTGTTCCTCTGCCGCAGCAGCAGGTTCAGAAGGTTTCTCTTCTTTGACAGAAGCTGGTTCCACCAGGACCTTTTCACTCACTATTTTCTCGGGAGCGATGGGAGTGATGGGTTCCTGTGGGAGGACGGTGACTGAAGAAGGACCAACAACTGAGGAAGGTTTATGTTCCGTTTCTTTACTATCAGGAACCATTTCTGGTGTTTTCGGCCGGTTTTCTTTATCTTCCTGTTTCTCCACTTCTTTTGGTTTCTGATCTTTCTCCTTTTCTTTCTGCTGCATTCGTGTCAGCTCAACAAACCTACTGTGGAAGAGAACCACTGGCTCTTGCACCAAATCAGCCGTGCTGTTCGTCCCATCGGAGGAGGACTGTCTCCCATACAACCTTCCGGAGATGAAGTCCAGATCATCATCTTTCCTCTCTAAATGCTGCAGGCGTTTGGAGTCCTGTTCAAAGATTGAACTGTGCAAAAACCGAGAAGCAAACAGCTCCTGCCGCTCTTGTTCCTCCTCTTTATGATCTTCTTTCTTATCATCCAGTTTTCCACCTTCGGAATCGGTTCTGATTTTTTTCTTTTTCATATACCAGGATGGAATAGGTCTTGGAGCTGAGTCAACCTTCTCTTTGTCTTTGTTGTTTCTGAAACTAGCAAATCTTGAATCCCAGTCTAGAAAGGACCAGTTTTCCTCTCTGGAGGAAGACAGGGATTTAGCCCTTTCAAGCAAGGCCTTTGTGTCAGGTGTGATTGTCTTGTCCAACGCAAAAGAGTAGAATTTGTTTCTTTCTAAGGAACTGGACTGAAGTCTTTCCTCTCTTTCACGGAACTTCTCTTCTCTGTCCCTTAATAAAAAAGACAACCTGGAACTCTCTAACAAGGACGAGGCTTTTGGGGAATGGGGCTTGTTTTCGCCATCGTCATCCGAATCCGAAGGCACCTCCCCAGGTTCCAGGTCTCGGACAGACCGTTTCCGTATGCTGTCTCTTTTCACAATGCTGCTCGGAAAGCTGATATCGACTCTCCCAGGCTCTTGCTTCACTTGGGTTTCCCACCTACTCGAGTCTTCCTCAGAACTCAGCACAGAGAGTTTTATTTTAGCCATTTCTGCCATCTGCTCCCTTCTGCTGGAATCATAAGGATTGAATTTCAGCGAGTCCTCCCTCACAGTCATGTTGGAGTATGAAAGACCCTTTTCTTCTATTTTAGGTGACTCTTTGGTTTCCTTCAATGGCATTAACCTTGGAGAATCGAGCGTGTCGTCGTCCTCGTGGAACGGAAAGTGTCTGATGCTTGGGGAACAGGACATCCTTTCGGAATCCTCACTCACCTGACGAGAGCTTCTGTAGTTCCTTTCTCTCTTAGTGCTGATTTCAAAGTCAAACTGGTCAGTCTTTTTCCTTTTACTCGGTGGAGAGTCATCGGTGACATCTTGTGGAGGCTTTCCCACCTCATGAACCAGACTCCGCTTTTCATATTCATCCACATCTTTCTTTGGACTGCCAAACTTCTCCGACTTTGCAATCTCCATTTCCAGCTGCTGTTTCAACCTGCGACTTTGCTCCATTTGTTTCCGGTAGCTCTGCGTGTGGTCAATGTCAATGCTAATTTTCTCCTCCGTGTCAGCTGACTGAGTTTTCTCTTGGCCAAGTTTATGGTCTGGTGTTTCTTCAGGAAGACTGGAGTAGTTCTTCCTTGTGTCTTCTCTCTCCGTTCCCTGCTCCTCCAGCAGCTGTACCTGTTTATGCTGGGGTTTTACTGGGTTCAGTTTTTTAGTAGGGAGTTCCTGAACTTCCACAGGTTCATCGGGTGCCTCCATGAGCCTCGCCTGCAGATCCAGGGTGGGACGCATGCCAATCCCACCAACATTAAGAGTTTCCTGAATTTCTTTGGGACTAGTAACAGGAACAAGTCTTTCCAGTTTGAGTTTTTTAGATTCCCTTTTAAGCATCTCCTTCCTCACAGGTTTTCTCTCCAATTCTCCTTCCCTTAACACTGGTGCTTCTCTAGACGACGCCGTTGCATCAAGCTGCTTTTTCAAAACCATGCGTGCATCCTCCTCATCTTGGCTACTCCGTTTTACATCCAGTTTTTGCCTGTCAGGCTTCGGATTCGCATCGGCAAAACGCCTTTTACGAGCCTCCAACTTGTCTAAATCAACTGCATTGGCCCCCTCAGAAGGTTGCTCTGTCTTCAAGTGCTTTTTGGGTTTCATTTTTCCCTCTTTGTCCACCACTTCGATGTGACTGGCAAGGGCTTTCTCCTTCTGTACCTTGGTTCTGACAGGTTCTAGTTTAGACTGCTCAGACTTGGCTTGCTCAGCCTGGGACGTCTGGGTTTTCTGTTCAAGCAGTGTGGATTTCAGAGTGTCGTTATCCAGCTTTGCCCTCAGTTTCTCCAGTGCAGGCTGATCGATCACCTTCCCCTCCTTTTCCTTCACACGGGTCAGCACAACACAGGGCATCAATTCCAGGCGGTTCTTTGCTGTCCCTTCTTTGTCACCCCTCTCTTTGCTTTGTTTACTGTTGCCCTTCAGTTTTTCTGGGCTGGGCTCTCTCTCATTCTCCTGATCCGTTTCCGAGGACTGAGAGCTGGGTGAATGGATTTTCGCTTTTCGTTTCTGCTTATCTGCTTTCTCCTTTTCTATTTTTTCCGGCTTTTCCTTCCTCACCAAGCGCTTCTCCTTGTCCACCCTCTCCTGCTCGAAAACACGCTCTTTCTCCACTTTCTCGTTTTTTGGGTATCGTTCCACGCGGGCTTTGTCGAGCTTGTCGTATCGCGGAGGGGACAGTGAGCTGCAGCTGCCGCTGCGATCCGAGGACCTGCTGTAAATCCTCCTCTCCGAGTCGCTCTGCAGCCGTTCCGACTGTGAGGGGGATGCTCCGGGGCTCTGCGGGCGCCGGGAATGCGTTGGGCTCTGGCTCCGCTCGATCGGTCTCCGTTCGTGGTCTCTGTCCCGATCAGATTCGAACCGTTCCCTCTCCCTCTCCCTCTCCCGTTGCCTGTAGCTGTACTCCCTGATGTCCTGCTCATATGGATCTCCCCGGTAATCCCGGTACTCGCGAGGGTCGTCGTAGTATCGTGGGTCGTAGTAGTCTCCTTGGTAGGGATCCCACTCGGCGTAGAATTCTCTGCCCCGAGCTGGGTATTCCCGCCGAGGATCTTCGGGATACGTCCCCGGTGTCCGAACGGTCTCGTAGTAAGTACGGTCAGGGGCGTATTCGTAGGATCCTCTTCGCTCGTCTCTGCTAAACATAAGAATAAACAGATTCTAGTTCTCCTTCCCAACCAATGTACTCTGTTACCACAGTTTTTTGCTATGTAAAGGAATCATTTTCTGATCTTTTTTCCTACATGCATCAAGGCAGCTGCGCACAGAGGTTTGGCAAGGAATCTGTGTGCAGTGGACTAAATACTTTGTTAATTTATCAAACCAAATGTACTTCATGGGTAGTATCGTAACAGCTCTTCCAAGCATTGTTTCACCACCCTCACTCCTTTGTTTTTGTCAAATTCAAACCTTGCATGAAATGAAGGTAAAACCAACTCAGCACCTGTGCACCCACACAGGGCTGGCAGGGTGAAGACACCCCCTTATCCAGAACCTGAGACCTTCATTTGACTCTGAAAACACGAATCAAATCAAAATTCAGGGGTAGAATCTCTCTATTACTAAGCAGTAAAGTGGTGGTTAAGATTTCTTTAAAAATCCTAAGCCCTGCAAGTGATCTTTTAATTCCCAAATTAGCTCCTTCACTGCATGTGACTTGCTGGCATTGCCTGTTTACATTAAAACCAAGTCAACAAATATGAGGTTGTTTATAAGATCAGGTGAATTCATTCAGCACAGTAAATCAAGCAATTAACGTTGTTATTTCAATACCTCCAAGCAGCAAAAATAAGTCATTTGTAACATTGAACATGGCAGGGAGGTGGAATAAAGATGGAGTTCCAATTCCCCACCATTACAGTGTTCTGCACACTCTGTACGAAGGTGGGGTTGGGCTCTGCTCCCAGGGAACAAGGGACAGGACAAGGTGAAACAGCCTCAAGCTGTGCCAGAGAAGGTTCAGGTTGGACATCAGGAGGAATTTCTTCATGAAAAAGGTGGTCAGGAATAGGAAGGGGCTACCCAAGGAGGTTTGGAGTCTCCATCCCTGGAGGTGTCCAAGGAAGGCCTGGATGTGGCACTCAGTGCTCTGGGCTGGCTGATAAGGAGGGGATCAGTCACAGGTTTGGACTCAATGACCTCGGAGGTCTTTCCCTAAATGATTCTGGGATTCCTCATAGGTTTATTTGGCTTCATAGTTTATGTTTTATGTTAAAAGCTGGCAGCTTCTACCTTTTAAGAAAATAACAAAATTGAAAAAGGGACAAAACATGGAAGATGAAAACCTCATCCTGCAAGTGAAGTGGGATGTTGTGAAAAGCAGCTGTGAAGTTAAAAATATTGATCAGGGATTTTGTTTTTTCATGGTTTTTTGGGTTTTTTTCCCCTTTGGGTCTTGTTTAGACTGGCTCCAGCTACAAACCCGAGAGAAGGTGGTTTGTGCAGATCTCAGCACCTCTGCAAGGAGGAGCTCGGAGGGGCACCAGAAGCTGCAGAATTACAGGAGTCACTGCAGAGCTCGCTCCACTGCTCCAAGATCCATTATCCCTATGGATCTCCTAATGACTATGTGAGCAGAGTGACAGAGGAGGAAAAATCAGACTAACGTGTGCCCAAACACCAGAAATCAGGGTCCTGCTCAGGATTATTCCACGGCAAAGACAAGCCCACCCGAGTCCTGTGTGCTAAAAAACATCCAATAACGCCCTTCTCTTGCCTGAATCTGGCGTAGTGCTGAGGAAATGTTTATTGCTGGCACATCACAACATCTGGCAAGGCCTGGGGAAGGCACACTTGTATTTCCATTATGCAAATCCTGATTGCCAATTTCCAAACCCTGCTCGCTTTTAAATCTGCTCATTTTGCATTATGTCAGACCAATCTATTTTGCTGCAAAAAACGATTGGGTTTATCCAGCTCCCAGGTATAATTGGCGTCACGCTGGGCTGACTCCTGGGCAAGGCAGAGCCCTAACAATGAGCCAGGCTCTGAAGGGAATAAAACACGGGTGTTTTTTCAGTCAGTAGAGGTAAAAAAGCCCAAAATGTGGAGTGTTTCTGTGCCAGGTCTGCAAAGATAAATAAGTGGCTGTGCAGCATGTGGTGCCAGCTGCTGCCAAGGGGCAGCCACACAGGACACAGCTTTATTCAAAATAAAAATGCATCCTTACTCAAATTGTCTTATTTTATCAAATTACAAACAAAATTGTTGGGAAGAGGGAGGTGGAGGATCAGATTTAACTCTCTGCTCAAGGGCTGAGCAGCAGGAGTTTATCAGACTTTATATACACCCACCAACACACACATTGCTCTGTAACAGATAAGCTGCTCTCTGCATTCCTAAGACGTGATGAATGATTCCCAACTGTGTCCTGGTGACCCACCAGAGAAACCGGATACTAAAATATGGATCACGCAGACAACTGAAACCTCCACCTCAGTAGGAATTCCAGTAACCGGCTACGCCTCGGATGTGTGAGATCCTGCCTGCTCTAATCTGCACAGTTTAAGCTTTATCACCTAAATTTGTTTAAAAAAATAGTGAAGAGGTAAAAAGATAATAAATTTAGAAATGCAGAGGTGTTTTTAGTAAAACTTAAAAAATAAGGATAAAGTTGAGAGGAACAAAAACTTGTTTAAGAATTATGGCCTGAAGAATGTTTGATTGTAAGATGATGAGGACAATGATTGTAAAAGGATTGTGTAAGGTGATGTTGGAAAACAAAAAAATTGAATAAACATATTGGTACATGCCTTCTTTCCGCCAGCATTTCATAGAAGTCTCTGATATCTTGACCCGTTTTCTCCATGGAATGATAAAATGCCAACTGACTCTCCCGATTCGCAAAGTCCACCTGAAAAAGAAAGGGGAAATCACATTCAGTCACGGAAACATCCCATTCTGCCAACATTTCCCTGTCTGCTGAAGGTGGGAGCAGATCTGAAAGCGGGGGTAAAATTTAACTTAAAATGTCAAACACTTCCCGATTCTGGCCCTGCACATCCCCAGGAATAAAGATCTTTCTCAGTGGTGCTGTGTAACTACCTCCTTACTATGTTGTTGTAGCTGCCAGCCCAGAGGCTTCTGTTGGGCAAAGCAGCAGGAAAAATACACATTATTATCGTGGTATTGACGTTTTTAATGCCAGGACAGTTCCAAAGTCCCTTTTATCTCCGGGCAGTGCTACAGAGGGTCAGGATTATGAATCTATTCCGGACTCCACACTCACGGTGTTTGCCCAGGGTTATAGAGCAGGGAAAGAACCAAGCTTCCTGATCTGCAGCTCCCTGCTCCAGCTACTCCAAGAGTTGGTGTTTTCTAGCCAAGGATGACAATATTAAGACGCTAACGGTATAGTGCAAAAAATTAAGGATTAGAATGGATTTCATTACGTGTATGCCACATAATGGAGTATTTTTAACATTCTAGTTCCTGTTATTTTTTAAATCATCCTGTGTGTAACCACAGCAATGGAGCACAGACACACATCGGGGGTGTTGCTTATTCCAAAGTCATTAAGCAACAAGACCCACACAAGATGTGAAACTTTTAAGGGACCACACACTTTCCTGCAAAGGAAGGTGACTGCTATCCAACAGCACGCTCAGAAACTACAGGATATCCAACTTTCAGCCCTGGGTGAGGTGGGAAGCTGTTGAAATCATGCCTGATATCACTGCCCACTCTTTAGGAGAGGAGAAAGGAGGAGGAGGAGGAAGATAATTCAAAGGGTTGGCTGACACCTCACGTCCCCAGTTAGTGGGGCTGATGGGACAGTCAGAACAGGTATCACCACATTCACCCAAATCCAAGATATCCCTGGAAATGTTAAGTGCTGCTCCAGGAAGAAAAATATTTTCTGTGTATTTTTTGAAGTAGTGTTTTCGATTATTATTTAAAATCTGTTGCAAGGAAGGACAAGATGATCTTTAAGGTCTTTTCCAACCCAAACCATTCCCTGATTCCATGACTGCACGTTGAGGTTACTGTCCCCCAGAGCCTGGACATCACAGGGCAGCTGGAACACAGCCATGTGTTTTCCTGGAGGAACTCACACCTTCAGATTTCCCTTTTTTAACACGAAAACAGACAAAAGTTTGCCTTGGATTGGGGTAAACGAGGCAGTGACACGGACACCAACACTCAGGAGCTCAGAGAGACAAGTTCAGCGAAACAAACGGCAGAATACTGGAAAAGACTTTATAAGTAACAGTTCAGGATTCCCTGACATCTTGATAAGCCGAGGATAAAAATATAATTCAAGCCTTTGATATGTGGGACGTGTGTGTCCCGCCAAGTATTCCTTGAGCCTGGCAGTCTGCACTGCCAGCATTTAAGGGGGAAGGCCTAAACACAATTTGTTCCTCTTTTTTTGCCTGTTTTGCTTTAGTTTGGAGGTCATTCTGCACACCTTAATTTTATTCCCACCGATTTTCCTCCCCTTGGTCTCTTTTACAGCTGCTTGTGCATATTCAATCTCATTGTAGAGAACCAGGGCCATGCCTTTTAAGCGGTCAAACACCACCTGTAAAAAACAAAAAAACAAAACAAAAACCAAATAAGAGCCTCATCCACAGGACTTAATGTCAGTCCCAACAAAATCCTAAGTCATGAGGATACCAGGAAGGAAATAATTTTTAGCAAGGTGAATTTCCAGGCTTTTCTGATGAGGCATATTGGAATGAAGAGACAATAAAAGGACACGGGACTGTTTTGAATTGTGGATATTGTGGCTTGAGGTGTATTATGCCTTTATTTTGTTTTTCTGTATTTTACTTTGAATATTTTTTTCTTTGTTGACTAGTTTTGTAGTATTGCTTTGTTAAGTTTTTTTTTTTTTAATTTCCAATGTGTTTTAGGGGGGAAAAAAGGTAAAGGGAACATTTAATCCCAAAGTGGAACCAGCTTTTGTTATCAATCTGCAGTACCACTCACCAGTTGCTAAACGCCCAATTTCCAAATATTGCCTTCCTTTAGCAGCATAAATGTATTATTCAAGCAACAACAGCTACAACAAAGAATGTCAAAGCTGCAACACAAACCCACAAAAATCCTCTGGGGAGGCCAGACCCTGATCCTGCGAAGATTTACACACATTGCTTAATTTTAAGCACATCCATGTCCAATAAAAATACATAGGACAACTCCCACACTGGAGTTTAAGCACGTGATAAATCCCTTGCATGGGAGAGGCTCCCGCTGTGTGACATGGGTGTGTTGCACCATCGTTGACTTTCTCTCTTCTTCCACGTACTTTTGGCACTGTGACTGCCCTGACTACTTTTAAGAAGTCTTTTTTTTTCTTGGTCTGACGAAAAAAAGCATAGTTATGTCTAATTATGTAATTAGCAAGTATGAGTAATTACGTAATTAGATTGCTGTTCTTCCAACTAACATTTAAGAAGTTTTGCTGGGGAGAGACTGTACTGCACAAGAGCAACAAATGGTTTCCAGTACTCAACATCTCGGCTCACTCAAAATACTTATTTTTGGTTGCTGTCTATGCTGACAGAGCCCTGTCAACCAAATTCCACCCCAGAGAGAATTTTTTCTACCTGAGCTATAAAGCCCTGGACAGTGGGGGTTGAAAGGACAGGATGGGAAGAAAGGAAGACAGTAACGACTTGGAAGCACACGCCAAAGCCTCCCACCTACCTTCACCACAGGCCCATATCGGCAGAAATGTCGGGTCAGATACTGATCCGTAACGTTTGTGGAAAGCCCATCTAACCACACGCAGTTTGTAGGCATGCTCTTCCCAAAACCCAGCTGGACACAAAAGGGCAAAACTTCCATCAGTACAGTGCACAAGGGTTAAAACTCACTGAACAGAGCCTGCCTAATGAAAGACTTATTTGGAGAAAGCTGTTGTTCGTATGGATTTTCTAAAATTAGCATCTGGTGCAGGTGCAAGACAAAAATTAAAGAGCAATTAATGAAAATAATTCTGCTTGTTTAAACAAATACAGTGTTTGACAACACTGGATTCTTCTACAGTTTGAATGTCTGAGAAGTGACAGGCTGACAGCTCTGGGGCCTGACAGGCCCCGTTTGCCATGGGGAGTGGGATGGATTCCCAGCACAGCCTTGCCAGACGTGGCCCTTCCAGGCCAGGGAACGTCAGTCTCCGAGTGCTCAATTCCAGGGCTCCGTGTGGACAGAGCCAAGAAAAATGCTGATTAATCCCAGTTAGGTGGTGGTTGAAACCATCACGCCCTGATACGATCTCACATTAAAAACCATCTTACTTCCATTAACTACGCTGCTGCAAAACATCTCACGATGCGGCAACGGAAGAAACAAGAAGGATACGGTCCAGGGGAGGATTTCTTTACCTTGAGCCGGTTATTTCCGAGATATTCCCCATCCATCTTCTTAATGGCTTTGCACACACTGGCGATGTCGCAGTACTGCAGGAACGCGTACTGAGGGACACCGTTCACCTTCTTAATGTCGATGTCCTGGGGACAAGCACAAAACACAACAACCCACAGTCAGCAGTCAATCCCATCTAAGAGGACTTGTTTTTTTCAGGGGCACGTGGCACAGCAAGCTCTTTAATTAATATTTGCTTCAGAGAGAGGATTTAAACAATAGTAGGCAGTTAAAACTTCGCTGTTCTGCTGCATCTCAAAACCAAATCCTTACTGAGCAGGGAAAGCTCTTCATCATGCAGATTTAAAATCCAAGCCCACAGAACTAAGCCTGACCTGATCAACAAACACCAGCTTTAGGCTGTTAATACTATAGCAAGAAGAGACAATTCAGGATCAAAGAAATACAGATTAATTTTTGCTCACAAAGGCTCAAGAGAAAACAACCTGCTCTGATCCTCATCTCTGAGCCAAGCAGGGCTTCTTTTCCAAACAAACACGATCCATGCTGTTCCTAAAAACACAGAGTGATGCCGGACTCATCTCTTGAACCAGCCTGGCTCATGGCAAAGGCAAAAAAGATCCTCAATTTGGGTTGCTGTTGCTCTTTAAAACCAAGCCACCATGAGCCCATTCACAAGTACAGCCAGAGGCTCACGAAGCCAAATAAAGGCTGATTTTAATCTATTTTAAAAAACCCAGCAAGCCAGGAGCTGACATTTGGTTAACAAACAAGCTCAGCACTAGCACTGGAAATGTACCCAAAGCCTCTGAACAAACTCATGATATTATGATTCATTCCGAGCTGAAAATAGGAGGTGGAGGGTTTGGCTTTATTTGTTGGAATAGCAGGAGCTGCCTTTGTGAGCCACACATGGATCTGAGCACAAATGTTCCAACATCCAGGACAGGCTA
Organism: Lycocorax pyrrhopterus obiensis; assembly: GCA_014706295.1. Lineage (NCBI taxonomy): Eukaryota > Metazoa > Chordata > Aves > Passeriformes > Paradisaeidae > Lycocorax > Lycocorax pyrrhopterus. The sequence goes on from JACSVZ010000023.1 coordinate 470,160, forward strand.
ATTTCATGGTTAATAAATTTAGGGACAAGGCAGCAGTTTGATACGGTCTCACCCAAGAGCTCTTTATCTGGGAAAACAGAAGTAAACAGGGAGATTTACACAACTATTAGACTCCTACAGCCCTGGCCTAATGATTTAAGTGGAATATTAATAGAAAACTACACTTCCAAGTGTCTGAAGTAGCACGACTGCAACCACGGCAAATTATACTTGACCACTCACCCTGGGCAAGCAATTCCTTGTGACAGGCAAATAAAATATCATTATTGTGCTCATTACCCCTCAGAAAGGTTATAAAGCTGGTCCCTTCTGCACCTGAGCTTGCAAGTTTTCCTGGAAACAGCGAGGCAGCGCTGCCTCCCAATTCTGAGCCATTAATAATGCTGACAGGGAGCACCACGGCACACAAAAGCCAATTTACACTACCACTGATAAGCATCTTTATCAGGAGAGCTCTGCTGCTCTAACACTGGAAAAGGGTTCAAGCCACAGACATGGCACAAATTCATAAATCAGTATTGATGTCAAGGATACAGTAGAGACTGGATACACAAGGGCTGCCAGACATCAGAAAATGAGGATTTTATATTTGTCCACATTGTATATGGAAGCAACCTCCCCTTCTTTTGGGGGGTAGCAGGGATGGGGTTCCTGGTGTGTGACTGAGTCCTCTGCAGCGATAAAAACACGTCAGAGCAGAGTGAAGGAGGCACAGCACGTTCACAAGCACCCACAGCTGACAGGGAGAACATGGACCATCTGAAGCCCAGACTCAACAGGAATCCCAGAATGGTTTGGGTTGGAAGGGCCCTTAAAGCTCATCCAGTGCCATCCCCTGCCATGGGCAGGGACACTTTCCACTGTTCCAGGCTGCTCCAAGCCCCATCCAGCCTGGCCTTGGGCACTGCCAGGGATCCAGGGGCAGCCACAGCTTCTCTGGGCACCCTGTGCCAGGGCCTCCCTGCCCTCACAGGGAAAAATTCTTTCCCAATATCCCATCTAACCCTGCCCTCTGGCAGCTTAAGGTTTGTCCTGTCAGTCCATGCCCTTGTGAAAATTAATTAAAATTAATTGGATAGTTGCACAACTTTACTGGAAAATTCCCCTTAAATATAACATTGATGTGAATTGATAGGAAGTCATGATCAGAGGAGAGGGGGCTGCTCTATCTCATCTGGATACCTCCCCTCAGCTGAAAACCCAAATCCCCCATGTGCCATCACTGATCCATCAGCTCCAATCCCCTCTGCCTGGGAACAGGGGCTGCTTCCACATGCACCAACCAAGCCTTTTGTTCCAGGAACCAGCAGGAAACTCAGATTCCCACAGTAGTAGGAGTCAACGTGAAACATCACCTGGCACATTTACATCCCAACACCCAGTCAGTTTCGGAGCTACCAGGAGAGAATTACCAGGAGAAAACACCAGGAGAAACATTTGTTGTAAACACTCCTAGGACTGTTTTTCCTCCTAAGTTACCCCTCAACATTCATATGCTGAACTCTGAATACAAAGAAAAGCTTTCAGGTATATTCCAACAAGAAGAATGACTCAGATTATTACAGAAAGACTGAATTATCTGTCGTTGACAGATTTAGCACCACTCACAGCATTTCACAGCCTGTACAGCAAGGGCGGGCAGTGTCACCCCACACAGGACACAATTCACATACCACGATTCCTCCAAAGCGCTGGAAGATGTTGCGAAGGTCGTGGTAGGTGGTTGTTTTCTCCAGGTTGCCAATGAACAGAGTTCTTGTTGCTTTTGGGTGAAACTCATCTATCCTTTCATCCAAAGGACGAAACTCATTCTCGCTTTCGGTTTCTACAATAAAAGAGAGCAGGAAATTTGTAATGACTGGAGATTTGGTTCATGTTGATTTATTCAGGTCTCCTTCTTGATCTGAACAAGAGTAAGCACTGTCTTTGAGAAAAACACCCAGTACTGCACCCATGACATGTTTTTTATGTGGGATTTGGAATCTTTATATTCCACTGAGGAATCTGGGCATCCTGAGGTGAAAGGGAGCTGCATCTTTCAACTGCTTCTCTGGAAATTTACTCTTAACAAGTATCAACGTTTGAGTGCACGAATTCCAGTAAGGCTTCCCTGCACTTGGGGAAGAGCACGTGGCAGGAGTTTGTTTTCAGGAATCAATTTTTAAAGAAGCCATTGAAGTGCAGTCTGAGAACTTCACCACATGCTCAGGGCTGCAGCTCTCACTGGTCGGTCACGTGGGCTGTGCTGCCACAACCTCAAAACGCAGCACTCGTTGGCTGTTTTAATTAAAAGGAGACAAAACGAGGCTGGGAGGACTCAGTGCTGTGCTCACACCACCCACTGGCAGCTGCTCCACCGAGACGTGGCAGATGAGACCATTCCTTCCAGCACATCCCACTGTTTGGGAGGATGGCAGCTTTCCTTCTCTGAGGCTTAAGACTGGAACTCTCTTGCTGTTTGATCCAAGAGCATCCACTCTTTTTGCTCTGGAATTTATTGTGGCATTTTTTCCAGTTTCTTTAAAACATGTTTCCTACTTCTATTCCGCCTCTTTACAACAGCTCCTGAACACACCCAGAGCAGTCCCATGGGAGAAGGGCATGGACGTTACCTGGGCCTATCCAGGCCGTGACTTCAATCTGCATGCCAAAGAAAAGCTTTCCTTTGGAGGCATTTAGTGCTTTCTCCTGGTCCTCCTGCTGCCGGAAGAACACCAGGCCATACCGTTCCTCAGACGCGCCATGGATCTGCACCGACGTCACCTTCCCGTACTTCTTGAATTCATGGAAAAGTCCATCTTTAAGGCTTGTATCTAAACCAACAAATAAACATTAGTACTGCAGAAACATAACTTCTACTGACTCAGCAGCACCATGAAAGACATGAAAAACTCTGACTGTCTTTCTGAAATGTGACTTCATCCCTCTTAACTTGGTGCTCACACAACTGCCCTTTTTAATTTGGGATGTAAATTTTGCCAATGTCCAAAGCTTCTGGCTGATCTTTCTCTTTGCCTGGATTTTTAAACTCAAGAAACTACACACACGAGGTTTTACATGGCTAAAGCTGGCGGTGGATGGTTATTGCTTCTAAGAGACACCCAGTTCCATGTGAAGAAGAAATAAACAGGGATACTTGATTAAAATACCCAGAGGGATACTGCGCACAGCTGGGATGAGGTGTCTGGAATGGAGGCTGGAGTCATACAGCGTTCAGTTCAGTCAATTCAGAAATACAACCAGGCGGATTCATCAGATTTTGCAGAATCTGACTCAAGCCCACACAATCTCTCTGGGATTCGTGGGATATTGACCTCAGCATCGTGTCCTTTCAAGGAATATGACAGGCATTAAATCTATAGGAAGATACCAACATGTGAGGTACTCTGCTCACAAAATGAACAGATATCATTTTAGCTCAGCCAGTGCTTTTGCATCCATGAATTCCGTTAAAACTGTTTCACAACTGATCCCATGCTGGTTTTTCCTGTGGGATCTCTCCTGTGCTCAGCAGAGGGAACAGGGAGCAATCAAGGGCGCTCGTCAGCACATGGTTTCCTGGGTTATTTTCCATGCAATACCCATTGCCTTTACAAATATGCTCAGGGGTGTCTTTAAAGCACTCAAACTGCAACAGAAAACCCTCAACTTTTTGGATTAAAAAAGAAATCGAAGAGTGAGAGGTAAGGTTAAACAACTGAAGTATTAAGTTAAAAAATGGAGATGTGTCAGTTTTTTCCCTGGGAAAGCCCACACTGCTGTTTGGAAGCACCAGTTCCAGGGACTGGAAATGCCCAATACTTGGAGCTGGGACCAGCAGGGTTTCTCACAGATGGTCACTAATTAAGCAATTTTCCCACTGTCACACAAGAACTGAGGCAGAAGCAGGGAGAGAATCCGGTCCTCAGAGGCCGCACGTGGCTGCCGCGTGTCCAAGACTCAGTATAGGTTATTCGACCAGTCCCATCCCTTTTTTCCCCTGTTCCCCTTTCCTGGGGGAATTTACCTGTTGAGCGCACTGGAAGATTTTGAACCTTGATCCCAAAACTCTTCCGGGGCTCATCCTTCTCCAGTGATGGGAGCAGCTGGGACGCAGGCGCGGGGACGGCTGTCGACTGCACCGAGCGTGCCGGGGACTCGTCGCTCGAGCTGCTGCTGGAGTCACTGCTGGGAATGGCATGGAGGGAAGGACAGGTGAGTGCATGGAGCAAAGTCACCCGGGAAATGGTTGTTTTATTAAAAAAGGAAAATATCAGAGTTTCGGCTCGTCTACAGGCCTTTCTCCCTTTTGTGCCTGATTCTGTTTCTGTGCTGCAGCCCAGTTATTTGCAGGAATTTAAGAGTCTTCCTACAAGTATTCCCCTCCAAAGCCCTCAGAGGAGACAGGCAGGGAAGTGGAATATGGGCAGAATGTCAGTGAGATCCTGTTACACGCCCTGACAATGGTGGAGATTTAATTAAGTGTAATGCAATGTTGGAGCAGCTCAGGAACTGTGTGGGAAGAGTGGAGAAATACAGGGACGATGCACAGGTCTGACAAAGCCTCAAAATCCCTCCCAGCACTCTCATGTACAGAAAAGAAATATTATTGTGCTCTCAGGCATCTTTCCTGAAAAGATCTGTACTCCAAAGAGACCACGTGTGAAAATCATGGCAAGTATTTTGGTCAACTGCTTGGGAATAACCTGGTTAGATGGGGATGTCCATGCCCCTGTCCCAGCCCACGGCTTGGGGTGGAACAAGATGATCTTTAAGATCCCTTCCAGCCCAAACCATTCTGGGACTCTCTATGAACCAGCAAACATTATTTCCAGGTTCAGCCTCAACCTCCAACTTCAGGATATAAAGAATTCAGACCCAAGAATGCCTTTTATAAACAATAATTACAGTGGAAGAGGATTTGCATATTAGATCACAGAGGGAGTCAACCTAATCCACGGACTCGGGATCATTCGATGCTTCGAGGAGAGGCAGAAATACAGAGAATATAATGTTATTAAAGCTTGCCCAGTGGGGACACGTCATCCTGCTTCAGTGGCTCATTTCTTCCCCGAGGCACGAGGGCTCAGAACAGCGCTAAAAATAATTTTGTCTGACATAACCCCGGAGACTCTCGTTCTCCATTACACGAGCAGCCTTCGAAAAAATTCTGCTGGAATTTTAACTCGGAGGCTGGAGGGGGGGAGATGTGCCACGTACTAAAATAACCCTGTCAGTCTGAAATTTGCTGCTTGATTGAATTTTTATGTTCCTCTCCACATCATATTAGAAAAACGATAGGCGGGTTTATCTTTTTCTTATCTTAAATATTTCATACCCTTCTTACAAACCTTCTTGCCATTAAACCACTTAACTTTTCCATTTCTTTTTTCAGGGAAACCATTTCAGGCTTCTAATAATTTCCAAGATTCGATTTTGTGAGCTCTTCTACTACTTTTTTGTGGGTGTTTTTCTTCAAATGTTCAAAAAACCTAGTTTTCTTTCTGAACATCTTGGTGTAACGAGCACTGTGGCACATTCCCAAAAGCCCTTGGGCTCTGTCCCCATTATATTTGGAGGTGCAGAAGGGAAGACAATCTCAGTCCCAAAATACTTACAAACAATCCAAGAAGGATATAAAAACAGGCCAGACCAAAATAAAACACAACAAAAAAGGTCAAAAATGCAGAAGTAATAATAAACATGAGAAACTCTGCTGCCGGTCTCACCCTCTCATTACAACCCTCCCATCCCATCGAACCACTTCACACGTTGGTGCCTTTCCCACACATTCTCCTCCTACTCCTCTGGCCCCGGAGGAGGAAGTTCACCATCACTTTGGGAGAGGAGTGAAAATAAAGCCATGCCAGGAACAGAGTGAAAAACTCAGCCCTTCCTCCTGCCCTGCTCTTCCCAAGGGCAGCTGCCCTGCACCACCCAACCTCTCACTTCATGGATAATAAATAACATTTCCCTTCCCAGCTACAGTCCCTTGTGTTTCCCAGCAACGAATCTCCCACCATCAAGATGTCCCTTCACAGCCTCATTTTTCTGCTAAATTGCTAAACTGCCTTTATTTCTGTCTCACCTGTGCACCCTCCTTTTGTGCCCTCTTCATTAATGAACTATTAAAGCACTGAAAGTGAAGAGTGCAGCATTTCCTCCTCATCTTTATCCCACTCCCTCTGCCTCCTGCCTTTCCACTAAATCACCTCAAAATCCTCACCAAACTGAAGTTCTTCTCTACAGCATTATGGGAAAAGAACAAGCCCAACTCCATATGAACAGGGCCTCAGTGTTCTCCAGGGGTAACATCAGCCATCCATCGCCTGCTACTGGGAAATAAATTGGCAAAGAATAGAGAAACTTCTTTAAACACACAAATATAGGGCAGAGAATTTGTGTGTGGGGAGAAACTGAAAATAATTCCCAAGCCGACAGCAGCTCCACGTGGTTCAGCAGCCCCTGGGGAAGGCTAAAATAGGATTTTAGGGCTGCAGAACCCTCTGCCACGTGCACATTTTTACCTTCCCTTCTCACATCTTGATGCTCTCGACCAACTCCGTACTCCCAAAGCCTTTAGAATTCCTGCGTGCCGAGATCGTATCTCTCGAGCAAGAGACAGCGTTGAATTGATTCGAGCAGTGCTTTACAATGGGGACAGGCTATTTTTACAGTTTGGGGTTTTTTTTATGAGGATGTTAAAAATATGGAACATACTGTTAAAATCACAGCATTCCACTAGAGAAAAAGTATTATCTTGGGATAACACCGTTAGATATCCAAGTGATGACAGAGCAGTACAGCAGGGTGATAAATTCTACAAAGGAATCTGAATTCTGTGCAACTTTGGGAAACAAGGATCATGCTGGTAACTTCCACTTCCCTAGGGAGTTTTAGGGATATGTCTCCCTAAGCAAAGCAAGACTTTCTGAGACATTCTAGAATAAAAATATTCATTATTTCCTGACTATTTTTAGACAAGGAAAAAAAAATGATTGCAAGAACAATCCCCCCTTTTTTTAGGGAAATCCCCATCACTTTTCCAATTGAAGAAACATGGATATAATAATTCAAAAGTAAGTCAAAGGTTTGATGTTCTGTGAATGGGAGAATGATGGAAGAGTTAATTATAGCTGCTGTGTCACCCAGTTATAGCTCACAGCACAATCAAAATAAAGCATCTGACAGGGAATTATGTGGAGTCTCGAGCAGCAAAACACAACTCTTTTTCAGCTTTAAAAATACACAGATCTGAAGCCTGAAAGCTGCTCAAGGACAAGTTCCCAGAATATTAAAATGAGAATATGGCTTTGCTTTTCCCTGTGAGTAATTTTGAAAACAACCGCCCGTTGCCAACGCAGAAAATAAGTTATTAAAAATTCTTCTGGCAAAAGTTGGTTCATAAAACTTTCAGAACGAGCTAGGGAAATTTTAACACAGGAATATAATACGGTAAAACAACAGCTCTGACAATCTCCTCCTTAAAAGTATTCCAACTATCAATAGGTTTCGGGGCAGGTCAAAAATGGTGCAAAAATAGCTTTATAACTTCATTTTGGGCTTCCGCTACCAGCATTAAACCTGGGACGATTTTTTCCAGAAGCAGAGCGTGCTCTGGCACAAAGCCTTTTCCCAACACGGGAAAACCTGCTCTTCCACATCCCTGTAAAGTCAGCGGAGCAGAATGCCAGCACGCCGAAGAACTAATCTCCTGAGCTGTCACAACACACGCGCGGCACCGGGAGGGAGCTGGGAACGGCTCCTCCGACATCCCGGCTCATGGCCCCGGAGCCTCCGCAGTGCTCTGCACTTCTCCCGGGAACGTGGGATCACTGGGGAAGAATTTGAGTATTTAACCAGGATTTCAGATGCTCTTTTGTCCAGCCCAAATACTTCTAAAATCAGTTTCACTCTACAGCATCACAGCATTGAAGAAAAACGATTTTTGCATTTTACTGTTGGCAAAATCAGATGGAAAAACGGAGCAATAAGAGAGATTGTTCTTAGTTAAACAAGGGGTGGACACAAAAATCTTTCTCTTACACATGCACTTTACTACAGGTGTAGTTTACAAGCCCTTTTAAAACATTTGTCTGCATTCCATAATTACCTATGAGTACATAAGGATGTGTGCTCTTACTCACACTATTTATGTACCCATTTTTCATCAACCATGATAAAATCTATTCGTAACTTACAGTATTTATCTATGAATCTATTTTCCAAGAATCAAGATTAAATCTATTCATAATCCAATCTAAATCTTATCCACGTGGGCTGATTCCCAAAGACTCAACACAAAAGAATCCAGCAATGGTGCTCAGACCCCAATACACCTGGTTTCATAGAATCATGGAATATCCTGAGTTGGAAGGGACCCACAAGGATGATGAAGCCCCATTCGTGGTCTCAGTATGTTGCAGCTCATTTAGCACACAGAATTTTCCTTTGCTCAGTTCTAAGCGCAAAGATGACATTTCAATTCCTGGTATCCCACAAAGCGCTCCTCGTTTCCAGAGAAATTTCTCATTTTCAGGCAATTACACTTTGCAGGTCTAGTGGCGATGAAGTTATGCTGGGTTTACGTGTGAGAAATGAAAGCACTGAGCGAAGAACACAAAGCCAGCCGTCCTTTGTTCCCACAAAAAGGATATAAAAGAGAGACTCCAAGCCCGTCGAGGGAACGGGAGACCTGCTGCTTCCCGTCAATGGCAGCGGTGCTGAATCAAGGGATCTCACAACCTGCCCTCCACCCTCTTGCAATTTTAAAATGCGGCACAATTGTCATTTCTGCCCATTGATTTGAGAGCGGTGAGTCAGCTGCAGGCTGGGGACTCCCTGCAAGCAGCAGGTGGGAAACAAAGCAGGAAACACGGCTGGAAACACGGCGGCCATCGTGGAGGATAAAGCAGACGGAAGCTTTAACGTGCTGCAGGTGCTGAGCTGCCAATGCAGGTTTAAAAAAGCAAAACAAAACCAACCTGTTGTTGCCCAGAGAAGCTGAGACTGCCCAATCCCTGCAAGTGTCCAAGGCCAGGTGGGACGGGGCTTGGAGCAACCTGGGATAGTGGAAGGTGTCCCGGCCCATGGCAGGGGGTGGAATGAGATGAGCTTTAAAGTCCCTTCCAACCCAAACCATTCCATGATTCTAACCTCTCATTGCTGGAGCAAGTTAAGAACAAAGCCACCTAAAACCAGTTTAAAACCCTCGCATCTTTCATGCCAAATTTCAGCTGTGAAAAAAGTAAAAATTAAGACTTCAATTTTTTTTTTATAGCTGCCTTCAAAAACTGTTTGATCAGACCTGGTGAAGAATCCAGGATTTTTTTTTTTTTTTTTACAGGAAATATGCAGAACGATCACTTTTTCCCTGCCAAAATTAACTTGAAATCAGGAACTCTGCCTGGCTCAGCTCGACTCAACACCCTGTCAGAATAATCTCCGAGTGAAGATTATCTCCTAGAAAGATCTACTGAGGACAGGCTCCATCCCCGCTGACGGCGGGCTGTTCTCACGGCTGATGTCAGCAGCAGATTCCCAAGCCGGGTCAGGAAATCCAAAGTTAACGTACGGTCATCTCCAAACGGAAGCAACAGGAACCCTTGGTTTTCTCCTTGTCCCTCCCTTTCCAAATCCATGTTAAGTCACCACAGATGATCTCCATGCACAAAACACCATCAGTGACAGTGCTGTATGATCAGCTCTATCCAGAAGACACAAATCCTTGGGATACTTTCTAGGCTTTGGAAAAAACCTGCTGGTTAGATTTCTTCAACCTGGGAAAACAGCACCAGAAAATTGCTCCAAGTTTCCTGAATGTACCAATGTGTTGTTTGGGAATAAAAAGAATTAAAAAGACCTGATTACTGCCAGCCAACACCCAGAATAATCTCTTGGCAACTGCTTAAAATAAAAGCTTAAAAAATGCACTGTATTCCATTCTAGCAATGGAGTAAAGGATCTTTGCCTGTGAAACACTTTGACTTCTGGATGGAAAATGATATATTGGAGAATTATATGCACGGGGCTATTACAGACTGATATTTCTTACCTACTGCTAAATACTACATGAACCTAAGAAGGTATTTAACCAGAATTTCCCCTGTTCTCTACACACACGTAAGTAAAAAATACACACCAAATCACACGTTTCTTCCTAAGAACAGCAGTGGCCCATTCCCACAAAACTCCCAACATCACCCCGTTAATCCAACAATCCAGGTGGCTGTTCTGCCACACTCAAGGAAGAATCATAGAAGCCCAGAAGGGGGTTGGAAGAGACCTTAGAGATCATCTCATTCCAACACCCTGCCATGGGCAGGAATAACCACAATGAAAATTCCGGAGGTCTGGGCACACGGTGAGCAACTCCTTGTCAGAGCTGATTCCAACACTGACCTAAATATCCAAGCAAGCAGCAGGCAGTTGTTCTGTACACATGACATGTCCCACACCAGGGTATTTGTATGGGAAAAAAACCATTTCACACACCTGCGGAAATAAATACGAGGGTTTTTTCCCTCGTTCAAAGGAGTTGTTGAATCTGAAGATGTCAGAAAACCCAGTCCGACCTCTGAGGTTGGTTTGTACGAAGAGATCAAGAGGTAATGAGCCGTCGCCGCATTCTGCCAACTGCAGGCGAGCGCTGAAGGGGCTCAGCCCACACAGGCAAACCACAAAGAGCCTGAACCCCACTCCTCCACGTCCAAACAAGGCTTTCCACTGGAAATATGGATATAAGAGAAAAGGAAGAGAAAGCCACCTAAACATTCCCTCAGTGTAATTACCCTGTGCCCATCACCCCGGCCCCGGCCCCTCCGGAGCAAAGCTCGCCAGGACGCGATTCTGTGACATTCTTGGCACCCGTTCAAGCCGCTGAGAACCTGCCACCCAAGGAACTTTGGTTTGTGCACGTCACACACTCTGCAGTATTTAACAGCACTCAGCTACGATAAAACAATCCACCGAGAAGGGGGAAAGGCCAGACCTGCTGCATGGAAACAAAAACAGCCACAGAAAGCACGCAACAGATAAAACCAGCATTTACAGCTCTGAAGAGAGATCATTAAATACTGCAGACTAATGAAACAAGGACATCCTCCTTCCCGTAACTTTTTCTGCTTTACCATGCCCAGAGAGAAGACTTCAATGATCTCCTGCTGGGCTGGAATCCTAAATCAAAAGAAATGAAATTAAATTATGTTTAAAGGCCATGGGAAAGCAACACAACCGTGACAACTCAATGTCCTTTAGGTGGCCAACTAACACACACTGTTGCAGTATTTATTTCAGTCTCTGACCAGCAAGTTTTTGAAGACACAGCCTCCAGATACTATTTACCATATATTTATCCCAAGTCAAGTGAGTGGCTTATTAACATTCCATTTGCATTTCTGTGACAGGCCATGTATAAATATATACAAATATATTTATGTCAGTTATTTTATCCTGATGTCTGACACCTGATCTTTGACGAAAGTCTGAAATGAACCACGGAGAAGATGGAGATGTTTCTCAGAAGGACGGACTGCTCCCACCCCCAGAACCACCTTCCCCTGCAGCCACATGCCCTCAGAGTTTCCAGACAGCCTTGGGCTCCTTTTAATTCTTCCCTGCAACTAAATAATCCATTATGATTGCTAAAAATATGTATGTTTATATTAATCCCTGTCTGGCTGAGGACACTGTGCCCAACCCACAGTCGGTGTTGCCACCTTGCTCCATGACCTACGTCCCCCTGCCCCTGAACTTTGTACAGCCAAAATTAAAAACATTAATCTGAGGGAAAAAGAAGTGTTGGTTACAAACACATTGGCCTATCTCTGGAGCAGAGCCAACTCAGCACTGACAACAGCTTCCCACTGCTGGGAAGAAGCTACTCAATCCCTGTGCTCCCCATGCTGGCCGGTAGCTGGGCCGTGGATGGGTTTGGTGTTGAATTTGGGAGCAGCTGGAGTTACCTGCCTACCCAGCCACTGCCTTTTCGAAACACGGATGCTTCCTGGAAACAGTGGGATTGCTCACGCTCCAAAAGAAACCCTGGGAAGCCAGAGGAAATGCTTTCTCAGCAAACGGCCACAGTGACAGAGCTCAGCGCAGGGAAAGATAAAAGTCATCGAGGCCTTGAGGGTGAAGTACAAAGCAGCTCTTCAGCTCTGCTTTCCCACAATTAAACTTCCACCGATGCAAAGAGGGAAGAAAGAGGGTGGGTGTGAGAACGGGTGAGCAGGATGAGCTTCTGTTTAACGTCACCTTCACGGAGGGAAGCCCTGGGTCAAGATCCCTCGTGAGAAGTCCTGCTGCAGTCACCCAGAACTCCCACCTCCTCCAGCCATGCTCCAGCCAAATTATTCCAAGCACTGCCAGGACATGCCTGAGGAAGAGCTGCTGCTCCAGGCACGGATCAGACAAAAGTTGGCCAAAAGCAGCATAATTGTGTTATAGGGAAGAGCTTTTGCCACCTATCTGCTGATGATCTAAATTAGTATTTTGCAACTGACACCTCAGAGCACATGAAATCTTTGGACAAAAGCCGTATTTTAGTATCAGATTCACGGGAGGCTGTCTTAACATCCACTGCAGATGGAAAAGTAAGGTATGAAGAGGCCAAGGGCTTTGCCCAAGGTCATTCCGTGAATCACACAGAGAACAGGCTCAGGAATTTGATCTCCTGGCTCACGGGTGGCCAAGTCTTTTCAAAATACCAAGAAAGCAACACAGAATCATTTATGCTGGAAGAGAGCTCCAAGATCATCAAGCCCAACATTTAAAGGCCATATCCTCAACAACAGCACTGCTTTCATGAAGGGACCTACTCGGCATCCTAGGAAAAAACACCAAACTCTACTCCAAGTGCTGCCTATGAGCCAGGAGAGTGAAATGCCATTGAAAATGCAACCACCACTGCATCCAAGTAGGCTACTACACTTTACTCAAGGAGCAAAAAGCAACTTCTTTTTCCTTAAGAGCCCTGTCAAATGAATTCCTGGGAATAAACACTTCTAAACACAATTTTAAAACCATTTGGCATTGACTAAGTGTTGAGCACTGGGCATCTTTCAGAAGAAAAGCCTTTTTCAGACATATGCTAAAACAAAAAAAGCCCTAGCACTGATTCACCTCCAGGTTACTGTAGTTATTTTTTAACATAAAGCTGCCGAAGATCACGGCAAACAGCCCCATAGAATTAATTCTGTCTTCATGTTTTAGAAAAGCATCACACCTTGCCTTAAAAACCAAAGCAGGCACTATTTGCATGCACTGCCTCCTCCCAACCCAAGGCACTGGATTTTTTTAGCAATACACAAAACACCATTTGCTGAAATTCCTGATTTGGAGCAGTTCTGAAATGGTGCATCCTCTCCTATAAACAGAATTGTTCCTGGGATGGGAGTTGCAATGGAAGGCATGCCAAGACACACAGCTGAGCTACAATGCTGCTTAAGTAAATTTGGGAACATGCAAAGCTTAATATAGAAATTCCCTTTATGGCAGATAACACCGTGGAAGTTTAGTACTTCTAAAAATGGTCACTATTGTCCAAAGAGAGAAATCCAAATTAAAATGGACAGAGCGACCCTAGTTCTCCATCCGAAATAAATCCATTTATCAAGGGTGTTTTTCAAAGAGAATTTCTATTCCCTTACATCTTAGAATCATAGAATACTCCTTCTGATCTAAGATTCTAATAGAATCTTCCACAGCCTTTCAAAGAAACACCAAAGAGATGAAGGGAAGAATAATTTTGGAGGTTTTTTTTTTTTTTTAATGGCCCTATTTAGACCGACAACAGTGACTGGAGGAAGCTCAGGAGAGCTCTGTAAAACCGGAATGGGAGCTGCTGTTCTGGAGTAAAGGACTACTTAAAATGGAAGGCCTGGGAAAAAAAAAGTCATTTCTGTGATCTCAGGCAGCATAAATTATAGAGAGAAGACATTTGATGAGTTGTATGCTAAGGATTAATTTGCCATTTAAAAATGCAGGGAACAGATGGATCTCTTGGCTAGGACTATATTTGGGAATTACTTCATTTTGCTGCCCACATGCAAATAAAAATACAACTAAAAGTAGAACTTTTTGTGAGTTTTCACATGGGTAGAAAACACTGAAGTAATGAAAATAAAACCAAAAAGAAAATGTCTGTATGAAATAGGTAAAGTGCCACAGCACCTATTGTGGATCTGCAGTAGGCTGAGGGAGAGAACATGATTTTACTTTGTTGAGCAACTGTGGAGAGTAATGCCAGGCTTAGAAACTAAAAAAAAACAAACAACCCAACAATAACCCAGCAAAACCTGTATCACATGACAGGGTTTGCCACTTAAGAGTAACTTCTGAAAAAGCACCTTGTTGTAATTTAATTCCATGGAATTTGTTAGGATTACATCTCCACACATGGTCAGGAGTCCAAGGATTCTTCCCAAAAGCCTGGGCCAGTTCCATCGCACTGACTGGGGATCTCAAAGCACGGGTGAGAACTTAACTTGTGACAAAAATGCAAAAGTAGGGGAAAACCCAGAAGAAAATGCCTTACGCCTCCCTGGATCGAGTGCCTGTACAGCCCTGGCCTCCACCCCACACGGCAGCGGCTGCGAAAGGAGGAGCAGTGCAAGGCAATTCCGCTGGCACAGTGGAGACAATGGGACGGAAGAAAAGTCCTCTGAGGAATTCCCACAGGCAAAGCCTGTGTGCTTTCATTATGAAAGCCAGTGCTTTCAAACCCCCAAACCATGGCAGCCACATGTACAGGATTAATTAAGCACCTTCCTTTTTTCCACGTGATTTCTCCAAGTTCAAGGGAAATTGCATATTAAAAAGCAAACCCAACATCAACTCCTGAGATGACTGTTAGATACCATCTCTGTCTCTCCTCTAGCAACACAACGAGCCTTTCCTCCTTCCCTCCACCTCAAAAACAAACAAACAAACTGAAAACTTCACCCAGCAAAGCCCCGACCGGCGCAGGACGTCCTCGGTGTATTCCCAGACTCCGGAACAGGGATAAGCACAGCTCCGCGCGCATTTAGAAAACGAAGAGGAATAGAAAATCTGTACTAACCCGACAGCTTCCTTTCTGTGACTATTCATCCTTCACAATCCAACAGGACGCACCAGCCAGTAAACAAACACGGAAGGGAGGGACCAACTTCAAAGCAACTGTGTAAATCTTACATAATTTGAGGGTTTGAGATCTTGCAGCAACCTCTTACCCAAGGAGGTGTCAGATGATCCAAGGAGGTCAGACCTGTAGCAGCCACAGTAAGTAGGACACTTTGCATCTCACTCAGCCCAGCCCAGCATCATTTGTCCACAGGGACCTGGGGCCGGGCATTCTTGGGAATTCACTTTCAGGAGGAGAACAGTGCCCTTCTTTCACACGTTACCACGCCAGAAAAGCTCTCTGCTCTCAAATGGATGGAAGATAATAAATATGTGAATGCCCTTAGAGCCGGGATCTGCTGGAAATGTATCCTAATTATCTTCGATTTTTAAAGGGTTTGATGAGGTTCTCATATTTTTGTCCAGGTATAAACCCGATGACTTCTGGGCATCTGCAGAGAACATCCCGCAACTGTGGAAGAAATGAGGATACAGCCCTGAAAACCACTTCCCTCTCATAGAAAGGATTCTCCAAGAGGTACTTTTCCTCCCATCCTGGATTTCCAAGTGTCATTCTAGCCAAAACCATCCCTTTGAGCTAAACAAAGCAACTGAGCACTGGAAGCCCAGACATTTCTCAAAGAGAAGGAATTAAAAAGCTCCACGTCTCGCTTCTCCAGACAGGAGAGTGCACTCATGATTGGAAGAACCAGGAAACAAAGGAACAGGTCCCCTACCTTTGTTGCGGGCCTCTTGCGAGGAGGGATCACAGAGAAGTCCTGTTTCTTAATGCCAAAGCTATTTTTGTTCTTGTATTAGGCACTTAATGAATAATTATGCAAAGACTTTATTCACACGGCATCTCCACAGTGCACATCTCCTTCTTCCTCCTTTTGGAAACTCAGCTTCCCTTCAAGATTTAAAAAAATTTGGACCACGTCCCAGTACATATAAATTTTTCCTCCTCTACAGAACACATAGAAGCCCTCACCTCTCTCCCGAGCCTGTGATTTTCCACTCAGAGCTGCGCTGCCTTCTCCTCTCCGAGTGGCATTACGAGCTGACCGCAAGGACCTAGAGTGGGATCCCTAATCTCCTGCTAAGAAGCTTTTGCACTTAAACCCTTGATGCCATCATTAGTGGTTTCGGCACTCACGACATTATGGCCGGACCGTGCTCGATGCCAGGACGACAAGGGAAAAGCTAAGTGCATCAGGTACGCAGTTAATTCAATGGGCAAAGATTAGGGGATGATACTATTTTGTATTTTTTCCCCAATAAGGCTTATTTACTATTAATTCCCACGCCATGACCTTATTTAATTACGTGTTCCACCTGAAGTTGTTTGTAAGGTTAATGCCCAAGTCACAGCGATACGCCTTGAGGAGACCTGTTCTCCCGGCTCTCAGGTTTTACGGGGAAGGCTCTCCTCCTGCATCCACGCCTCTGGCAGAACCAGAAACATCCTCTTTGGGAAAAAAAAAAAACCAACAAATCACTGTATTTGCAAGTCCGAAGGGACGCACTGTCTAGGCTTTAATGGGAACACGTATGGCTGAGCTCAGGCAGCGCCTGGATTTTTCCTTTGATCACTGTAATGACTGGCATTTTTTCAGGAAGCGTTCAATACAGCCTTCCTCTTCTGCTATTCATCCCTCCACGTGAATATTCATTAGAAATTATTAAACTGCCCTTTATTCCGAAGTTCTGTACGACAGGGATCCTCTCCCCCACCTCTGGTGCCTGCGGTGTCTGTGTCTCCATCTGAGCTGACTCCCCCATCGCTGCAGACAAGCACTTCCAGACTACGATCCCTCTAATCTATTTTAGCCGTGATTCACATCCGAGCTGTATGTGTCTCCCAAAGGAAGGGGAATCTGGACCACTCGTGCAGAGGGAGACAGCCACCACAGCCCATGGCACCACACATTTCCCTGTTTTCCTTGGCTTTCTCGGGGTTGGTTTCCCCTTGCTCTCCCAGTGCACAGCACGAAGAGAACGCGAGGCACAATTCTTCCTGCCTCCAGGATCCCTCAGACTAAGACCGGCTTCTGAGCAGTAACACGGGCAGCTTCAACTTCCCTGACCTCAGCTAATTCTTTCCTTTCCTCAGCCTACTCAAGATGATTAAGCAAAATACTTGGAAGGAAATCAAAGTCTTAAAAACGCAATTAGAAGTGACCATTTTGTTAATATGTGCACGCACAACCCCAAAGTCAAAACCAATCCAACAGCACCTGACCTTCGGGAAAACAGCAATTTTTAGCAGCTCCCACGGACTTAAGGAACAGCCTGAAGTCTCCCACAACGCTGGTGGGAACAGTGCCTTCCATGTAGCTCAGGTTTTTCCCACCATTCCTAAAAAAGGAGGTTAGGAAGACATCAAATCACCAATTCTCACACCAGACACCGACTCCCACAGACCTGCAGCTGTCCAGGGGTGTCTTAAAAATATCATTTTTAACACACATCCTTCCACACACCCAGATCCTCCTCCCCCAGCTGAGAAAAAGGCAAGTTCACAGGAGGGTCTGGATTCAGCTGCCACAAATCCTCATTCTCTAGCAAAGATTCTGATCTCATTGCAAGAAATCTT
Source organism: Lycocorax pyrrhopterus obiensis (assembly GCA_014706295.1). Classification (NCBI taxonomy): domain Eukaryota; kingdom Metazoa; phylum Chordata; class Aves; order Passeriformes; family Paradisaeidae; genus Lycocorax; species Lycocorax pyrrhopterus. Next base: position 487,837 of record JACSVZ010000023.1, read on the forward strand.
TAAAGCATTGAAATAATAATGATCTCTTTGACAACAATAAAGTCGTTTGAAATTATCAATAAAGTTGTTTGAAAATAGTTATCATAGTAATGAAACAGAGATATTTTTCTAGGGCAATTTCCACTTCACCCATCCACAACATATTTTTAAGACTCCTTTCCGGAAATTAATTTGAAAAAACATTTTATTTTTCTCTGCCTGCAAAGAATCAAATGCACTTTGAGAAAGCAGCAGTTGAGCTTCTGGGCCCCGACACAGAAACAAAGCCTGACAGCCCAGATTTAGATAAACACCTACTTCTGCACATTTAGGAAGAGGCTTAATTGCTTTGTCATTTAGAGCCAGCAATTACCAACTATTACTGGGAGTGCGGCGGGGGTGGGGGGTATTAATTGCAGCCAAATGTCCACTCTTTTTTGGGCAGCTCATGCCAAGAAAATTATGTACTAAATAAAAAAGAAATTAAAACTCCTTTTGGTTATAACGTTTTAAAGTATTTTATTGCCTATTTATATGTAAGATGGGGGATGGGTTCTCCCAGAGGGGCCAACAACGATGGAATTTCTATTTTATTTTGAAATTGTGTCCAATCACAGCACTGGTGGTATCGGGATGTTGGAGTAGGCTCCAAAATCGCCCTTTTGGGGGGATTTCTGGGGCTGATTCCTCCAGCGAGGAAACCAGTGCTTAACTTCTAGAGCGAGCAGAGCATTTAAGGTTTAAAAAAGTAAATAAACGACCTAAAATTGGAAGCTTGAGAGGGAGAGAGGGCAGTTTTCCCCCGTCAGAGCCGGCTCTGACACAGGCGCTGCTGCTTCATTTCCCTGTGCTGTGTGAAGGGAAAACCTTCACGCAGGACCGAGAGCTGCTCCAGTGCTAAGGTGGGGGAGGGACTGCATGGTTTTGGGTTTTTTTTTTTAAGTGCTTTTTTGTGGCAATCGCGGTGTTTTTCCGCGGGGCTCGGGCGGCCCCGCCCCGGGGGCGGCGCGGCGGCCCCGGCCGGCTCCCGCCGGCTCAGACCGGTTCTCAGCGCAAACAACCGCCTCCCGCCCGCCGGGGCAGCGCGGCCGCGGAACACCCGCTTTTCCTCCAAAAACACCCGCTTTCCCCCCCCAAAACACCCGCTTTTCCCTCAGAAACACCCGCTTCCCCCCCCCCCCGAAACAGTCGGGTGAGGCGGCTCCGCGGCCGCGCCGCCATTACAGCGGCGGGCGCGCTCCGCCAGCTGTGAGGCGAGAGAAAGCGGCGGGGTTTCAGAGCGAGATAGAAATCTTATTATGCAACGCACATTTTTAATAGATTATTGCCGAGTCCAGGGCTGAGGTAATGCGGGCTGTCAGCAGCCGGGGCGGGAGGCTGAGGGACGAGCGGGCTGCGGCCGCTCCCTCCCAAGGGCACCGAGGCACCATTTCTTCCCCATCCATGAGGAGAACTTTGATATATCACGTTATTTTTTTTCCACAGAAGGATCTATTTATGTGGTTACACATGCACAGGTACGTCTTTTTCGGCATATCTCGAGTATAAAGGTTTGCTTTCTGTATTATAATCTCTCAAAAGCCATCTGAAAACCTGCCTGTGCTCAATCTCAAGAAACTCGATACAGTCCCCAGGGGTAAAAAAGCCACGTTTAAACGATGGTCTCGGTTATATTTAGCTGAGCAGCGGCACAGGCTGACACGAACAGAAACACAAGGAAGAACAAAGTGAAAACGCTCGACAGTTGGTTACAAAAACCTGCGAGTATCTGAGGTGGATTTTTTTTTTTAATTTTCCTTTCCCTAATTCACATTTTGCCGCGCAGAGAGAACATCAAAGCAGCACATGGGTTTATGTGAACAAAAGGTAAAGATGAGGTATTTCACCTGACTCTGACAGGATTTACTGTTGCCTTTGTGTAATGGAAAAGGCTTCCTACTCTAAGAAATTCTTTAATTTTCTTTTATAAATCTTAACCTAATATTTTTCCCATACAAACAGGAGCCTGCTCAACCCTGTCGTTGTACCAGAATAGATTAAAAATTTTCAGCTCATCTCTACAGTACCAAATGTATGTGGAATTATTTAACCTCGACAAAAGCCATCTCAGAGATGCTTCAATAAAGACTAAACAGCTACATTTAACCTCATTTTTCCTGATTTTTGATCTGTCCTCAGCACAGGCATCTCCAAACCCACTCAAAATCCCAAATCCCAGCTAAGTCAGTGATTCATCACTTCTGGCAGCAAACGACGTGGGAAGGAGAAGATGAAGACAATGGTAGAGAAAGGTTTGCATTATGTAACGAAACTAAAACTCACTTTTTTGTACTTTCACTTCAGTTGTTGAAACAGGGTAGGAAAGTCCCTGACTAAATAAAATACACAGGAGGTTTCAGGGAGCCTGTTTTTCCCATAATTCAAATTCTCTTGGCAGTATTTTTCATCAGTTTATTTCAATATTAAGACACACATGTATTCCATTCCAACAGTAATTCCTTGCTCCAGAAAGAATTTCATCACAGGAAAATCTACAATTAAAACCAATCTCTAATTACCTTATGCCTTGCCCTCTTGTCATGAGAACTTTAAATACAGCTATCAGAATTACAAAAAAAATTTACTTTTCAAATACCTGTATGTGCAACTTCTTCCCGTTGCTTGATTTCAGCAAGACTGGAATAACTATGCTCACCCAGATCTTGGTGAAAATAAAACCAGTGTTTTATCTAAGCTGAAAATGCTCCTTTAATTTCACAATATCTATCTCATATTACAAGCTATAGGGAAATAGTCATCTAACTAATTATTCATCCAACTCCAGCATCCTGGAGATGAGACAACCAAATAAACACTCTTAAAAATAAATTAAAGGTGACTACATTACACACTATAGGAAATTATTAATTTAACTGGCAAATCCTCCAGCATCCTCCACATCACACAACTGAATAAACACTCTTAAAAAATAAATTAAAGGCCAAGGGAAATCTCAGGTCGCTTATCTGTAAATTGAACACACGGGGTGTTCACGCTTTCACAGCCTGGACATCACCTTACAGGAAATCAAACACTTCTGCCTGGATTTTTGTAAATGAATTCAAACCCCATCCCAACAAGGATTTTAGGAGCGAAATGCCCCACTCTCAGCGCAGGGCGGTTCAGCACACTGCTGCAGCAAAGCTTTAAAAATAATCACTAACACATGGAGCAGCAAGAGATGTGTCAGGCCATTTGACGTTACAAAACTGAATCAAAAAGCCCAGAAATTATTTTTAGCGCATTAGAGCACCTCAACAAGCAGCCTAGAAAAGAGCTTTTTCTACCAAAAAAAAAAAAACCAAAACCAAAAACGGGGGATTTTTCCAGGAGGTTGGGCAGGGCACAAACAAAATCTGGTTTGCTTCCTATGGGATCACCCAGCTTCCATCCATAGCCAGCTTCTTCCATGACACAGTACAGAAAATATGTTTGCTAATGTATCATTTGTGGTGTGTGTCTGAATCACTAAAACGGAGAAATTGAGGCTTCCAGTGGTGGCAAATTATCATTTTCAAGGGCTTTTTTATTCTTTCAGGGTGATAAAAAAATTCCATCAACCCTTTTCCACAATATGGGTGGGGAATGAGCAATCTCACATTAAGATGACTTCAAAACACAAATTCCTCCTCAAATCTATGCAGGAACCATCCACATCCACCAACTTCCTCACCTCAGCCCAGCAGGCAACTTCTGAGAGGCCACAAAACACCCCAAGTAAAACCTGGCTTCAGAGAATACTGGTTATTTTTAACATGTTCTTTTTTGGTTTTAGTTTCTAAATTACTCCCTTGCAGTTCCATTACCTGCAAAGGCTCCCAAAATAGCAATTTAAAGCAAAGTTTACTTGAGATCCAACATAACAAACGCTTTACGAAATAAAGGCTTTTTTGGGTTGTTTTTTAATTTTTAAGCAATCTGCAGATCATGTTTCTTCATGTTATTGTCCAGAAAAATCAGCTCCGTTTAATCAATGTTATTTACTTCGCACAGCTCTTGAAAACCACAAGCAAGGAAACTCAAACTTCTCCTTCACTACCTTTCTGCTGCTTTTTCACAGCTCCTGAAGGACAGTTCCTGGCACAAAAATTCCCACAAGTGTTGAACACCCTCCACGTGTCCCAAACACTCCCCAGGGCAGGGAACACAACTTTGCCAGCTGAGACCAACAGGACGAGACCTGAGTGACCAAGTTCTTAAATTTCGGAAGAATTAGGTGTCATAAAGACCTTAATAACACCATGGCGTCGCAAAATTGGCCATTTCCACTTACAAAAAAGCCATAAGAGAATCTCCAGCTTGCTAAAATCCTCAAGACTACCACGGAAATTGCAGGCAATAATTATTCTCCAGACAAATAAAACTGGATATATTACACAGCAAGTGGGAGCACCGAACCAGGGAAAAGGGGGTGAGGCAGCTTTTGCTCGCCAGCAGCGTATGAGGGGCTTCATATTTACATGGCTAAATTCAAAGTGTGTTGAAAATTAAACACTTGAAGTCTTTCAAAGCACAAGGCCAGGTGGGGTTTTGCTCCCCACAGTAAAGAGAGGGTTAAATGTTTATTAATATCTAACTGATTGCTGAGAAACATGTAAAACTCCTTTCTGATCCTTCAAAATTAAATATACAATCCACCAGATTCCATTACTTGCTCGACTGAGTTTGATTTTATTGTATTAATAAGAAAAAAATGTTTTATTTCCTCCCAGAGTATCGTCTACTTTTCCATTACTACAACTAGAAATTGCCAAGAAAATGAAATGCTCAAGCACAGCAGACACTGCTTTTCTTCTCATTAAATCTTAAAACTTGGTTCCAGTGGGATCGTATTTAGTCCTCTCAAATTCAGAACAGGATTTCATCCCGCCTCGACATCCCAACAATGACATTTTATAAATATTACGAGTTTCTTGGACGCCCTTCTCATTCCACAAGGAGCAGAGAAGCACCAGTAGAGATTTTTTCTTCTTCCTCTGCTTCAGATTTTTTTATTAAACATTAAGTGTAACCAGCCCTCCTTTCAATCCATCTCTAGGATTTTTTTGAGACCTCTGAAAATCTCACCAATTTTTCTGAGCTGTAATAAGTGTGAAAAATCTTTGACAAAGGGTTATCTTTATTCAAGCATTAAGCTCTCATTGAGAGAGGTGTTGGAAATAAACAAGTGCTTAAAGCAACCTAAAAGTTGTCTTAAATCTTCACCTGCTCTCCAGCTGAGACAGGACCTGGATTTCTAAATCCAGGAGGAGAAAACAATAATTAAAAGAAGTAAATTAAATCCTTGCATGATTCTTTAGACATGAGGGGGTGGAGCAATCAGAAGAGGAGAAACTGATTTCCTCATCTTCTCTTCTGTACGCTCTCCGTGGGTGTCAGCCCATCTCACCCTCCGAGAAGGTTCAACATGCAAGGTAAGATTTTGTGAGAATAATTCCCTTGGTCAGAGAGTTCTGCCAGTGGTAAAATTCCATTCACAGTGATAATCACAGAATCCTAGAACAGGTTGGGAGGGACCTTCAAGTTCATCTAATTCCACCCCCTGCCACGGGCAGGGACACCTTCCACTGTCCCAGGCTGCTCCCAGCCCTGTCCAGCCTGGCCTTGGACACTGCCAGGGATCCAGGGGCAGCCACAGCTTCTCTGGGCACCCTGTGCCAGGGCCTCCCCACCCTCACAGGGAGGAATTCCTTTCCAATATCCCATCTAACCCTGCCCTCTGGCAGTGGGAAGCCATTCCCCTTTATCCTGTCATTCCAGGCCCTTGTAAAATTGAACACTCTACCGATACACTTATTTACTTAATGAATGTTTTCAGTTTTAGAAAAGACCGGGTATGCAAAGGAAACGCTGCCAACTCTGCAAACCCTCCCAAAGAGCAGAGCTCTTCGCCAAAGAGCATAAAACATTTATGGGTGCAACCGTAGCTTCGTGGTTTCCACTCTTAGGGTGAATTTACTCTTAAAAGGCTAAATATCAGAGAGGCACTTCAACATGAATTTAAAAATTCTTAAAAGAAATCAGTGATTACCTAACACTTTTTCTTCCCCATAGGTATTTTGTACAGCCATGCAAATACTGAGCTATTGCAGAACCAAGGACATGGGAAATGCGTTACTAGGAATAGCAAACTTGGATTATTTTCTTTTAATTCTTCCAAGTCTACAATTTTTGCTGTGAGGCAGCAGGGGGAGAAATAGGAAGGCAACAAATCAACCTTGTGAATGTCAGCAGTGACAGGGAATGAGAAGAAACAGAACAATACCACTCATCATTTCCCAAAGTACGTTGAAGTGTGGCCTGTAAAAAGTAGCTGACTTTAAAATTTGCTTTTTTTCTCACTGAAGCAAATAAAAGTGACCCCATTCTCCAGGCACACAGGCAGCAAGGCCTTGTGTCTGTACATCCCTGCTCTGCCCAGCCACCATCTTATGGATGCTGCATGGATCCACCACGGAAAACAACAAACAACGGCACCGGCGTTCCTCTTGGAACCCTTTGTGCCAAGTGAGCCTTTTTACATTTCACTCCAGTTTATTTCTACGTCAATGACCGAAGCTTTGCCACGGAACAGCTCCTCGGGCTCACACCTCAGGAAACGACCCGCACAGCCCACGGCACAAGGACCTACCTGTCGCTGCTGGTACTGCTGCTGCTGCTGAGGGAGTCGCTGCTGGAAGATCTGCTCCGGGAGCCGCTGCCGCTGGGGGAGCGGGCGGGCCGGGCGGCCTGGCTGGCCAGGCGCTGCGGGGACTGTGTCCTGGACTGCGACGAGTGCGGCGACCGGCTCCGGCTGTGCTGGTAGTTCCGCTCCGGCCTTCTGCCTCGTACCTCCCGTGTAATGTCATCCCTGTAGATATCCCTGTGTACCACACTGGGCAATGTAAACTGCTCCCGGGCCCTAGGTTCGTATCGGGGGTCGTGAGCATCAAAACGGTTTGGACTTCGGCTCCGAGAAGTGTAATAGAGCCCGTGTTGTAAGGTCCGCTCCCGAGGGTCTCTATAGTAATCCTGATCGTAATGTCTCGTCCGATCAAATCCGCCCGTCCCCCGCTCATGGTGTCCATAGGCACTATGTTCATAAGCACGCTCCCTGTTATCTGAAGCCCTGCATTTGGGAAGGGGGAAAAATACCGCATCAGAAAGGGGCAGGCACAACTAAAAGCAAATCATGCAAACATTCACGGCAGCACTCGACTTATTGTTGCGACTGCTTCTCCGCTAACCAGCAATATCCTATCAAGCAAACACTGACAAACTTCGAAACATTTTACTTGACTCCAAAGTTATATTTGTATACGATCAAGCTGAGCAATCATTTTGGTTTAATCACAATATGGGGCTTTCATGACCAGCGACTTGCCTGCACAGGAAAAAAATTCTGCTTTCCAGTGCAGAATCCTCATTTAGGTTGCTCTTTTTCTTTTGAATTCCGTAAACAAGAAAAACTTCACGTTTGTGGACATCATCATTAACTTCTTTTTCTCTCCATTTTTGCTTAAGAGCTTCAAAAGTTTTTTTTCAAAATTTGGTAATTACTGGAGCTCTCGTAATTATCATTCTGCAAAAATGGCATCACAAATTGGGCTGTAGCCATGAAAGCCTCCATGCAAAGCATGACCCAGAGGTAAGAAGCTGCTTTCAAAAGGGGTGGCATAACCCATAGAGAATTCCCAGAAAATTAGGGGGTTTCTTGTTGCTGTTCTAAAATATTTCACCCTCTTAGAGGGAATTTTTGCTTTGACCAGATTGCTACATTCATTTCTTGTAAAAGCTGTGGATGCTAAAGAAACATCTCCATTACTAATGCTGGAGCTGCAAGGATGCAGGTCCCCAGAAGGTACTACGACCCTACACAAGGACTGGGAATCCAATTTTTAGGCAGTGTTTTTGTTGCGACTGCTGCTGTTGCTGCAATCACAGAATTTCTATCTGCACAAGCTGCTGCTTTCCAGCAGCTACAGTCCCATTTGTTTCAGTCCCGTTTGTTTCAGTATTTTGAACATTTTAAATTGAGAAAGGCTCGGTGATGTTCTGAGTTAGTGTGATCTCTCAAATAAAGAGATAGTAAAACTGACAGATAAAGGAACACTACAAATAGTTGAGTATTCTAATTTAGACAAGTACCAGGATGGTACATCTTAGTTACATCCACAAAATGGAAGATCCAGAATGGTTACGTTGAACATTTAAAAAACACTTCTAAAATTCTAAATATGTCAGGGTAGCCAAAGTTAATTTAAAAATTAATTATCCATCTTATGAAGGACATTTTAACCTTTTTTTCTCAGCCTTCTCTCTTGGATTCTTCCTTCAGAATCTGTTATGAGTCACTTCAATCCCCTGAATCCTGATAACCCAATTCTGCCTCGTGCCTCCTCCTCCCCCTATCCTGCATCACAGCTCTAGTTCGAATGGCAGCAGTATTTCAGGGATCTTTTATAAACTGAAAATGGGATTTGAATCTTTTTTCGATTAGCATCTCAGGAAGTTCCTTCCATTCCTTCTCCAATGAATCACTAGATCCTTAATCCTCTCAATATATTCACTCTCTGTTGTTAAATTGTAACTCATATCAAGCTTTCTATAGAGCTTCCTCACATCTTGCCTGCATTTTTTCTCTCAAATTATATATAAGAAACTGCTTAACCACTGCAAGAGACTGTCATTAACGTCTACATCTGCTTGAAATTCATTGTTGCCTTTCTATTTCCATTACCTCTTGCTTGCAACAATGGAATTTTGAAAGATATTTCTGGATCTGGCACATAAATGTGTCTTTGTTTTGGTTCTTTTTTCCCCCTTTTGAAGGACCAAGATCAACAATTTTATAAACGATTGCATTTAGCATCCTACAAAGTGTTAATCAGTGAGAGCTGATTTAATGAGGTCAGAGAAAAAGCAGTATTTTCTAGCAGGTTACTGCTACAGAGCTGACAGAAAGAACAAATCCTTTTCCGTGAGAAGGACACAGAAGACAGACAGAGGAAGCAGAGCTGAACAGCTACTGGCTACAGTGCTTTCTTCATTTATCTATTAGTACTAAGTGCTACTGGAGTTAGTGGAAAGAGAGGGTTTGACTTGGGTTAGGAGAGGGGCTAATATACACAGGGCAGGACATACCAACCTTTTCCAAGTGTGGAAACACGACCTATATTCCCAATTAAATCTAGGGAGAGAATTGTGAACATAACTTCCCCAATTTTGGCCCCTCTTACAGGGGTAATCCACCTTCTTAATGGGCAAGGGTGTCAAATGATATTTTAGATGAACCAACAAGAAAAAAAAAAATCTTAGTGACAAGACACAAAAAAAAAATTCCACTGGACGGAAGTAGTCCCAGACTGAAACTGTAACTCTGAAACCCCCAGACTTCTTTCTTGAGACAGAAGGCACTTAAATAGATCCATAATTTTAATTTCCAGCCCTAAGTCTGAATCAAGCAGCTGGTAGAAGATCCCCCGAGGCCCGAGGGCCCTCACGCTGCTGCCAGCAGGCATCCTCTGGCCGCCTTGGTAACCATCCAGCCCAGTCACTTCTCACTGGTGTATCCACAAACGGGTATTAGCACCACGTCCTTAAAGCTAAAGTATGTTTAATGTGGAGCAGCAGAGAGCTTTTTAAGAGACTAGATAGTAATCCACTCCCCATGGCTACTGGCGTCTTGACTGTATACCATCCAATAAATTCAAGGCAGTAGTTCTTATCCCAGCTTTAAAAAAAATAAACTATAATTTCCAAAATTTAGTAATGTCCGTCATCTCTTTTTGCCAATACCATCAGAAAGAATAATCCCAATAACTTGGAAAGGATGTAGATCCAAAATGGAACCATCACAAGCTGCCTTCGGTCTTCTCCATCCAAGCGTTATTTCCATGGCTAAGTGTCGTCGGTAGAATCCAAGGGGCCGCATCATTAAAGTCTACTACGAATTTTGTGGTGACAATCCAATTAACATACCCGCTGCGTATAGTGAGAACTGAGAGCTAGGCATCAAGCTTTCACCGAATTCTAGGTTCTAGTATTCCGAAGATACTCCACAGAGAACTTCACCACATGTTGTAGAGTAAGATAGCTCCATCTGGCAGCAGGGATACATCCAGCAAGGCCTTAATATTATCCAAGAAATGGGATCGTTACTTCTAGAAAAGAGTAACTCCAATATCGATGCTGGCCAAAGGAAATCTTCCATCTTAAAACCACCTTATTTCAAGTGTAGGTAGATATCCAACCAGCTGCAGGACACATCCTCTATGGATCCACAAGGTACCAGCCACTGGGATAGAAATCACTTCTGTTTCCAACCCAAAATAGGAAACATAGATAATTCCCAAAATTTTAAATCCATCTGGGGGCCCTAGATACGAGTTTGTGTTTCTCACCATATCAAATACAAAATACCTGCCTAGAGAAACCTTGGAACTTACCCATCAAGTCTCCGCTCATAACGTCCTTCCCGTGCATGAAGTGATGGTGGGGGGCCGTAAGTGGGCCCCCCACCACCTCCTCTGAACCCAGAAACCTCTCTACTACGAGATGCTATGGAAACTGTATCATCCAATCCCCGCGCAGCACTGGGAATGGTTCCTGGCTCATTATAATCCGTCCGTAGGTCTCTATCTCCCATTTTGTTGACAGAGTTGTGTGCCTTCTGCGCACTTTTGATGTCCACAAAATCCACAAACGCTGCCACTCCGCCTTCCGACCCCCTCTTAGGGAGGATTTTGACACTTTCGACACGTCCATATCTGGAAGAGAAGCAAAGCAGAGCACACAGGTTAGTGCTGGTGGGAAAAGACCACCCTTAGTAACATTGCCTCCTGCAAAATCAACAACCAACCCTTCACCCTTCCCATGTGCCAGGAAAATCTATCATTGGGAGACACCAAGAGGGAAAAAGCCATTTGGAGGGGGAAAAGGCCATTTAAACTTTCCATGGTTACATTTAAACTCCTCTCTCGCAGTGTGGGCAGTCTACCATGGGATTACCCTTTTTATAGCAACAGAGCAGCAGCAGAAGAAATAGAAAGGTGTTCGCAACCAGAGCACCCTGCACATCGTTAGTCTGACACAATTAAAGAGGCACAATTAAAACAAAACCGTGTCACGAGGAAAAATATAGACAGCCAACAATTTTCTTAGGAGACAAATGACCTTGACACAGCAATTCCACTACTCCGATCTGTATTTAACCCAGAGTCTCTCTCCACTGTGATCCCCGTTCCTGATCTCAAACCCATTTACTTCCAACACCTCGCAGGACGCGCGGTCGGCACGGACCCCCCAGACCCAGGTGCTGTCGGGGTTCAGCCTCCCACCCCCACTCTGGACCCAGCCGCCCAACAGGAGCGCTGAGGAATGCCAGAGGGAATGTGACACCACCCTACGTTATGTATGTTAAGTAACTGCAACACTGGCACTTACGGATGAGTAAATGTCTATGTTAAATAAAAATAAACCCAAACATGTTTGTGTACACAAGGAAACAAGATGTAAAAACATATTGAAATAACTTGCATCCACTCACAGCAGAAAGGACAAGCTGGGAGGGATGAGCACAGTGATGTTTCAACAGCCAACAACTGCAGGGTTCGGGTGCTCAGTTCTCTCAGCCAAAAGATTCTGAGCAAACCAGGGAAAAGCTTTGAACTGCAGCTGGTAATCCAGGACAAGAAAAAGCAAAATGTATTTTTGAATGTGCCGACATAGAGGAAAGGGACGCACAAATAAAAAACCTCATCAGGAAGTATTTGTAAACTCCATGAAGGATTATTGCAAAAAACTTTCTATGCACAAAGGCAGCACAATACCGGACAGATGTAAACAGACCTTACACAGGCAAAGCTGTTCTCAGCCACACACGCAGGGAAAAGGGAATACAACCGCCAGGCTGAGGCACACACGCTGTCAGATCCCGGAGCTGCCTCGGTTTCATGCCTGGCTTTTCCTACACCTTACAATTTCATCATTGTTGCTGGATGACTAATCCTTAAATACGATCTGAAAACCTGCCTCGCTGACTGCTCCCTTCTCATTCCAGCCTGACCTACTACACTTACATATAACCTGGTTTGGATTTAGAGCCCTTTTCTCCCTGGTTTATACTCCACTGAACACGGACGTGTGCACAAACAAGAGCATCTTCCAAGAAAAAAATGCCTTGTTGGGCATAAAAAGACACGGTCACACATGAGACACTTTCCTGCCTCTCAGGTGTCCAAGGCTGAGCTTGTCACCTTTGTGCCCCTGGGTACAGCACAGGGATGTTAATTCTTGGGAGTTTCCTAATCTGTAATGCTCTGGTTAATTTTTTATTTATTCTTTGTATTTTATTTAATTACAAGCTTCAAATAATGGCAAACGGAACTGCAGGAAAGCTGCTTCTCAAAGCTTACTCTCTTTGGAAGCTGGATATTATTATCTTGCCTTGAAAGCAAGATTTAGAAAGCCCAGAAATTAGAGGATATGGTTAATAAAATCTGTGTGAGGAAAAAAAAATGGCCTAATTGGATGTGGCAGATGTAGAGAGAGCAGGAGAGGGAACAGGAAAGGAAGGAGAGGGAAGGAAAACAGGAAAGAGCCTATTTGAGAAAATGTTCATGCCATGAATGAACGTGACAAAAAATATGGAAAGTAATTAGGAATTCTAGTTAGGATCATCCTTTAACACACATTTCAGTGCCAGTTCTCTGCAAACAAGGATGGGCTCCAACCCTCATATCTACACTAGGTAGTTCCCAAACTGACTGGTTAGAACACACACTTTCCTTTTGCTCACTGTTTACATGTTCAGTTTCTGGCAACACGAGCCCATATTTGCCTTCAATCTTCAGGGAGGAAACAGGATTAAAATACTATTGATAATGGTATCAATATCCCTAAAATCCTAGTTGTCCTTTGACTACAGTCACCATGGCCCACCTCACATGAAGCAATGCCTGCCAGTGACATCAGAGCTGGGCTCTGAATGACTGCCTGCTCACCACCTTGACAATTACTGCCTGATTCCGAAATCCTAACACGTACATATTATTATACATACACAGTCAGAACTCAACCATTCTTTTGCTGCAGAAGATCCAGAATGTGTTAAAATGTTCAAATATCTGAGCTCATGCTGCTCAGAAAGCAGAGAGGATACAAAACATCAGTGTAATAAGGTCCCCATCTCCCACAAAAACCACCTAGCAAAGGTGTAACCCTTCCCAATAATAATTTTTATATTGGAAGAAGTGTACTTTGATTTTTATTTTTTTTTTCTAAATAAGAAATGGATGGGGGAGGCTACTACTGTATTGCACTGCAGCCACGGTGCTAAATCACTCCACTCCGAGACGGCGCCTTTTAATCCCCCGTTATCCAGATACATAAATATACGCTGTGCTTTGGTGTCCTGCCCCGTACCCTTGACAGGCCCTGAGGATAATCTGTGACAATCGCCTTTGCTGAAAGCGAGGGAGGCAGACGGGAGGAGGAGAAAGGGAGCAGAAGGAGGGGATGAAAGAAAACCGAGGAGGAGAGAGCCCTGAGTATTCCAGGGCAGCTGCTGGAAGAGGAAGGTTTGCATTTTCTGTGCTCTGCCACAGTCCTGTGATTGCAGACATCCTTTGGTCCCCACCGCGAGGATCAATGTGCCGAGTGATCCGGCCCGGCCGCACCCATTGGCGTCTCTCCGAGCTGCTCCTGTCTTGGCAGATGCTGCCGGGAGGAGACCGGGGGGAGAGGAGGGAGATCTGCAGTGCTGCATCACCACACGGCTTCACTGCAGCACAGTAACGTTACAACGAAAAAACCACGACACTTTCTGAAGGGCCGGGGGAGGAGAGGCGGCGAAAGCAACGCACTTCCCTATGCCGAAGCAAGGCAAGATGGAGGTGAACATGCTCCGAGGAGCAACCTTTGTCCAGGCAGAGGGCTGGGAAGAAGGGACAAAAGGCCAGGGGAGGCATGGCCACAACCTTTGGTAGCATTGGCAGAACAGCTCCTCTCAACCTTCGCCTCGTATCGCTACACCTGTGCGTCAGCTCTTCCCAAGGCTGCATTTTGCAATCGCTGCCAGACCAACAGAAACAAAGAGGTGCCTTTGCTCAGCTCCTATTCCGCAGACTCAAACGAAAACAAGGCCTTATAGTGCCTCTTCCCGTCCACAACTCCTGCCGATTAATCATTAGCTCCACATCGTAACGAAGCGGCCGAGGCTGTGTTTTCGGCAGGGTTTACAGTTCAACCTGAAGCAGAGGAGACGAGGACGTGCAGGAGCTGTTATGTCACCGAGCCCCTCCAGCACAGCACGACCAAAGCACCCGACTGCAAACACACATCGAGCAGCCCTTGCAGAAAAAAGTTGCCCAATAATCACCGCTCGAACAAAGCCACGCTAATCCAGCTTTTCAGACAAAGAAAAGGAATTCATAATTTAAGCATTATCGGTTTATTCACTGTAGATCAAAGCACCTCTATATTCAAGCAGCTGAAATGTCTCTGGGCTCTTGGCACGGCTGCTCAGCATGTTTCCCTCACTCTCCAGCCCTTCTTCCTCCCCAGCTCTTCCTCCCAGACCAGGAGACAGCACAGCCGGGTTGGGAAACGCAACCTCCACCAATGCAGGGCCGGGCTGGTTCCTCCTCCCCAGGGGCGACGTGTCACCCAGGCACAGCCAAAGTCATCCTGCACCCTACAGCCTTCCCTACCCCGGGGACTGGCACCCTCAGCTTCCCAGCTCTAATAAACCATTTCAGCTCAGGTGCTCACTCCGAACACTCTTCCTGCACAGTCCCTGCTGTTCCAAGCAAAAGCTTTCTAAACAAAGCACAGGCTACGAGAACAGCAGCCAGTAATTTTGTAGTAAGCAAACCACCTTACTGTTTAGTTGCAATAGTCTATAAACTGATTAGGATCTTTATAGGACGATCTGTACACGATAACAAAAGGTGGGTTGAAGTGAGGGAGATTTGATTTTTAATATAAACCAAATCCCACTTTAAATCACGGTACCTCCCTATTTCTCTTGCTGAGCTCCGCATAAGCTTGTGAGGACCTTTCATACCCAACCATCTTCATCACTGCAGAGTTCTGCAGGTCAGCTACATCCTGGCCGAAGACACTTCACCACGTTTTTATTTAGAAGCTGGCACAATGCTACATTCCACATACTACTAAATGTAAGAGACACTGCAGGACCCAAAATAACGCAGGAGCTTTTTCTCTGCGTGTGTTTCTGCACCGCCCCTTGCAAGCATGATTTGACAAGATGCTCCGATACAGCAGGACATCCAAGTGTTCTGTATTCACTCGGGTTCCCTTTGGCTGCAGTCAGGTATCTTTAGCCATCTGAAAAGCTCGGCTGATTCTGCCATGCCACACTCAAACTCCTTCCTCCTCCGTGATTATATAACCCCAGCAAGCCCCAGCCTGCATTATTCAGTAAAACGCTCGCACAGCTTGAAGCTTTCCTTGGCCAATCACATTCCTCTGGCTTTGTTGTTATTTCATAACAAAATAATGTGTCCTGAAATAATACTTCACCAGATGTTTGTGCCTCTTGTCCTTAGTCCTGACACCAAATCAGTCCAAATACCCCACACTAGGGGTACTCCAGCCCTGCATTCCCCCTGCACAAAGCAGGTCTGCTCTAGGTACAGGGAAATCCAGGATGTGCAGCTACTAAACCTCCATAAAGCAGGATGCCATCACCCTCCACGGGGAATTTTAGCCATGCTAATTGATGTCTGTTGAGTCCATGAACATCAGTTCTAGGATCTTCTGCTATCATGGATGCTCATTTCCCAGCCTGAGAAACTTGGCCTACCACAACAGCACGTGCAGCCACTTCCCAGCCATAGAATACACAAAATAACACACCAAAGAGCAGCACCGACCACATTGGGATCTTACCAGCAGCAGGACACCGAGCCACAGGGACAGCTATCCTGCAGAAATCCTGTTTGGAGTTAAGCACCAGCCTCCAGTACCAGCAGCTCCCAGCAGGAACCGCACAGTGAGCGTCTCCCGCCCGCACCGCTCACAAAAGGTGTTTAATATTCACCACTGTGAGAGTTTCTGAGCCAGCAACACAAAGGGAACTTGTGTCTCCGCACAGGCGTTTGCAAAGATTATGGCACTACAACTGATCACAATGAGGGCAGTGATACAATAAATGAAATACACAGCAGTTAAAACACGCTTATCCTAAGGAAATGACATCCCACCATGTTCCAAGCTTCATATTCATTATAGCCACGTGTTTTACTGCCATAAAATATATTTATACACTTATAATTTTTTTTAGAAAGGGAATTTCATACGTAGAGCAATATAAGATGGTGTTTCACTGCCTCAAGACCTGAGCAGCACAAGTCTTTGGAATTAAACTCTGCCTCAAGTAATGCAGAGCATTACTCAAAATTTGACAGTATCATCACGTGCCTGGCATGGAAGGAGACTTGAGGACTGACAGACACAGAAAATTCAAGGAACCTAAAAAAAACCCACTCAAAATTGCACTGCCTGTTTCATAAATACAGTAACTGACCTGTAGCAGACAGCAAAACCAGGGACAGACCATTGAGAAGAGTGTGCACATGGCTGGTCTGAAAATCATTCCAATTCACTGAGATGGATCTTGATAGAAATGAGCAGAATTCCACCGTCCTGGAAAACTACACTTAATTTTAAGTCTAACAAACGTGGGGAACTGTTGAGCCACAATCATTTCACTTTGTAGAACTGTCTCTCAGCCCCAGGGAATGGCCACGTCCCCACGGCCGCTGGCCTGGGCCAGCAGCTGCACTCAGGGCAGACCAGGAGCAGTATTTACTATGGACAACTCGACAGCGAGTCCTCGCTGGCTCCCTCACCAACTGTGTCCTTCACACACTCCACGAACCTCCCAGACTGCTTCCTCTCTGCTGTATTTCCAGGAGACATGTGGTAGGTTTAAGTCCCCCACAAGAACAAGGGTGATCATGAGATTTCTCCCAGCTGCTTAGAGAATATTTCATCTGTCTCTTCAGATGAAATTGGTCTCCTGGTTGGGTGGTCGAGAACAGAAGCCCATCAGGATATCTGCCTTGTTGACCTTCCCACCATTCTTTCCCATAAACACTGAACCCTGTCACCACCATCATAAAGCTCTAGACAATCCAAACACTTCCTAACACACAGGGCTACCCCACCACTTCTTCCTTGCAAATTCCTTCTGAAGAAGTCACAGCCATTCATTGCAGAACTCCAGTTGTGCCGGTCAACCCCACCATGATTCCATAATGGCAACTCATACCATCATCTCCTGCTGTACAATGGTTTCCAGCTCCTCCTGTTTCTCACCCGTGCTGGGGACACTGGTGCAGATAAAGTGCTGTGTCTATAAAGATAAGACACAGCGAGTGGCTGGGACAGCACTCCAGATGATCACAAGTAGGAAAGCTCATCCGTGAGTGATAAATCCACACGATGTGCAGCTCTGAAATCCTTTACCTTCCTAGAGCCAAGCAAAATAAAAGCTCCTCATATCACAAGGAGCTCTGGTTTTCAAGCCACACTGAGAACAGCCCTTGCGACAACAATGATTCAGAAACACGCCCTAATTACCAAGCTCCCATCATTTTCTAGATTACAATCTGAGATGCTTTAAAACCTGTTTAGAGTCATCTTTATTGGCTCTGCGACCTTTGGGGGGAGAAAAACAATGTTCTTCAGGGCATTCTCTGCAGCTCTTCTTCTAGTAATAAAGATCTTCAGGGAAACGTCAAAATCCAGGAGCAGAAACAATCAACGAGGTTACAGAGCTCAGCCAGACAATCCTAGGGTGAATCCTGAGCACAACGCTCATACCCTCCACAATACTCTACCCTCCTGCCCCAACACCCGAACCACTCGAACCCAGACCCCTCTGGACTTTGCAGCTCCCTCTGGCCCCCAGCAGCACTCAATGGGAAATCTCCCAACTCCAGACTACAAACGGGGGTTTTGTTAATGAGATACAGCACGTGTTCCTGCCACGCACGGAAAACAGCCAGGGCTTTGTCTGCACTCGTAATCCCTCCCTAAGAGATGACAAAGTAGGAAATTAAAAAGCTAGCATAGGCACATTCACCGATACTCCTGATACCTCTGGTATTTAGGAACAACACGCTCAACAGATCAGATAGTCCGGAGATAACTCCATGCTGAAACAAGTGCTCGCCTCTTGCTTTACAGCTCAGCCAAATGCTCCATTTTAAGACCCCAAGTAAGAGTGATTCCTAATTAAGACATTTTATGTCTTTATTGCAAAGTGACCTTTTGGATACTGCTGAAGTATTAATATACAAATGGAATTATTATGTACCACAAAGGGAAGAAACAGAATATTTAAAACTGTTTTTTCACAGTTGCCACAGTCAGTAGCAACTATTTCATCCAACAGTCAACACACCAGGAAATTTTTCTGCAACCCCCATGACAACCAGTTCTGCCACAGATCAGCTGTTGCAGCCAACATGCATCAGGTCACACGTGAATATAGGTGCATCCATTCCTTAAAATAAAAAGTTCCACTATGAGACCCCCAGGACACAGAACAGCCCCCAGGAGGAGTCCTAGTGACCTTTCAAACCAGGGTGAAGACAAGGGCGGGGGAGCTGAACTCATGCTTTGGACATGGGGATTACATGAAGCTGGATGAATAAAAACGCTTCTCGGCACTCCATGCAACATCTCACTGGGCTACATTTAATATCCTCCTCACCCAGTCAGCAGTTCCGCTGCCGGCAGTGTCAGGAGAACCCAGCATTGCATCAGCCCAGCTAGAGCTCGACCGCGCTGGAGCGAAGGGCTCGACACAACATCAGCCACTTACAGATGCCAGCGGTAACCAGACGAGGCACGGCCACCTCAGCCAGCCAGAACACAGAAAGTCTCTTCCTAAGGAACTTTTCCTAGTTGTTTCTTTGGAACAATTAAGGAAAAGCATGGAAGCACCCCTAGCTTATTGGTATATATATTATTAAAAAAAAAAAAAATCAAAGTGGCTTTGTGAGCAGAACTAATGAAGACTCATTTCTTACGGATGCATGTCTTGAGGTCGAATTCTCTGGCATCCAATAACTGCCAGTTCCCACTGCCGCTTTTCCCACGGTCAGGAACACCTCTCTCCCATGTGGATTCTTTAATGTCTAATAAGGGCTGTGCTCTCACTGCAGCTTTTCTCTCCATGGGGCCGCTAATCAGGTCTCTCTGCTCTATTAAAACCGCTTGTTTTCACAAAACTCAAAGGAACGTCATGTCTCTGAGACTGAATATCCCCTTCGCCCTCAGGTTTAGCTGAAACTGGCAAATGGGTTCAAAATTGATTAGGGAAGATACATATACACATGGCAGGAATACCTCAATCTTGCTCTCCAAGCAGATCAGAATAAATACCACCATTTGTAGAAGCATGGAAAGGTTACAGAAATATGTAGGAACTCCGCATGTTCAGCTGTGTTGTCTCAAGCACGACGAGCTGTGATTCTTTATCCCCGACCTACACAGATGCGCGCCGTCACGTTCCTACATGCTAGACACAGAGCCGCCGAATTCCATCTCCAGGGCATTTTTTTTCTTCCAGCTTAAAGCATAATCTGCAGATTTGCTTCAAAAACACCAGCGGTGATAGGCTACGTTCAATGCTTTCTGCAGGGGAATTGCTCAAGCCTATTCTTTTGCGTGACTGATTTTAGGATTTGTTTGGATTTGATGTTAAGAACGCGCTGCATTGCAACTGTAGGGGAATCTCTTGATTAATCAAGTTTTTTTCATTCTTACATGAAAGGGTAATTCCCCATCTCACTTTTGCTTCTCCAAGCTCTGCTTTGCATATATTCGGCAGCAGATGGAGGAAAATGCAGAGTCACAACATTATGGTCTCCCTGCCATGCTGCAGAGCACTTGAAATGTGGATCATCTTAAAGCTTTGGAAGTCATGGTCCTCACTGGTTCAGACTTCTCCAATAACAGACATTTACAACCTCTTCTCCAAGGTTTTGTATGCTTTCCAGAAAATGGTACTTCAGAAGAAAAGAAAAGTTTATCTGTCTGCAGTCTCTGAGACCACCTCTAGAGATGGAACTGCTCTTCCCCCTCAAACTTCAACTGGGTTTGAACAAGTGACTGGCTTCAGTTCAGACCATAGGTTCAACAACTTGAAATTCACTTCTGATGAAAATCCAAGGACTCTCAGTCAAATCCCCAACCACAAAAGCTCACCAATGCTAAGAGGTTACGATCTTGACACCAGGGAGGAAATCCAGCCAGTCCAGCCACTCCCGCTCTGCCACACCAGCCAGTCACCAAACACACATGTGCAAATGTTATTTCGTTGCTTCGTGACTCACCGCTTCCATCGCCCTGGAGAAAGTGCTTGTCCCTGTGACTAAACCAACTGGCAGCACAGTCCTTGGCATGAGCCAGGTGTCAGCCCAAGGAAAATAATATTCCCCACTGACAAGCGCCCGGCAAGAGCCTGGCACACACTCGGGTGTGTTTTGTCTGCAGTGACTACCTGCGCTCCAGGCACTTTCTCCATAGGCGAGAGCCTGGGACTTTCCAGAGCCGAGCTCCTGAACCAGCCACACTTTAATGGCTTTTCTTTTAGTGCAACTCAAAGTTGAGGTTTTGCAAAGCTAAGCTGGAAAACTTGAGTTTCATCGCAACAACAGGCGAGGTTTCACACCTCAGCTTTATGAGCTGACTTAAAGGAGGCCTCACCACACCAAAGACTTGAGCAGAGCTGTATCTGGAGATGAACATGTACTACCACACCAACAGGGCTCCTCCTGGGGTTCAAGGATACACCACACAACCAGATACACCAACACAACTGCTGGGAAAGCTGCTCCCTCATTTTATGCCGTTTCAGTGATCAGCTTCACCTTTAAGTTGAAAAATCAGACTGACACAAGCCAGGCAACAGCATCAACTGCAGCCAACCCAGGGGCTGTAAACTCTGAAAGGATGTAGAGGAAAAGATGCTTCCTGAGCTCAACTGCTGCCAAAATATGGTGTATCTCACCGTTCCCACAACCAGCGTTATCGTCTACAACATCAATCTTGAAGCCACTCTTATTTTTTAAATGTGGCAAAGCTTCACTGGTACTAATTCTTCCAAGAAATTGGTTCAGAGTTAACAAAAAGCCCAAAGGTTTATTGAGACTTTGATTACAAGGCAGCGACTGTGCTGGCCATTGGCTGTCTGGATGCATATCCAGCTGCCTTCCTAAGAGCAGCATCTCACAGATCCCGTTAAATTAAATCAGATGTTGATTACGTATACAAGGGAGATACTCATCCACCCTGAGCTTTTATTCCCTTCACAGTTAGGATGCTAATGAGGCCGGAAGACTTCTTTCCCCTCCAAAGATGACTTCTTTAAACACACAACTTGGCAATTTATTTTTCTTATTTTGCCCTATTAACTGTTACAGGTCACCCACAGCTGCCACAGAGAGCTTAAAGAGGGACATTTAAATGAGCCTCTATGATCTCCTTGGCAGCCATCACTGTTAATGAGGACGGGAGGTATTCACCCAGAGGCAGGAGCAGATGGACCACGGCACGGAGCTTTGTGCCGGGCGGAAGCGGTGAACACCTCACCAAAGACATAGTCAGGGAAAGCTGTGACAGTGACATCAAGTTTCTCTCAATGAATCCTATGGATAGCAAACACAACCAGCTCAGTTTTGTTCCTGGAGAAAAACTGCAGGTGATTCACTACTTGCTTAAATAAAATCATTTACAATCTGGCTGTTCTTTTTGTTGAGCTAAAAGATCATTTCAGATCCAGCTCTGACTGGGTACCTGACCACCTTCATGACAGGAACTTGGTCTGAACACAGCTCTCATTTCCTACCACACTGGGAATAATAAAAGACATGGAAACTCTTCCATTTGGACAGAGGGGCATCCAAGAGGAACACACACAGAACAAAACTATCTCACCAGCAGTATCCAATGGACAGCCCTGCAGATCATCCATTCACCCTCCTTCCAGAGACATTTGAACTTCTCTGGCTTTTCAGTGGAGAGATGAGAGCACGCTCAGGGCATTCTGATCAGATGAGGAAGCTCACGCTCCAGATCTCAGTGCACTTACATAAAAAAAGTGCTTTCAGTTTTAAGTTGCTGAACCTAATTAAAAAGAGGAAGAGAAAGGAAGCAAAAAAAGCTCCCTTTTGTTCTTAAAAATGTCCGAGCCTTTAACCAGAACACGGTTGTTGCGACAGACTGCTGCTCTCCTCCCACGATCAGTTTGTCTGAGTGGAAAATTGATGTTCCTTTCACATTCCAACTCTGCTCCTTCTCACCCAAGTCACCACGAACGTCTGGACCTCGCACAAGGCACAGACACACAAACTCTAGTCCAGAGCTAGCCACACGCAACGGCTACAGAACGCACTTCCAAAAAATCCATCCCAGGAAGGATGTTTCCACCAAATTCAGAGGTGCTGCCTTCAGTCTTTCCTGCTGACAGGTCACACTGCAGCAGGCCCTAGGATATATCTGGCGTATTTATGAAAAGCCTGGAACAACGTTTATTCTTTTACTGAAGGATGTTATCTTCACACTGTAGGATTTTACAGATTGCAGAAGACGATTACAGAGTGTCAGCAGGTTAAACAATAACTACGGAGATGCACAAACCAAAGCAGTTGCTGTGTTTTATTCATGGTCCAGAAGCCTTCATCACCTCTGAATGCGTTGCTGCAGAACAGTGACGGAGATGGGTGTCAGGAGATCTGAGCTGCCATTACTCCCCAGGCAGAAAGGTGAAACCTCCATATGAGTGTGTGTGTGTGTACAACCACCAGGTGGGAAACACTGCTGACTTGTAGCCTGGGTGATGAAGAAGGTAACTTCTGTCTGATTTTCATTAACTGACCAAGGAGTCAAAGACTTGAGCAAAGGAAAGCAGCAAGGCTGGTTGTACACTGTGAATTTCCATCCTCAGGCTCCTGTTCCTCCCACAAGATTCCTAAATCAGCATGCCGAAGATGCAGCTAAACTCTGAATCTTATTATGGAGAGCAATTGTTTTTCTAGTTTATTCCTCAGTTCATTGTTTAGGAATGTTTGTCCTTGCAGTCTTCGGTTTCAGGGCGTTCTCAGACCTCTGCAAGTTCAATGAACTTAATAAAAAACACAAGTGAAATATCTCACTGGTTCTTATTTTTGGTAGCTACAAATCCAGAGTGTATCTAACCCACTGGCAGCTCCACAATTCACACCCAGCAACTCTCCCAAAATCTTCAGCAACCTAAAAGCAGCCAGGAGGGGTGACCCTTAGTTCTACCCCTTTGCAAACATCCTCAGAAGACTGTTCTGGTGTTTGTTATTTCTCACGTGCCCTTCACATGCAAAAGGACTTCTCCTCCTCTTCCTCACAAACCAACAGCAGCATGAAACCACCACAACAGCAAGACAAGCTGCAGCTGTGACACATCAGCTCACAAAAACGAAGCTCCCGAGGAGCCCCAGGTCCACCCTGACTCATCACCTCATCCAACATCTGCAACCTGCCTCCTACTCATTTGGATATTTACTTCCTTTTTTATGGAAAGCCAGTGAGCGCCTCTTCGCCCTCAGCGAAGACAAGGACCTAATTTTGGACACACCTTAAGACGTCAATAAGGTCATTTGCCAGGAAACTTGGCATGACTTTCTAGCCTATGAAAAGCAAGGAGGAATAAAAAACCAGTCAACAAGGCTATCACAAAGTGAATTTAAGCCTTTATTCATCTCCTGTTCTGACCTGATGAATGGATTTAATACCTTTGTTTGCCTCGCTGGACTGGTAAGTTCTCAACATATGAATCTGTTTTCTTGTACTCTGCAGGGATTATTTTATTGTTGTACCAAAGGAATTTACAGTAAGGGCAAGAAATACCAAAAGCCAACATCGCTCTTGAGCGGCTCAGCGACAACAGAAGCTGCTCACATCAAATCACAAATAATCACAACTAAACACAGCCTGGACCTTTGAAGAAACTTCAGAGAAGAAACAATGCCAGCCAGGCTCAGCAGATGACAGAATTTTGTGACCAAGTGACATCAACTTATCTTTCTACCACAGCTCAGTGTATAAAACCACTTGATAGAAGCTTAGTCCAAATCTACACTCTTCGTGGCTTTTCATTAAGTTTCTTTGAAATAATTACCCAGCCATTTCCTCGGCCAGTGTGGCGTCAACCAGCTGCCACCTCAAGTGCAGGCAAAGAGCAGAATCCTGAGCAGCCATGGATCTCAGCCTGCTCGGGAGCCACCCTCCATGACTCGGCCTGGGGGAACCAGGAGACAGCTGCAGACAGACACCGCTGGGTAACGCGCTGGGATGCCACCGAGGTGGTGCCTGCACTGCTTTAGGGCTCTTGTGGATCAGTATTAGGAACAGAATTATTACAGATCTAATGGAAAACCACCACCAGAACCAGCACCGCTATAACCCCAATGAGCCACCTGACTGACCAACCTACGCCCTGCGTGAGGTGGACTTTTGCTGGAACCAACCAAAAGAACTCACCTCATGTACTCCCCTTATGATTCTGGGCAATTATTTTAATCCCCCTGCCCAGTCTCCTGACCAAACATCCTACCATGGTCTCTGGATTACATTACTGGAAGTGTTTGTAAAACCAGCACAAACAAGTTCTGATGCTGCCCATTATTCCAGACATCACTCCACTAAATCACAGGCGTAAACTGTACCCTCCCCCTCCTTCACAGCTCTGAAAGGGCAGTACCTCATCTGTGAAAATACCTAAAGTGACACAAATAGAGAGACAAAACAGGAATAGTTCCTTCTGTGGCCTGACTTCTGTATTTTCCTACAACAGAAATATACCTGGATCTATATAGGCTGAGTTAGGATAAACATCCCTGTGCTTGCATCCCAAGTGATATCCAAGTACTTATTAATCAATGATCACCAAAAAAAGCCAGGGAACACATTTAAGAGCTTTACAGAAAACCAGGAGCACCATTCCTTGTGACTCAAGCCAGTTCCCGTGAAAAGGCACTGCAAGACCTGCCGGTGTCTGACGTGGGAAGTTTTTCCTCCAAGTGTTCCACATCAGCAGTGGCGGTCATCGCTCTTGCCGGGTCACAGCCTGCACCAGAGCTACCAAAATTCCCCTACACCACCTCAGTCCACAGCGGTGACACGGAGCAGAAGGCACAGATTCCACCCTCGCAGGCTGAATTTACACTCCCAGCCATCAAGACAAAATGTTTCCTCACAAACGGATCAAATATTCTCTAGGAATTACTGAAAACAAACAGGCACTTGCTGTCATGGCAGGTTTTTCGCGGTTGTGTTTAAAATGCCAAGGCTTCTCCAGGAGGTATCCAAAGCATCTCGTGAGAGACACACACTGGAACATGGCTAAGCCACACAAAGCCCATTTCCCACCCCAAAAAACCCCTTAGAAGTTACTTATCTCCTCCAAGATTGCCCTGATCTGCAATGTATTTCTGTTGATTTTCAAGAAGCACATTTGTTTCCTGTAATCCAGGGTTTCTCCTGGACTTGGTTGCCACTGTGAATGCCTTCATTCTCCCCCAGCACAGGAGATTGCACACGACAGTCACATGGTCCATCATTAGGAGGCTTTTACTCCTCTTTGCCCTTTAAAACACCAATAAAGGGACAAAGCCATGTTCTTTCAGATAACTGGAAGAAAACACAGGGAGGAAAAAAAATATGGAAGGGCAGCACTTGTGTTGGGGACAACTGTTACTATATTTAGTCGCCTCGTTCTGCAAGCTGCCGAGCATCTGTTTCAGTGATGGTGAACGATGGGTTTTTTTCCAGCATTAATTAGGTGAACCCAAACCACTGCTCCCACCACTTCCCCAAGCTCACATCTCCCAGATCCTAACTCGGATTCGTTACTTATTCCACCTCAACAGTGGATCTCCAATCCTGGCACTGTTTGCTTTTCTATTTCAGGGTTCCTAAATAGCTCAGTTGAAAGGAAATATAGAGCATTAGTTTTTAAAAAGGGAGTATTTGGGTAAGAAACTGAAAGACAATTTCAGTGTATTTAAATGCATGGAAAATCTCTCCTTTGTAATCCCCTTTAGTATCAAGGAAACAGATTTTAAAAAGGGCTTCTAAGGAAAAAAATAGCACTGCTCATGTAAGAGAGTGCTTCTTGAGACCAGCTTCAGTATTCTCTAATTTGAGAGAAGAACTCACAGCAGGGAGTGTTATTTCCATTCACCTAACTAAACAAACCGATCAGAACCGATTTGGGGAAAAATAATAAAAACATGTATTTCTTCAAAATTCTTAATTCATCCCTTAAAAGAATTCCTTGTGAGGCTGCAAAGCCAAGCAAGGTTCCCACAGTCCGTAGTTAAGTGAAGGGGGGGAAAACCCTTCACACTCCCACCGGGTTGTAAGTTTTAGGAGCTTTCCCTGAATTTTTGCTTCTTTGGAAACAAGATGGTTGTTTCTCAAACTCGCCCCCAGCAGAGACTGCAACAGCCCTGGAACGGGCTTCCATCTGGGAAGGACAGTATTTCCCAAGCAGAGTGGAAAAACAAACACTCCGGTGAGTTGCACAGAGGCTGCGGGGGTAAGGCGATTCCCGGTCGCAGTCCAGTTGAGATTTTAGGCGGTATTTCCCCCAAACCCTGCCCCGCTCCCATGGCTCCCATGGCTCAGCCTCCCCGCACGCGCTTCGCCCTATTCCCAGGCTGGGGGATGGGTGGGAACTGGGCTCTGCCAAGCCCCGCTCCATCCGAAAAGACTGTCTCTCCCAACTACAACGTCCTTTCCGAGGACGGAGCCTTCCCCATCCCACCTCCACGGCCGGGCAGCCGCTTTGCTTTCCTTCCCTCTGGATAAACCCACCACGCCGTGCAATCCTTGTGCAGCGCGTGTCCCTTCCCCCAGGCGAGCACGGGCATACAAAGGAAGCCTTGCTCCATTGTCCACCTACAGCACCTACACACCGAGCCTCGGACCCGGCTCCACGCTCACCCCCTCACCCCTTTTCCATCCATAAATATTCCAGTGGTTACACTCCAACAGCACTCGGAGGCGGCGTGTCACTCCCTCCCCCCGCTTCAGTACCTGCAGCCAAAGGGTTGAAGCGTGTTTTAACTGTGTTTACTGGCGTGAGATCAGCCTCACCCAAACACACAAATCCCGGGCAAAAATCACTCTGGAAAAACAGGGAGAAATGCCTGGCTACAAATCTCCTTCCCAAACCTCCGATCGGAACTTGCTGAGGTAAAAACAACCAAAAAAAGGTAATTAATTCAGCGACTGCCATTTTTCCCATCCATCTCCAAGCAACAGTACCATAGCAACTTTTTCTCTGCTTTAATACATCTTATAAAAGGAGGGGGACTAGACAAAATAAAACCCAGGAATGTCAGATTTCCACTGTGGAGCACCTATTCCCTCAGCTAGTTATGGCTGGAATTAACCAAATAACCCTAGAGCAAGCTTTTCCCCCCCAAAACCTGGCTTTGTACAGCACTGGGTCACGTAACCTGGACTGAGGGACACGACAAACCACCCTGGATACACATCCACCATCCCGCACATTGGCACGGACCAAGCGACAAATTCTGGGCTCAGGGGAACAATAAAGGTGAAAAAAGCAGCAGCTTGATTAAAACAGGGCAATTTCAGAGCGAGGAGGACGCGGAGATGGGATTTGGCTGCTACAGCAGCTCAGGCCAGGAGGATGGACGGGGATGCGAGACCCCCAGTCCTTCCACAACAGACGACCAGAAACCAGGGAAGAGGCGCCGGGACCTTCCTTTTTCCCCCTCGATGTCACCGCATCTATTTTTCCCATGGTGACTCATTATTAAGGACGCTCCGTCATTTTTCCAGCACAGGAAGATTAAAGGAAGCTTCAAAATCCATTTTTTTTCTGCTGGTGGTGGGATTAAAGGAAAGCGCCTGGAGGGGCCACGAGCTGAGCAGGGCTCATTACTCTCTTTTTCTTCCTAAAAAACAGCTTCCAGCGCGGGGTGCATCAACTTGAGAGCATTTCCACAGGGAAAAGGTGTTGCTGAGGCGGCGGGGGAAAAGCCTCTTCCTCCTCCTCCTCGCAGGGAAAGACGGAGGGAGGAGGAAAAAAAACACAACCATGCAAACAGCTACTACTTCCTTATGAGCGGGATTAACCTATGCAACAACAAAAAAAAAAAAAAGAAAAAAGAAAAAAACAACCCAGCACGATATAAGGAGTCCAAAGCGCTTCCCGCGTACAGGATCCGTGTTTTCTCCGTGGGTTTGTGTGATTTTTTTTTTTTTTTCCCCAGAGTCACGTTTTCGCAGCTGCAGGCGCTTCGGTTCCCACAGCTCGCTGCACCTCGGGAGGACACGCAGCATCCTCCACGGCTCCAGGTGGGAGGGAAACGCAGTGAAATGGGCGAAAATAAACAGCGAAAAGTCCGAGCGTTGATTAATTAAAAAAAAAAGAAAAAAAAAAGAAAAAAAAAAAGGAATGGAAAACAAGTCGGCCAAGCTCAGCGCTGCCTCCCGACATCCTCGGCATGGGATCCGCTCCGTGCCGACCGCCGAGCCCCACTCGCTGCTGCTCCGTCGTTTCGGGTCCATTTTTAGCCATTTTTGTATTTCCCCGCTCCGGCCGCGCCGCCGATCCCGCCATGGCGCGGGTTATTTACAGCGCTGTTTTCCTCCTCCTCTCCACGGGAACCGCCGTCCCCGCGCACTCCTCCCCCCCTTTCCCACGTTTTTCCCCTCGTTTTTCCCCACACCGCGGATCGGGCAGGACGGGCCCCCCCTTGCCGCTCCCCACTCACCGCTTGAAGTGCTCGATGATCTTCTCCTCGCGAACGTTCTCCGGCAGATTGCCCACCCAGAGGTGCCTGGTTTCCCGGACCATGCTGCGCGGCGCGGGGCGAGCCCGCCGCCCGTGCCCCGGCTCCCGGCCGCCGCCTGCCCCCGCGCCGCGCCGCCGGCCGCCGCTCGCCGCCCGCCGCCGCCTCCGCCTCGCCCTCCGCCCCTTCCGCCGCGGGGCCCGGCCGCCCTCAGCGCCACCGGCCGCCGGACCGCACCATCCCCGCCGGGGGGGCCCCCTGCCCGCCGGGCCGGCTGCCGGGCGCCGGGCTCGCTCTCCGCCGCGGCTGCGCTCCCTCGCCGGCTCCCCCCGCCGCGCCGCCCGCTCGCTCGCTCCCGCTGCCTCCTCCTGCTCCTCCTCCGGCAGCGGCAGCGCGGCGCCCCCGCCGCCGCCTCCTCCTCCTTCCCCCCCCCCCGCGCTCCCGCTGCTCCGCCGGCCCGGCCGCGCTCGCTCGCTCGCTCTCCCCCCCTCCCCTTCCCTTTTCCCTTCCCTTGCCCGCGCCTCGCGCAGCGCCACACGGGGGCCCCCGCGCAGGCGCACTGCGCCCCGGGGCGCGCGCCGCGGGGCCGGCGGAGGGGGCGGGGCGAGAGCGCGCAACGCCCCGCGGGGGGGGGCGGGGCGGGAGTGCGCGTGCGCGGGGTGGGCAGGGGGTGTGAGAAACGGGGGGATGAGAGATTCGGGATGGGGATGTGGGAATCGGGATTGTGAGAAAAGTACTGGGGGGCTGCGAGAACTGGGATGGGGGGTGTGAGAAACGGGGGGACGAGAGAATTGGGATTGTGCGACTTAATGAGAGACTCAGACACATAATGGGGGGTCGTAAGACATAACGGGGGGTTCTGAGTCGTGTTGGGGGGCTGTGAGGATCCTTACAGGGGGCTTTGAAAATTGTAATGGGGCTGTGAGAAAGGTATGGGGGTCCTGAGAGTCGTGATGGGGCTGTGAGACTCATCATGCTGGGCTGGGGGAGTTGTAATGGGGGGCTGTGAGAGACAGAATGGGTTGCACTGCAAGGGCAAGGTCCCGCTGGCACAGCTCAAAGGGGCTTCACCCAGCCAGGGGCCCCTGCTGACCCCCAAACCTACAGCTCCCCTAAATCCCATAAGGATTCCAAAATCCTGGGGCACAAACTACCTTCATCCCCAGGTGAGCGCACACGCAGCCCGCGCCCACCGGACAGACAAGTGAAAAATTAATTGAGGTGACGGCAGCAAGGGCCCTGCGCTCTGGTATCTCTAATGGCTCCAAAGGTCAGAGCAACAGGAACCCCCAGCAGGGCTGCAGGGGGGTCACCAAATCCCCTTGGCTGCTCCAAATGCTTCCGTCTACCGAAACAGGGACAATGTGTCACCCTGAGACACTTCCTCCACCAAATCGGGCAGCCGTGTTGTCCTGAGGCACTTCCTCCAAAGAACGGAGACCACGTTGCCTTGAAAACCACACACGAGAAACTCCCTCCCGCTCCCCCACGGGGGTTGGCAGAGCTCGTTAATTAACATGGGGTGAAGAAATTGCCAGTATCACCCATCTCTAGTTGCCTGACATGTTACACCCCATCTCTGCAACACAAAACTAAACATTTTTTAACCTACAAGATCTTCTTTTCAACCAAAATATGCCACTGCACTGATAAAAACACCTATTTCTATGTCCCAAAAGGAAAATGCCCAACCGGTTCCCACTGTGAGACTCTGAGCAGCTTGAGGTCAGGATAAAACACACACCCACAGCCACGAGCATTGCTGTTTGAAGCCTTCACTGCTTTCACCACACAGCAAACTCATAT
Organism: Lycocorax pyrrhopterus obiensis; assembly: GCA_014706295.1. Classification (NCBI taxonomy): domain Eukaryota; kingdom Metazoa; phylum Chordata; class Aves; order Passeriformes; family Paradisaeidae; genus Lycocorax; species Lycocorax pyrrhopterus. The sequence continues at coordinate 518,484 of JACSVZ010000023.1, forward strand.
TTCACTATTTTCCATGGCCAAAGTTTTGATATTGATCAAACCCACGTTTTATTTGTCCGAGCTGCCTTTTGCCACCCGGTCCGGCCAGACACCGCAACCTTCCGGCAACAAGTCCACCTTGCTACTGGTCAAAGTCACTGAGCTGTAGTGGCTTAACAAACATGCAAATCTCTTGATTTAATCAGATCTCTGACGCACGTGGACTCGATCTGTGGTGGCCCCGAGCCTTATCCCCGACTCCAGTGGCTGCGAGCCCATCCTTTGGCAGCCCCATGCTTCAGTTTCCCCAGTGATGATGGGCTCTGCCAAACTGGGATCTACTGATTAATTAAAAACCCCAACAACTCCTTGCACGCAAACCATCTATTATTTAAAACGTGATGGAGCCACGTGCGCACGAGAAAATGCGCTGCCAACACGCTTCACCGGCGCTTCCAGTGTGGAATTGGGCTCAGCTTTCCATTTTACCTGGTGGGAAGCCCAAGGAGCAGTTCCTACGTGTCTCTGCCATTTCGGAGAGGAAAAACCCAAACCAAGACCGCCAAAAAATCAACTTCTCCATAACAAATTCTCCCTCTCTGATGGAGTGCACTTGCTGCAACTGCAATTCCAATTGTTCTTCCTCCTTGCTGGGGTGGCACCTCCGAGGGACATGAGGAAACCACACCAGCTCCTGGGTCCTTCCAGGGAATCTCACATGGAGTCGCTGCTGTCACCCAGCCATCTCACAGGACATGCAGGGGCTGGGAGCTGTCGCAAACAAAGCCATCAACTGTTGACAGGAGAGGGTTGAGACGAGTGCCAGGAGGGTTCCATTTACACAACAGCCAGCTGGAAGAGGAGCACAAAGGCTGGCTGGTGACATAAAACAAAGCTCTGGACCATCCCGATACTTTTCAAATGCTTTGCAGGGAAACTGTTCCCAGTTGCGGCCGCACCAGCGATGCTGCTGTAACCAGATCCCTCCAGCTCAGTCGAAGATTTTAAAGAACACAGACTCAGGCTGGAGACCAGAGCAGGTATAACCCTCCCCTCAGCAGGCCAGAGGGGCTGCGATGAAGGACCAACACCGTCCTTGTGTCTGCAGAACGGACACATGTTTGTGCCAGCCCAGGGTCCTACCACGAGTGACAGCGTGATGATCATCCAGGGGTGAGACACGGATGCACTGCCCTTCCCAGGGGCCAAACAGCTGAGGACAAGGGGACTTGAGCTGTTCTCCATGACCCGATGGCCCTCAGCCTTCAGGATACCCGCTGCAAGGAACAATTTAAATTACTCCTGGGAGGGTGTAGCCGAGAGCCCGGCTATCTCCGGACATCTCAGCCAACCCCACAGTTACAACATTTGGATGTTTCTTATCGGCACTTGGAGAGGATTAAAGTGCCAGGCCATTTATCAGTGAGGGAGCAGGTTATAAACCCATCTCAGCTTGAACACTACGTTCATGTCAGGAAAAGCAAGGCAAGAACAGGACACATCAAAAGAGCCATTAAAGGCGTGAGAAAATGGGGCTGCCATATAAGGAGCTAATAAAGTTAGCAGCTCTCCAGTTTGAAGGGGAAAAAAAAGGGGGCAGGAGAAGCAGAAAACATCCTTGGGGTCCACACAGCAGCCTCTCTTTGAGGAGAAAACACCAATAAATAGAAGTGGGCAGGCACAATGCTTCAAAAGGCAGGTTTATCCATTTTGAACACGGCGCCTTTCCCAAGCAGCAGAGCTGCCACACATCACCGAGACTGCTCGCCAAACATTTCAAAAAGCAAAGATTAGATACTGAACAAGGACAGCAACCAGGGCTCTGTTTGCTCAGACCGTAACTTCCTAGCCTCAGGTCTGGCTCAGCAACATCTGTGTGTGTTGTGCTGGGAAAGGCAGACATTACACCTCTCCCTGGCTACATTAACCAGGATCCACGGGGATCCGAGCAGGCACATAAGGATTATCCCCACCACCAGTGCACAGCCAGTTTCTTTGCTTTTTGTAGAAAAGCAGGAGGTTTCCCAGCAAAGAGCCCCAAGAAACACTCAGAGTGTTCCTTTGTTTGAGCCCACCAGCTCCACCAGCCACCATCTTGTCAGGGTAAAATGTATTTACATGCCTTCCTTGCTTATTGATTGTATTTATTAAAAGAACACTATGGCAGCTGAATATCAAATTCCCTGCTAGGCTTTTATCTCCTTTTTAAGCCAGCCCGAATTACTGGCCTAATTTTATTGCTTACCCATTCTGCTTTATGCTCATTTTCTCCAAGAAGGAATTGGTGCTGTTTGATATTTAGGCTCATTTGTTGCCAAGACAGAGGTTATCGGCTTAGGGGCTGAAAACGCTTGGAGCAGGGAGCCGGGTTCTGGAGCCTTAAGCAACACAAAGCACAGGGTTTATATTAATAAAGCTCTTGATTTCGGTTCTTTTTGAGGGTTAGTGCTCCAGATCTTCCTGATGAGATGACTCTGTGCAGAAAACTCCCTTCACATTTTCAAAATGCAGAATTTAGTAATTTATTTTCCAGCGCTCTTCCCTGTGGTGTTGTTATCCACAGTGCCAGGGATGGGAGCTGCCACAACATGCCACCATTTTAGCCAGTGGCTTAGCACCAGTCACATCCCACAGCCCAGTATACAGGGGCTCCTGGACTTCAGTTGACATTGAACCCATTTTTATCTCCATATAAAAGCACATTTCTGTTTTTAAAATTCCTTGCTACAAAGAACCAGAGGTTTCTTCAGAGCCCAGTGTGATGGCTGAGCCACACAATCAAAACCCACGTGCCAACACAGGACTGCAGAAGAGTTTACTCTCGCTTATGGTGTGGCATATATATTAGAAATAACACTTTTTTTAGCCTGTTGTTGGGAAAAAATAGGAATATCACAGTGCCAGCTTCTGCCCTGCCTCCCCTTGCCCCCAAACTCCTGTACAATCACGTGCCAGAGAGCTGTGTCTGCCCACCTCACAAGGGTTCTCCCCAAACACAGGGCTTTCATCACTAGACAGGACTGTGGCCTTCCAGGCTGCAAAAGATTACATTTTAAGGGAAAACCAAAGAAAACAAACATTAAAAAACCCTAGTTCCATGTGATTTGATACCCCAACAGGACAACTGCAAAGGATATAAATCCCCTAGGACTGGTGAGATCACTGAATCCTATACTTTGCCATTTTTAACACCTAATTGTTGTTTTAACTCTACATCCAGATGTCATTTTTTCCTGCGTGCAATGCCCAGGGGAAAAAAATCTCAGACATTACACTGGAAATGTTACAGGACAAGGCTTTAGCACAAACTCCACAGTCCAAACCTGCAAACTTCCCACATTCCGCATTGGATTGATCAGCACACCCAGCACAAAATAAACACTGAGCCACCACCACCTGAGCTTTGGTTTCATCAAACACCATGTTGATACCACAGCAACATGAGGGTGTTTAAATGAAGAGGAGCGACCCCATGTCCGTGGAGTTATCACTCCTTCACTCCAGAGAAAGCACAAAGAGAAATATTTGCGCATCGACACCTGCTGTGCTTGAAAGCCTCTCCTCCAACACGGCACGGGAGAAGTTTCTCATCTGCCTTTGGCTTTTATTTTCACCTCTGCAGATCTCACAGTACAGCTTTTTAACTCTCTGGGCTAAGAGCAAAGCTTGAAAAACCGTAGTTTTCTCCTGTACAGAGGAGGAGTGGAGGTTTGTATCGCTTTTTGGCACTGGAAATTCAGGTTTTGTTTAGCTTGGAAATATCACATATGTAGCTCGAGTAACTCTTCAGGGTGGTAAAAGTTCAGCATTCAGAAGGCAATTCTCACTCCTTTATCCTAAACTGCCAAAGGAAAGTAATTTAGAGTCCCACAGGGTGTGCCAGCCTGAAAAATGTGGAATCATCCCAACAGGCAGCTTCTTGCTCCTCTGAACCTCCCTGCCAGCAAAGGCCTATGAAGAGTACAAGGTGTATCTCCAAACCAACACAGCCCTAATGAGGGAATAAAATCCAAATCCCTGTCCACACTGGCTTATTCCAAACAAGGCTTTAGGCACAGGAGCTACAGCCACTGTTCACACACCAGCTCTACCACAGGGAGCAGGGTCTGAAATCTGGCCTGGCCACCTCATCCTCACCCTGCGCTTAATTTTGGCCAAAAAGAAGGATAAAGTCGTAGCTGCGCTAGAAATCCCTGCAGCAACCAGTCCGTGAAATCATTTCTCATAAGGGGCTCCTCCAGGGCCTGGTCAGCCAGTGGCATCCATGGAATCCCAATGCTGATATCCTCATTAAGGGTGGCTAACGACCACCAGCACTCCCTGTGCACTAATGACTGCGGGAAGCTGCACCTCCGAGTCACGTGTGACCTGGGAGAGACCAGCACCAGGTGCTTTTTATTACCTTTGCAACACAACAGAAGAAATGACACCCAGTAAAGAAGCTTTTTCCTTATTCCCTACGAGTGAGCAGGACTTTGAGGAATGGAGTAATAAACCAGCTGCATCTCGCGGGAGAAAGCTCAGAAAAAAATATAATTCAAGGGGACGCTGATCTTCATCAACACAATTTAAGATGTTCAACACTCCCTCCGACCTCCACTGCCTTTGCCTGAGCAAAATTAGGAGGAATAGACTATCCCACGTAGGCCTGTAGGCTTGGAGGGAAAGGGGCCCCACAGTTTTGCTCCCTGGAGGCACCCGCTCTCCCCACCCCTTTTGTGTGTATTTTTTTTAATGTGCCACACATCAGCACAATGCTGACAAGGGCTTTGTATGTTTCTGCCTATGCAGCAGTTCAAGACACACAACTCTGGATTTTTTGAAAGGGAAAGGGGGAGGGAGCTGCCCTTTGCTGTACTGTTTAATTGCACCGCTTGCTCTTCGGCATGACCACAAGGAAGGGAAAAAGCACCGAGGTTTAAAAACAGAACCATTTTTAGTAGCCAAAAGGGTCAAACTCAGTCTTCTCACAAGATACAGTGGAGCTCAGAGTAAAACCTACCAGAGACAAGAAAAAAATTATAAATCACCACGGTTTCTTCTCTGGAGCTGGATGTGACCCCAGAAAACAGCTCATCCATCCTCACTTGCTGCTGTTACAGTCTCCACATTTGCACACCTGCCAATGCAGATTCCAGCACTGAAAAAAAAGGAGGGAAAGGTCTGGAAAGCTGGACTGTCAGATTTTCCACCTGCCAGGAGCAGCTCAACGAAGCCCGGGTGGCTGAGCTCCAAGGAGCAGCGAGCAGAGCACATTACCAGCCTTCTGGAGTTCCCATCTCACACGCACATGCGTGATACGGACAGCACTGGCAAACAGCTTCCTTCAAAAATAAGGATGACTAATCCACAGCAGCGCCGCTTTATTTATTTATTTTAAAGGCCACAAGGCACAGCTTTTTCCAGAAGCATCAGCCTTTGTGAACCAGCAAGCAGTGGGAAGGGGAAGCCCTGGGACCCACTCATGCTCTGCAGACAGAAGTAACCACAGGAACACTGCGGGTTTGTGTGGCCCGTGTGTGACACATGCAGACATGGCTGGAGCATTGTCCCTCATGCTCTGAGCAAGGCCAGATCCCACTGCCTGGGTGACTCCTGGATCCCTGTGTGCTTTGTAGGGATCTGCTGTGGAGAGGGGTTACATAAACAATACATTGTTTCCCTTGAAAAAAAAAAAAAACAAAACAAAATAACAAGACCAAAAAAAAGGCAAACAAAAAAAAATCCACAGAGTAAAAAAATAAGGCATGAAACAGCTTTAACCCATAACTGCAGCATCCCCTCGCGTGAGGGGATGTGCTGGAAAAAAATGAGGTGCAGGGATTTGGGATCAAAGCAGAGCACCTGAATCGCTCGGTGGGCCCAGTCCCCCCAGCAAGGTCACTCTGGCTCACGGGGACACGCATTAGTGCTCCAGTGCAAAGCTGTGGTGGAACTGCAGGGAAGGCAGCGCTGCAGGAGGTCACTTGGGGACTGCAAAAAGGGAATGGATTTAAAAAAAAAAAAATTAAAAAAAATCCATAAGCAGATGTTTACTGACATGCAGCATATCCACAGCTCGGCTGTGGAAAGCTGCATGGTCGGAGGGAGAACAGCCCAGTTCCCAGGACGCAGCAAATACTCTGCATCTACAGATTTAGGTTACAGGTTTTAGCCAGCCCCACACCCCACCCCACCCCACCCACCCACCACCCCTCACCAAAAAAAAAACCAAACCAAATTTGTCATCTTTTTAAGCACTCAGAAATGGAGGTTTGCCACCGAGGTGATTTTGGGTGGTGGCACCATTAAATACTTACCCACCTCACAGCCAAGGGCTGCGCAATCTGAAATTTGTGAGTGTTTGCAAATGGTTTGGAAAGCTTTCCAAGGAAGGTGCTGTACGATTGTAAATCCTTCCCGTTATTAATAAAAGGGAGCTATTGTTCCAGCTCTAATCAAGCCTTGTCTCCAGCAGGGCAATTTTAAAACGCAATTCAAAACACACAGGAAAAAAATAAAAGATCATGAGGAAGCTTCGGAAAAGAAAAAAAAAAAACACCAGTGAAGGAGAAAGGGGAGGGGGGGAAGGAAAATAAAAAATAATACTCCTGTTATTTAAAATGAATTCCGAGCAGGAGCATGCTGGGGCAGGGGGGGAATCCCCCCTCCCACCGCCTGGGAAAGGTCACTTATGCCATCGGTGCCATGGCCACGCCGGAGCAGGGCTGCGGCGCTGCCAGCCCTGCCTCATCCATCTCCATCAGCGACAGCTCTGCTTTCCATTTATTTAGAAAAAAAAATTAAAAAAAAAAAACAACCAAACCCTCCAAGTTGCAAACACCTCCCAGCGCTCTGTTTTCAAGGCTGGGCGAATGGAGCAAGGGGGAGAGGCTTGGAATGAGGCTCCCAGCCAGGGAGAGGTGGTGCATCCTCCGCATCCTCCTCCTCCTCCCGCCCGGCGCTGCGGCAAAGGCGCCGCAGTGGGGGCTCTCCGCCCCCGTGGAAACTTCTGGAATAAGCAGCCAAGCTGGAGAGAGGAGAGAAACCTTTATACCCGCAGAGGGGAGAGGAAAAAAACCCCTCGTAATAAAAGGGAGAGGATTGCACAAGGCCGGGGAAAAATAAGAGATCTCTGTAAAAGTGAAGCCCCCGAGCGGCTCTAGCAGCCCCGGCTCGGGGGGTGGTGCAGCCGCCTCGGCTGGAAACAAAACGCCCCAACAAAGCACATAAAAAAAAAAAAAAAAGAAAGAAAAAAAGAAAAAAATAAAAAGAAAAAAAAAAATGGTGGTGTTTGGAGCGCGAGATGGTGGGATAAAGGAGCTGATCCCTCCTCCTGGATCTACAGCAAAGCCGGCCATAGCAGTTCCATTTATCCTCTTTTTTTGTGCAATGAATTGTCTGATCCGGACTATTCGGTTGCATTTGCAGCTTCACTTACTGCGGTTTGGTTTTGTTGTGCTTTTTTTCCTTTTTGTTTCTTTTTCATTATTTGTTTTGGTTTTTTCTGGGTGTATTTTTTTCCTCTTTTTCATTAAAAAATAATCCTTCCCAAATCTCCCAAGGAAAATCTACATCTCTGTGGAACAAATAAAAACATTCAGGCACAAACTTCCATCATGGACTGTAAAAAAATAGATGGGTTGGTTTTTGTTATTTTTCTTCTTTTATTTTTATTTTTGATGGCATTTTTTCTCCTGCTTTTAGGATACACTGTAGTAGGAAACCAATGGAGGAAAACAAAGGTAATATATATATATATAAAATCAAAAATATATATGGACCAAAGTTACAGTGATTATAGATAATTAAATTATACTTTTTAGGTGTGTGGGCTTACTTTATATTCTAAGTAGTCCCTGGGAAAAGGACATATATATAAAAATATGAAATATTTAGCAGTATTTATATATTTATATTTTATATATATAAGTAGTTCTGTATCCGCTGAAATAAAAGAGCATCTGTATAGGCCTAAATCTACAATTCTATGGGGAAAAAAGCAGTATTTTAGGGACGTAGCTTTTAAGAAATAAGAGGCAATATTATAGCCTGTAACAACACTGTGATGCAGAAAAAAAGGGTAATGCAACATTAAAAAAAATAGTTAAAACAAAAAAAAAGCGTGGTACCTTGGCTGCAGCCTCCAACAACGAGCGTGTGGATGTTACAGGATTTGGGGGTTTTTTTTAATGGTATTACCACGTCTGACCACACCAATATATGATTTTAATTAAGCGAATGGCGGGCGAACTGTCGTGGGGAGCAGGCGAGCAGCGATGGCTTCTTCCCACACCACTCCGGCTCCGATGATAAATCAATCCTCGGGCGTTTGGGACTTTTTTTTTCTTGGTGTTTTTTTTTTTTTCCCCCTAAGCACTTTTGGGGATTTTCCATGCCGTGAAGAGAGCGGGAGATGGCGGCTTCAACCCCTGCGAAGGAGAAAAGCGGTGGAAAAGCAGAGAATTAGGCATAAAACTACCCACCTTGGGGGTGCGTGTGGTGATGATGAAGGGGAGGGTGAGGGGCGTGTGGAAAGCGCAATTCAGGGCCAAAAACCTTCGGCTGTGAAGGAAAAAAAATAATATTTCAGGGGTAACACTGGGGGAGCGGGGGAGTAGGGGTGAAGCAGCAATGGCGCCTGAGGCGGGGGGAGCTGAGGTGAGGGGAGAAGACCGGGGGCTCTACCATGGCCGAATGAAAATGCGCATTTCTGGCCATTTTCAAATCCTTTTGCAAAGGCGGCGAGGAGAAAAGGGCAAGAGGGAGGGGGAAGAAGAAGGTCAGGTTTCACCCGCAACTCTTTCGCCGCCCGCCCGGAGGGGATTCACACAGGATCAGAGCCCCTCCGCCGTGCCCGTGCCGCTCCTCGCCCGTCCTTCCCCCCGCTCTCCGCCCGCCGCCATTTTGTCGCCTCAGCGCCGCTCCTGCGGCCCCGCCGGGCGGCCATTTTGTGAAGCGAGCGCGGGGGGGCAGCGCCTGAGGGGCCGTGAGGGGCAGCCCCGGCCGGCGCCGCCTTTTGTCAGCCCGAACTCTCCTTTTCCTCCTCATTTTTTTTTTCTTTTTTCTTCAGGAATTTGTCTTTTTCCTCACGAAACGCGTTGTCCTTAACTCCCCGTCTAGAGCTCGATCGCTTCAGAAAAACAAAACAAAAAATCCATACTCAGACGAAGCAATCCAATAAATGAGGTTAAAGCATATTCCCCAGTTTGGCTGTGAGGAAAAGTTTAGCCGCACTGAGAATTAAGGGATATATTATTATAGTATATATATTTGTTCCCTATCCTCCTCCACTTCTTTACCCCAGTGATAAATCTCTCAGGTCAATAATCCACCTTGACAAAGGGGATAACCTCTTCGAAAAATATCCGTGTTTTTATTTTAACAAAACACCTCACACTGCTCTACTGGACATTCCAGCAAAATAAAGATATAACTTGAAGCACTCGAAGCCAAATCTGGGTGAAAATTGGTAATTTCAGGAAACAGGGCTGCAGGATGCTGTAATCATTGATACGATGAAGGAAATCTGGGATATGAAATAGCAAAATCCTGCTCACAGCCATGTGCTGTGCGTCTGTTTTCAGAAATAGGGTGGGTTGGGCTTTTTATCCTTTATTTTATAAAGAAGCCAGTGTAGCACTCGCAGCCTGGTAACGCGCTTGCGCACTCACCTCATCCCTTTCCTCTCATGCTATCAAAACCAATGTGTTTTAAAACTACACTGTGGCAGTGGGTGGTTCAGTTTTGCCAGGAAAATTGGGAAAAAAAATGAGAATATTAGCATACAGCTTTGCTTTTTTTTTTTTTTTTGCCTTTTTTTTTTTTTTTTAAATAGATATATATCCCACCTGTGCTGCATGAGCTGGAGAAATCCAGGCTTGGGCTGTTCCTGGTATAATGCCTGCTGGTTTCTGTCTCTCCCAGAATCAGCAGGATCAGACTGCTTTTCATTTAAGAAATATAATTTTTTTAGGCTGTCTCAAAGACAGGAAAGTGCAGAAAATAGGTCTGAATGCTCTGTGGGGAAGAGCAACACTGCAGGGAGCCAGCTGGGATGTGGCTGCCATTAACCTGAGATCCAAAGGAAAAACCCAGTTTTCCTGCAGCTCTTTCTATCTTATTTGAGAAAAACCATCACCAGCACCCAACCCTGTTCCCAGCACCTTTTCCATCCCCTCTATCAATCATCCCACTTTCCTTGTGCCACACTATAAATCTTCCATTTTCCAAAGAAACCTGCAAAAAGGTTTTTTTTTTTAAATGAAGCAACACTTTACCCACTGATTTAAAACCACTACAGCTGTGCCTGGAAGCTCCTTCTTCAATTTAAAACCTCTTTTTAAAAAATCAGGCAGTCCTTTGAGTTGTAAAAAGATAACCTTTGGGGTTTTTTTATGGGATGCACCATTGTATTCCTGGGAGCAAGTTGGCCTCTCAGCAGAGCAAGATATCGGATGCCTTCGCTGGGAAAGCCCAGGAAATTTTATCCGCGGGCCGCACCCAGCCTGAAGTGAGGAAATATTTGCATTTGCTGCTCCTTGGAAGGCAGCCAGGTCCTTCCCGCTCTCCTCGGCCTGCCAACAGGGATTGCAAGAGCTGACGGGCGTGTTGCAGCAGCCAAGGGAAGGGCCGGAGCAGTTCAGAGCCCTGGGATCCTCTCTGCCCTTTGGCACTGCCATAGGGACAAGAGGAGGGACATGGAGTGGATTTTACCCCTGGGTGGTCCCAGGGCGGGGGCTCCACAAAGCTTTGGAGCCCCAAAATGTTATTTTTCCAGGCAGGATGTGTGGTTGGTTTATTTTTGCAGACCTGGGTGCTTGCAGAAGAGCTCGTGACAGGGTGAGAAGCCCAAGGACAGGCTGAGCCGTTGCAGCCAATCTGGGTTTGCTCGGCAGTGGGACGGGATCCAGCTCCTGCAGCCTCACCCCTGCAGGATCTCCTGCATGCGGCTCAAAATTCCTCGAGCTTCTCCCGAGGGAGGCTTTTCAGGCAAAGCAATGCTCCCTGCACCTCGGCTCATAGTGCTTTTCCCTTTATCTGGGAAGAAGGTGGCTTAAATCAGCCTTTTTGTCCTCTTACCGGTATCCGTGTGTCCCTGTCCCTTGTCACCCTCCACTCCTGAAAAATCCTGCCAAATCTGGCCACGTCACATCCCTTCACCATGCTGCCAAACTCTCCAGCAGTGCCTTTCCTTTCTCCTTGCTTTCCAGGACCTTCTCCAAGGCTGCCTGTAAATGAAAGCATTTCCGTGCCTACCTCCAGCCAAAAATTCTGCAGTCCCAGTGCCAACAGCCCATCCTGGAAGGCTCCAAGGGGGAAATACCCAACTCCTTCCCACCATTCCTCTGCGGAAGGGTAGCACAGCTTGCAATAACACATCCAAAACACCACTCAGCGTTGCACTTCCATCGTCCCCAAAAACCTCGTGTGGAAAAATATCCATATTACAAAAAACAAGCAGCCCTTTGCCCTCTGGACCTTCTTTTTACTGCTCCCTTTGGCCACTGCCACATCTTTTTACTTTTTTAGCATCATTTTGATGCCAGATTTTCCTCACAGTGCAAGAAGCTTTGGAAAGTGAGAGCTGACTTGGAGCACGGGAATTTCTGGCATGGGACAAGGAGTTCCCACCCAACTGGACCCAAAGCCACTGACTTACGTGACTGGGACAGACCACAACTTATTTATAAATATGTTTAAAGCAAGTTATAACCTGATTGATGGCCCGGAGATGCTCGTTAATGAACGCTGAGTAATAAGCTTTGTAGATGGGGAAGAGTCATCAGGAAATGGTTATTGATGTGATTAATTAACCATCATTAACCCCTTCACTCATAAACACGGCACACGCCGGAGAGATGTTGTACGTGACCCAGGAGCTGCTGGTCTGGTGGTTGTTTTCTTTGTTTACAGCTCCCATTTTCCATCAGGAAAGCATTAAACATCATCTCACATGCTCTTGCTATTTTCTGCTCTTGATTTGTGGCTTTTTAAGCACTTTCAGTTAAAAAGAAAGTTAAAAAGTTTCTCTGCCTGGTTTGCAACGCCCTCGCAAACAAAACCACTAAGCACCAGCAACATCGGTTGCGCAGATGTTGGGCACACAGAGAAACGGTCTAATTTCTGCTGGTTTGAGGCCTGGACTGAGAGAAGATCAAAAAGCTTCCACTGGCAGAGCGATATAATCTTGGATAACATACAGAAATGGGGCTGTCCATCTTTCCCCGTGCTTTTAGCTCGAGTTCTGCTGCCTGATGGAGGAATTCGTGCTCTGGCTGCCCTCTGCCGGCTTCAGGACAGACAGTCAGCAAAAAAAACCCCAAACCACACCAAAACCCCTTTTATCAACACCACGGCACATCGCCAAGTCCCAAATCCACCCCAAAAACCAACTCGGCTCTCCCCCAGGTGACAGCAGCATCTGCCAAATCGCTACACCCCAAAATCAACTGTTATGGACCTGAGTGACCCGACTCCTGCCACGCCTAGAAAATCCCAAGCCAGCTTTTTTCCTTATTTTTAAACTTGGATTTGATAGGTTTGGAATGCAGGGTGGATGAAAGGAATGAGAGTTTTTAAACTTGGGGTTTTATTTAACTGCGAGTAACTAAATCAGTGCCCACTCTCCACAGAGAGAAACATTTCAGTGAAATCCCAAGGAAGCTCTAGAAGAAAGAAACACCACCCAAGAAAACCAAACTGGCCTTGAAAAAGGAGTTTAAAAAAAGAAATACCGAATAAAACCTCCACTCCTCTGCCATTGCTGCTCTGTCAGGGCATTTTATGCTCATCATGAGCGCAGAGCTGTGCCGGGACATATCCACAATTCTCCACCCCGCCAGCCCACCAGGTCAGGGTCCTGGGGACATTTTGGTGACGAAAACCCAGTTCTGCAGTAATTTGGAGGTGCAGCAAGCACCCAGGGTCAGCCACGGGACGCATCCCAGTGGGAGCACCCCCTTTTTGGTGCCTGGCACTGGAAGAGGGAGATCGATGAGCTGCAGGGTCTCAGCAGGACGACTCGTTGCGCCAGCGGACATGGCAGGACTTGCAGAGGAGGTGGTCATCCAGGGGGTAGCACCCGTTCTCTGTCAGCTCTGGCGACAAGGGCATCCTGCAGCTCTGAGGGCAAGAGGGGAAAAGGAAGCCACATTTTAGGGGTCCCTGTGTTGTGTTACATCCTACTTTCCCTGCAAAACCCACCAGCACTCTGAAAAAGCAACAAACTACATCAAAAGTGTGCAAAGCTGAAGCTCTCCAAACACATCATCATCATCACCACCACCCAATTTATTTATTTTCTCCCTCCCCATTACTGGTAAGATAAACCGGGGGCTAAAAAACAACCGTGGGTGCTGCCATCCCATGCATCCGTGCTCAGCCAAGGCTCAGTGCCACCCCCTTGGCTTTGGGGGCCCCCCCCCAAACCCCTGGGGCCATACCTCACAGCGGTAGCAGCTCTCGTGGAAGCTGCGTCCCAGGCACTCGATCTTGTAGGTGTCCTTGTCCTCGTGAGGTACAATGGGGCGCTCGCAGGCGCTGCACACCGCGGCGTATTTCCTGATGGGAGCAAACGGAAGTGGTGTGAGCCCTGTGGGGTGACAGGGACAAGCCAAACCCAACTCCCAATGTGGGAGACACTCCCCCACTGCCAACCGGTAGAAGTCGGGCACGCAGTACACGTCACCCTGCTCGTCCACGGCAAAGCTCTCGGTGCCGATGGCCCGGCCACAGGCAGCGCAGGAGAAGCAGCTGGGGTGGTAGCCCTTGCCCAGGGCACGGATGATGTGCTCCGTGATCAGCCCCTGGCACTTGGCACATTTCTCCAGCGTGGCCTGGAATTTGGGGAACACATGCCATGAGACACCGGCCCATGCCCCAAGGGATGTTCCGAGGGTGCCGGTTTTCCCTGAAGGAGGATGGGTACCTGGAAGCAGGTGTCACACATGGGGCACCCGTCTCTCTGGAAGTAGCGCTGCCCGGCCAGGAGCCGGTGGCACGTGCGGCAGGTGAAGCAGTCGGGGTGGTACTGCTTCCGCATCGCCTCCACTGTCGGCTCCCGGGGCCCCAGCGCTTTGTGGCAGAAGGCACAGATGTCTGCAAGAAGGAGGGAGAGCAGTTCGGATCTGCGTGCCTCAGTTTCCCCAAGTGGGGATGAGCCCATGCACAGCTGGGTCTCCCCTTACCTCTGGAGCTGTCCGTCTCCAGGTACCCATTCGCATCCTGCCACTGCTGCTTGCCTGCTTGCTCCTGGCAAAATGTGGGTGGCTTCAATTCAGCAGGGAAGGTGGAAGGGGCCTGACAAGTGGGGAAGGACAGAGCCATGTTACTTATGCCCCTGCAGGTGGGGAAACTGAGGCACTGGGGGGTCTGCGCCCTGTTATCCTCACCTGGAGGGTGGCAGGTGCTGCAAGGTCCAGTTGCTGCAGCGCCAGAGCCAGCGCCTCCGCAGACAAGGGCTGGGGCTCTTCAGAGAGGGTGAGGACTGGTGGGGATGAAGGTACAGGGGCCACTTGGTGGGTTTCTGTGGCAAGACAGATGTGGGGGGTTTAGGGGATCAATAATGTCCAGTAACACCCCATCACGATAACAGCCTATCAATAACGCCCCAACAGCTTTGCAGCAGTGCTCGCTGACCTGCCCCAAAAGCAAACGCCATCGTGGCCAGAGGGGACAAACAGCACTGATAAGCACCCGGCAATGGAGAGCAAACACAGTCCTTCCCCAGGAGCCGGATCCATCCCGAGATGGGTGCAGGGATTCAGGGAATAACCCCCCAAAAAATACCCCCACATCCCCTTCTGCACACACATCCTTTAGCGAAGCATCCCCACAGCCTCCTCTGCCCCATCATCATCCTTCCCCACTGCTCGCAGCCCCCCACGGACACCCCTCACCTCCGTTGGGCAAGGCACGGGGTGACACCAGGATCTGGGGGTGATGGGTGCCAGGGACCTCGGCACCATCCAGCTGTGGCTCCCGTTGGGTTTTCTCCTTGGTGGCCACGTCCCTCCGTGGTGGCACAAGGGTGATGAAGATGGATGAAGCAATTCTCTTCTCTGCTTTCCCCGGCAACATTGCTTAAGCTGTGGAAGGGCCGGATCAGGGCTTGATTCTAGAGAAAATAAGAAAAAAAAGAGAGTAAAACTCACGGGCGCACTGGCAGCTCCTGCAGCCGCGTTGCCCTTCGGCATCAACCCGCCTCCCTCCTCCCGGAAAGGGAGAAGGAACGAGCGTCCCCGTCCCACGTCACAGCAATAAATGGTCTCGTGCCTGGGAGGACACAGGGTACAGAGTCCTGGTGAGGCAACAGCTGGTATCCCCCATTTTCACACCTCTGTGGCCAAATCCCACCTTTTCATAAGTGTTTGAATCCCCTGTATTTCTTCTTATTGCTTCCACTCACCTGTGATTAAATTCCCCATGGGCAGCAGGAAATACCCACCTTTCCTTTTAAAAAACAGGGCTGCAATAGAATTTTGCTTTTGCAACCCCTTTTTTGGAATGTTTCTCCATCCCCATTCCCTCCCTCCTTAACCCCAAATCTCTGCCAGTCACTGCCAGCTCAGTGCAACCCCGCTTTTATTTTCCCAGGTGGGAAAACTGAGGTGCGGTGCTGTGAATCACCACGTCCCCGACATCGACACATTCCCCTGAGCAGCACCCGGCAGCACAGGCAGGATGCACCCAACCCCGAGGAACCCTGCTCAGGAAGGAAAAGGACTGTTTATCCAACTTCCCAATGGGAAAAGCAGCCTGGGCAAAGCTTCCCCTTCTCAAATTGAATGGTTTGAAGCGGGGGGAACCCTGAGGCTTTAGTCGGGGTGCTGGGTTGGTGATGCAGGATTCATCCCTGAGGTGAATTGGCAGCTTGAGAAATACCTGTGTGATGAGTTCCCAGTCTCATGCGGCTCCGCTCCCCCAAAATCCCACTCACGGCGGTCAGCACGTCCTTTCCGGGGCAGGCAGACTCCCCGAGGTTGGGGAAAAGCTTCGGGATGTTCCTGCCGGTGACTTCAGCCTCTGACTCAAGCAGGGAAGGGATTAAAGAGGAAAAAGAACCCCGAGCACTTCGCTCCCTCTTTCCCTCCCTCCCCGCCGGCAAAACCTCGGACGGGCTCCGGCGCTACCGGCCTTCGCCCGACTCCTCACCCACCAGAGCCGCCGCTTTTCCTCCTCCCCAGCAGAGCTGCCGAAAACTGGGGGGAAAAAGAAAAGAATAATCATAAAAAAAAAAAGCAACCTAAAAAAGAAAAAAAATTTCCCCGGGGTTAATGGGAACCATGTGCTCATCGCATTCCTCTTTGTGCCGGGGCTGACGGCATCCCGGCGGCCCTGTGGCGGCACCCCCTGGGTCCCCCCCAGCCGGGGGCCATCGGGCTGGTCGAGGCTCGAGGGGTGCATTAATGGGGGTCGTCCCCCCCATGTAGTTCCATCCTGGTTTGGGGTGGCCGAGGCCACAGTGGGAGGGAACCCCCCTGGTTTCCCTAAAATCCCCTGGGATGGGAGCTCAGGTGGGATTGATGGGGATAGGGCCACTTATGGGGTATCCCCACGCCCCCCAAAACTGGGATGGGACACAGCCCTCTAGAGCTGCACCTCAACTCTGTCCCCTGCCCCGGGGACCTGTCAGAAGGTGCTCGGAGGATGCCCAAGGAAAAAGGGATGGGATGGGGGGACACAACGCTTGGTGTCCCTTCTCCCCCCACTCTGAGTGGTCCCACTGTCCTCTTGTCCCCCACCCGGGGGGTGGGCCTCGCAGCCCCCCCGCCATCCCCTGTGTCCCACCGTGCAGCCCCACAGCTCCCTGTCCCCTACCTGGGAGTGCCCTGTGTCCTATGGGGCGGTGGCCCCACCGTGTCCCCCTGCCTGGGAGTCCCCCATCCCCTCCCTGGGAGAGTCCCCAGTCCCTTCCTTCGGGGTGGCTCTTGGTCCCCTTGTCTCATCCCAGGATGGCTCTGCAGTCCTTATCCCATCACGTGGGGGGTCCCGTGTCCCATATTGGGGTGTCCCCCGTCCCCTCCTGGGGGGCGGGATTCCCAATCCCACACCTGGGGTGGTCCCTACCTGAGGTGGCCCCGTCCCCTACCTGGGGGGGTCGTACCTTGCGGGCGAGGTTCCCTGCCCGGGGTGTTCGCCTGCCCGGAGATGGCCGTGCAACCCTTCGGGGGTGACCCTGTCCCCGTCCCTGTCCCCTACCTGGGGAGCCGGTGCGGGTCCCTCCGTGCGCTCCGCGGGCGCGGCGGGGGCAGCGGGAAGGCAGAGCCGCCCGGCATCACCGCCCCTTCCTCCCTCCTCCTCCTCTTCCACCTCCCTTCCTCCTCCCCCCTGCCTGCCCCACAGCCCCGGGCGGAGGCAGAGGGGGGCACGTGTCCTTAGGGTGCCCCATGCATCCCGACTTCCCCATGCACCCCAAAGTGCTGCATGGGTGCCCCACCTACCCCGGGGTGACCCACAGCCTCGCGGGTGCCCTTATATGCTCTGGGATTACCCCCTTCCCAGGTTTTCCCACGGACCCCCCTGAGAGCCCCACACACCCTCAGGGCACCCAGCCTCCCGGCGTGCCCCGTGAGCCCCCCATACACTCCCGGGATGCCTGTGTACCCCAATACAGCCCTAATACCTCCACATACCCCCAGCATAACCTCTATTCCCCAATACTGCCCCAGCTACCCTCCATACAGCTCCATCCCCAAAATGCCCCATATTTCTTCTATGCACCCCCAGGACACCCATGTGCCCCCCTAGAGCCCCAGGATGCCCCATATACCCCTATAGAGCCCCCGGTGCCCCCAGACCCCTTCCTCTTCCCTCCCCCCCCCGCACTGGGGGTCCATGCCCAGGCAGCCAGAACCCCCCCTCCCCAAACTGCACCCCACCTTCACAGGGCCTGTTGCCCCCTGGCACAGCACAGCAGGCTGCAGCCAGGGGAAACTGAGGCACAGGGGCACTTCCCAGAGGGTCACCCCACTCTGTGCCTCAGTTTCCCTTCCCAAGGAGGAATTCCACGCACCTCCCTCAAAAAGCTGTACCACCACCATACCAAGTTGCCTCTCCAGCACAATGGGACCCCAACTTGCTCCGCCCATAGATTTTGCTGGAAAAAACTTTATTTTCTGAGATTTATAACCCCCCTGGAGGCCCTGTGCTGTGACAGTGTGGCCCTGTAGCCTGCAAGGATAGGACATCCATCAGCATCCCACAGTCCCGCTGGGATCAGAGAACAAACCCCAGCAGTGCTGCAACCTTACAGGGTCCCCCCAAAAACCAGGGGCCACGTGAGTCTTCCCCCCAACCTCCTTCATCCCATGGATGCCTTCCAGGAGCCCTTTTTTCCTTAGTCCCCATGGGGGATCTGCGACAGGGGGATTCTGGAGGTGCCCGGCAAAGCCACCCTGAGTTTCTGCTGTCTGGTTACACCCCGCAGCTCATCAGGACATCTGCTCCAATCTGGATCCCGATGAACTATCCAAGCGAGGCTGCTGAGCAAAATCCTGTGGGAGATGGAAAGGGAGAAGCAGAAAGGTCCCTCACCGTGGCCTCGGGGCTGCCACCAGCCCCGCACGCCAGCGTCGTGGCAGGGGGCTGTCCCCCCCTCTCACCTGCCTCCAGCAGGACTCCAGCAGGACCCCGGAGCAGAGCAGGCACCAGAGCTCCCCCAGGAGTGACACGAAGATGTGCAGGATGTCGGTCCATCGGCCCACGGTGAGGAGGAGGATGAAGAGGCCGCCCATCCGCACCACCACGGTCCGGAACACCGGCCCCCTGCCGGTGCTCTGCCGGGACTCCTCTGCGAGGACATGGCATTGGGGATCCACTGTGGGAACACTGGGACCTTCCCAGCCCCACAATGGGTACACCAAGCATTCCAGGGGCGCTATGGGGTGGCTTCACGTATAGCCCATGTACCTGCTATACACCTCCAGTACATCCCATGGACCCCCTATATGGTCCCAGTGCACCCCATGTACCCCCAGGACATCCCACGTACTCTCTATACACCCCCAGTACCCTCTGCGTACACCCAGGATATATATACGTACACACCCTCTACAGACCCCCAAGACGCCCCATATATCCCCTATATATCCCCAGAACGCACCATTTACCCCCTACAGACCCCCAGGACGCCCCATATGGGCACTATACACCCCCAGCATGTACTATGTATACCACCTATACAGCCTAAGGACACCTTATGTACCCCCTACATACTCCCAGTACACCCCATCTGCCCCCTATACAGCCCCAGGTGGCCTCCAGTGGCCCCACACACCCCCAGTATACCCCACATACCCCCCCATTACACCCCCAGCACACCCCACACAGCCCCACGTACCCCCCAGAGCCCCCCCCAGCGGGCCAGCCCCCCACGCACCCTGCATGTAGACGACCAGCAGGGTGTAGCAGATGGTCAGCGGGGTCCAGAAGCGCACGGCCTCGCCCGTGGAGAGGAAGTCGCGGTTGATGAGCTCCACGGCGGCCAGGTCGGCCACGGCGAAGGTGAGGGCCAGGGCGTTGCGCAGCAGGCGCGGGATGCCGTGCCCGGCGGCCAGCAGCAGGATGCAGACGCCGCAGTAGCGCGCCCGGCTGTGCAGCTCGTACAGGGCGCAGACGTGCCGGGCCAGGCGCCGGGCGTGGAGCGCCAGCAGCCCCGCCAGCCCTGCCGCCAGCGCCAGGTTCCAGCTCCGGTGCGGAGCCCCCTCCAGCAGGAAGCTGAGGCCGCAGGACACCCCGCAGCCCAGCGAGTACTGGCACAGCAGGTAGAGCTGGCTGCTGTGGGCGCCCTGCAAAGCAGCGGGGGAGTCATGGCATCACGGAATCGGTGAGGTTGGAAAAGACCTCCAAGATCAATGAGTCCAACCGTTCCCCCAGCACTGCCGCGTTCACCGCTAAACGTGTCCCCAGGTGCCTCATCTAAACACTTGTTGAACCCTTCCCAGGACGAGGCCTCCAGCACTGCCCTGGGCAGCCTGTGCCAGTGCCTGAGCGCCCTTTCCATGAAGGATTTTTCTCAATATCCAATCTAAACCTCCCCTGGTTCAGCTTGAGGCCATTTCACTCTCGTCCTCTCCCTTTTTCCCTGGGACCAGACCCCGACCCCCACTCCTGTCAGGGAGTTGTGCAGAGCCACAAGGTCCCCCCTGAGCCTCCTTTTCTCCAGGCTGAGCCCCTTTCCCAGCTCCCTCAGCTGCTTCTGGTGCTCCAGCCCCTTCCCCAGCTCCCTCAGCTGCTTCTGGTGCTCCAGCCCCTTCCCCATCCCTGTTCCCATCTCTGGACACACTCCAGCCCCTCAGTGTCCTCATCACGAAGGTCCCAGGACTGGAGGTGTCCCAGCAGTGCCAGCACCAGGGACAGGCACTGCCCTGGGCCTGTGCCCACACTGGGACCAGCCAGGGGCCATCGGCCTCTTGCCCACCTGGGCACACCTGGCTCAGGTGCAAAGGGACACATGGCCCCCTCCACACCACAGCCCCTCCATCCCCCGTGGGTGCTGAACAAATCCACGATTTCCCAGCTCCATCCACACCATACCCCACCGTGCCTCAGTTTCCCCCATGCCATCTCACCTTGCCAAGGGAGAGGACGGTGGAGACGGCGCGCAGGGAGAACTCCAGCACCACCAGCGCAGCCACGCGGGAGCCCACCAGGGCCAGGACACCAGTCAGCACCAGCACGTGCAGCGGCTCCAGCAGCGGCCGCTGCGACGCGATCGCCTCCTTCTCCGCCTGCCTCTCCGGATTGCTGGGGACAGCAGGGGAGGAATGCTGAGCCGGGGGGATGTCACCCAAAATGGGGTGACAGCCTTAGCAACATCCCCCTCTGTGCTTTGCAGCAGAGGCTGCAGCCCCTGCCCCGCACCCCTGGGTGCCAAGAGCCATCCCCCAACAGCAGATCCCAAAATCAGATCCCCCAAAAGCAACCTACCCCCCAGAGGGGACGAAGGACTGGTGCTTACTTCACGCACTGGATGTAGAGATAAACCTTCAGGAGGCTGCAGAGCACCGAGACGGCGCAGGCACCCACCAGCCCTGTGGGGAAAGGCAGCAGTGGGTCACTGGTGTCCCCTGGGCTGTCCCCAGGCTGTCCCCGGGCCACCCTCGGGGGATCTCACCTTGCAGGAGCGCATCCAGCAGTGCCCAGCCCCATGCCAGCCCGGGCAACGCCGGGAGCCAGGACCCCAGGGAAAACATTTTCGATGGAGAGAAGCCACGGCGTAGCCAGGCCCCGGCTCCAAGGTCCGCGGGGGGAAGGCGGGGAGTGGCCCCTCCCCCCGGCTAGTAAATCATTATTGAGGCAAGCCAGGGCAGCTGAAGCCCCGGCCGGAGGAGATGAGCTCCAGCTGCCCCGTGGAGGTGAAAATTAGGACGAGAAGAGGGATGAGATGCACATGGAGGGGCTCAGGGACCGCCAGCACCTTTAAACCAACCCCCCCCCCCCCCCCGGCATTGCCATTCTCCTCTCCACTCTGAGGCATTGCAGCATTTCAGGTCCTGTCCCCCCACATCTGCACCACCCCAAAGACCCCAAAACAACGCCAAAAATAGAAAAACCTCTTTATTAACATCGGTGGCGGTGGCAGGAGTCTGTCCTATAGCCCTGGGGGCTGCTAGTGCTGAACCATGTTCCTGAGCTTGTCCCAAAAGAAGAGGCTGAGGACGGTGTGGGGGCCGAGGCGGAGGTAGACAGCGCCGATGCCCTTGTACAAGCCCAGCAGTCCCTCTTTGCTGGAGATTTGTAGGATACAATCCAAAAAACCCCGGTAGAGCTTGCCCTGGGGAGAGAGGAGCTAGCTGTGCACCCCTGCCGGATGCAATCCCGGGAAAAGCCATGTGTCTCCTGAGCTGTGTCCGGAATGGCCTTACCGTGCCGTCGGCGTCCACCGGCTGGTTGTAGAGACGGGTGCTGATCACGTCAAAAGGTGTCATCGTCACAGCCACGGCCACACCGCTCACCATGCCCCCCGCCAGCACCGCCGCCCAGCTGCCCTTCCTGAACCACTGCGGGAAGCGCCGGCGTCAGCTCTTTCCAACCAAAAAGGGGAGGACGGGGGGCGGGCAGCGGCCGGATCCGGCACATTTCCCGCTCACCTGGCGCTCGCAGACCCAGTCCTTGGCGGAGGCGAAGGTGGCGAGCTGCACGGCCGAGCCCACGGCCACGCGGGGCACGGCGCCCGTCACCCCCCGCCACAGCCCCACCACCCCGTGCTGCTGGTAGATGCTCCTGAAAGCGCTGGAGATACTCTGGGGAAGAGAGGAAACTAGGGAAAATGGGAATGGTGCGTCCCACCTGGCCAAAATTTCCCACCCCTGTTGGTCATTGGTGACACGAAGCCACTATTGACTTTGGAGAGATCTCTGGATTCGGTATCACAGCCCCACGTGCCTGTCACACCCCCTCTGTTCTCACTCTGTTATTTATAGCATCGCTATGGGGCCAAGCGGCCAAACAACAGCTCTAAATTCCTGCTGACCAAAATAGCATCGTCCCTGCTGGGTCCCGGAGCGTGCACAGACAAGGTGCCACCAAATCCTCTGTGTGCCCCCACCCCAGCCCTGTCCCCACTCACCTCATGGTTGTGCTGGTGGCCCACGGCCATGGCCGACAGTGTCTGGGCTTGGAGATGGGTCTTGACCTTAGAGGGGACAATGCCAGGTGACAAAACCCCCCAGTGCCCTTGCTGGGACCGGCTGTGGTCCCCCCATCTTCTTCTCGGCAGATTTTGAGAGGAAGTTTCAGCCCCTCCGGCAGACGTGGGGGACACAGCTGAGTAGCCAAGTGGTAACTCCAGACTTTGAACCCCGTTTTTTATACCCCTCCCACCCAGGGCAAAGGGATCCTGCAAACACCCACTGCTGGAGCTCTGCAACCTCACAAAACCGGGGAGACCCTCTAAAATGGGAGGGGGGGAAACCCCCACAATTTCTTTTGGGGTAACTTCCTTATGGGGGAGTTCTCTGCTGGTTTTCTGAGGGGGATTTGGGGGAGAAAGGAGGGGGAGAGCATGCACAGGGCAGCCCCACATTTTGGGGGAGTGACGCAAAGCAGGGGAACAGGGAATGCACCAAGCCAGTGTTTACAGGATGCAGCCACGATGCCGAACCTTTGGGGAGGGTGTCCCCAAAACACCCCCCCACCCCACGGCTTTTGGGGCGGAGCAGCACTCACCAGGTACGCGGGGCTGCCCACGATGGCTCCCACCGCCCCGGCCACGGCCCCGGCGGCCACGGTCCCGCCGGGATACCCGGTCCAGCCGGCGTCCTCGGCGTGCGAATAGCAGTAGAAGCGGACGCCGTTCATGAGCCCCTGGTAGAGCAGCCCGGCCGCCAGCCCCTTCTGCAGTCCCCGCAGCCCGTCCGCCCGGCACACGGCCACGGCCGCCCGCAGCACCCCGCGGTAGGGCCGGGGGTACGTGCCCGGGGGCTGCAGCTCGCCCTGCAGCTGCAGCCGCGTCTTCACCACCTCCAGCGGGTTGGTGAGGAAGCAGGCCAAGCACCCGGCCGTGGCCCCCAGCACCAGGTCGATGGCCGGGGGTACCCCCCCGGCCGGGGGGCTGTTTGGGGGCGGGTACGGGAATTCCTGCGGGGAGCCAGAAGGGCAGGGGCCGAGGGCTCCCGCCGCCATCCGGCACCTGCCCGCGGGGGTGGCCCCAGGCTCCACCTTCCCGAACAACCGCAGGGAAAAAAATCCAGGGGGAGCGAGAGCGAGCGAGCGCCGCCTCCTGCAAACCAACCCCCCCCCCCCAATCCAGCCCCCAATTTGGGGAAGGGATGTGGGGCAAAGGTCGGGCCTGGGGGTGCGTGTCCGGCCCCCCACACCGGCGCGCCCCCGGCAGCCGCGTCCAGCCGGGCCCGGTCTCACGTGATGGTGCTGCCCCGGCGCAAATAGGGAAAAGCAGGCAAAAAAAAGGCGGGATAAAATTGAAACAGCAACGGAGAGAGAGGAATTTTGGGGCGCACACGCAGTCACCCCCCCCGCCCCGACCAGCCTGGGGAGGAGGATGAGGACTGGCCAACTCGCTGCGCTTGTGGCCGCGGAGCGGGGGGGGGCTTGCGGGGGGTCTCGCCGCCTCTCCCGGTGCTTTGAAATTGGAGCTTCCCGCGGAAAAATGCTGCGGGGGGTGGGGGATGGCGGCGTCCCGCCCCCCGCCGAGGATTCCTTGTTTTAGAGCTGCGCAGGGACCCCCTGGGACCCGGTTTACCCCATGGCCGAGGCACTTCGGTGGTTACTGAGGGGGAGGACGTGTGAAGCCCCCATATTCCAAACTTGTCCGCTGCCAGTGGCTGCCTCGTCCCCAATATCCTCCCGGTGCCAGTGGCTGTCCCAGTCCCGATATCCCCCGAACACCCGCGTTTTGATGTCAGAAGTCAAGGAGGGTTTATGGGGACAGTGGGTGACGCTGGGGGCTAGCCCCATGGCTGTTTGTTTCTTGTCTGGACTGGAGCTCCCAGATCCAGGGGACTGGGAATAACTCCTGGCTCCAGAGATAAACAAGGACAAAACATCAAGACTCTGTGTCCTGATGGGTAATTCCTATGAACATGTCCCACCGCAGGGTTAATGCTGCTGCGGTTGAGTGAGGAGATGGGGGTGCACGTTCTCCCCTCTTTTCATCGAACTATCCCCTTCTCCCTGCCCCAGAGCCATTCCGCAGGCTCCAAAGTGACGGCAGGAGGAGCAGCAGCAGCCCCTGGTGGCAGAATCTGGCGCAGGGCCAAGGCTGAGTTACCAAGGTCTATTTATTTGGGGAAGGGGAAAGGAAGCAGATGTATGTACATATACATTCAGTCACGTACGTTTCCTCCCAGAAAAAGGCCCCGTGAACGTATATTACATGAGAAGGTCTCCAGATTATTATTATTATTATTATTTAAAAGCTGGGGTTGTGCCCCAAAATGCTTGTTGTGGAGCGCAAGTGGTGAAGGGTCCTCGCTGGCCTCAGATGCAGTGAGCTGAGGAGATAGGGACGTGTTTGGTGGCAGCCACGTGACAATGTCCCTCACGACACCTGAAGAACGTGGATCTCCATCTCTTCTCCCCCAGTGCACAGGGCCAGCGTCCAAACCACAGACCGGCTGCTGAGATCGCCTAAAACCGTGTTTAAAGCCAAAGATTTGGCCCCATTCCTTCTTCCTTAGCCTCAAAGCTCCTGGACAGGCTGAGAGGGGTTCAGTGGGCAAGCTCTCCAGGAGAAGGAGGCAGAGCAGTGCCGTCCTCGGTGATTGTATGAGCAACAAAACATGCACAGTAGCGATTGAGTGTTCCCGCCTCACCCCTCCGCGCCCCGACCCTGTTCGAAAATGAACAAGTCCTCAGTCCTGCTCCCCACCACAATGGGGATACTCGTCCCAGCCCACCCCGCTCCCACCCTCTCCCTCACTACTACTGGGATGTTATTCTGTGAAAGGCAAGTTATTTGCCCCGTGGCAGCTGGATGAGGAGGAAGGCGCAGGTGGTGAAGTGTCCAGCTGCTCCCCAAACCACACCGGATGTCCCCAGCTCGGCGGAGAGCGCGGGGTCCACACTGCAGGCGCGGCCCTGGTGGGGACCAAGCGATGGCAGGAGGGTTTGGGGTGCCAGTTGGCCAGATACAGGCCCTGATCCCCAAAAATGGGCCCCCGTGAGCTGTCCTCCCCTGGCCAGGGTTAACACCAGGGGTCCCGCTCGGCCCGTCCCCGGCAGAGGCTGTCGCTGCGCTGCCAGGCGCTGTCGATGAGGCTCTGGGCGTCCTCACATTTCTTCTTCACGGCAGTGTCCAGAATGGCCTTGTGCTGGAGATCGACCTGAAACATGGGTGTGGGCATCAGGAGAGGAATAGACAACAGTCCCTTCTCCCTCTCGCTGTAAAACCACCTCAAATCCACATGGGAAAGTCGCCTGTGTCATGAATATGGTGACAGCAGGGCTGACCCAGGTTCCTCCCACTCCCCTCGCCAGCACTGGATGCTCATGGCTTGTCTTGCCAGGCTCTAAATCCCACATCCTGTGGTTGTATGGACCCAGAGGAGCTCTGTGGCTCTCCTGCCCTTTGTGGGAAAGCTGGGTTCACCCTACAGGGACAGATTCACCCCTCTGCCCTCCCTCATGCGATGAGGGTGTGAGGCAGCCCCACATGCTCACTTGGTAGATGTTCCTCCATGCGACGTTCAGCGCTGACAGGAACCTCTCCAGTTCTGTAGTGCAACTAAAATAGAGGACCCAGGGGGGCAGGAACTCCTTGCTGTCCTGAGCAAACTCCTAAAGACCAAGAGAGAGGCCGGGTGTCAGCACTAGGTGCTCGCCCAGCCCCGGGCCAGCGGGCCCCAAAGCCCTGCACTCACCAGGATACAGTACTCCTTGCCGGCCTCTGTGGAGACAGCGGTGACGTCCGTCAGCTCCACGGTGCCCAGCGAGCGGAAGAAGCTGGTCTGACAGTCCTCGTGGCACGTGAAAGCCTTCTCGTCCGTCAGCACCAGGCAGCAGGGAACACACGGCGTTGGGGCAACACCCTGGGGGATCACCTGTGTGGGGTGGGGAAGGGGGGGTAAAACCTGGCATGATGGAGCTGCATCTCCATAGGGTCCCCTGTGGGGAAGGAAACCCTCCAGGCTCAGGATAAAGCTGCCTGCTCCATCCTGCCAGACATTCCTGCTCCCTTCCACAGCGCCAAAGGGGCTCTAGGCAAAGGAGGGGTCAAAGCACCCACGCTTGGGGCCTGTCCCCGGCTCACCCCTTTGGAGACAGCCTGGCAGAAGTACTGCATCCAGTCTGCCATGTCCTCCTCGTTCTCGGCGCTCAGCTCCAGGGAGGGCCGGTCCGTCAGGATCACCTGGAAGGAGTGGGGCCGGTCGGTGGTGTTGGAGCGCCGGCATCCCCCGCACTGCTCGCCGCTGGGAGAGAGGGGGAGGAGGGAGATGAGCGGAATGGAGGGGCCAGCATGAGCCTGAAAACAGCCTCCGACTGCCCTCCCTGGGCAGCATCTCACCACACATCTCTTCCCAACACACGTTTCCCATCCGTGACATCCCCTGGGATTGCTCCAAGGACCATGTCCAGGCTCTGCACATTGCGGGAGAGCTGGAGTTGAGCACAGTGGGTCTCCCAGCAGGGCTCTTGGAGGGATGTGTCACCCTTCAGAGGCCAAGGCCCCATCCAAGGAAGGAAGTGAGCCCATTTCCAGTGGCATGCACTGGAGACAAAGCAAACAGGCACCTGCCCCCAGGCAGAAGCAGTCAGGATTCCTGCAGCATGGACCAGGTCATGATCCAGCTCAGAAGCCCTCCCTGGACATCCCAAGTAGCTCCTGCTCCCCAGATCCCCATCGAGTCTGGGTGCTGTGCCTTACCAGCCACTTACCCCATGTTGATGGAGAGCAGAGGGGTGACGTCCGTGCGATCCGGGTACTGGTACAAGATCCCATTGCTGCCGTTTGGGAAGATCAGAGGGGGTAACTGCAGTCAGCTCAGCTCTGGTCCCCTGCCTTTGGTCCCACAGCCCCCCCTGCCCTGCCCTCCACCCACACAACCCTGTGGGGTCACATTCTTGCTGCTGGGCGCCCACAACCGGTGGCTTTAGCCACCAAACCGGTGGCTTGGCCCCTTTAGGTGCCAAGATGAGTCCTCTCCACCTCCCACGCAGCTCCCGGGCAGCAAACTGCTCCCAGCACCTTTTCCCATATGACCCCAGCCCCGACCCACAGCTCCAGTGCCCACCTGAGCACCACGAAGCAGGGCTTCCACTGCTCCTTGCCCAGGTAGGAGGTCCCCGCCTTGTAGTGCAGGATGCCGTCCTTGGTGACGGCGTTTTCTGCAGAGGAGCAGCTGTTGCTGGCGGGTCCCAGCGCCTCATCCATGGGGTCTTCCCAGTGAACGAGGCCGTAGAAGCGCACAACCACGTTGCAGGCCTGTGAGAACCAGGAGTCGTCAAGGGAGCCTCCCATGAGCCTTCGTCACCTGCAGTGATGGTGGTGATACCCGAACTCACCTCACACTTGGACTCCTGCGCCACAAACTTGGCGAGTG
The DNA here is from genome assembly GCA_014706295.1 of Lycocorax pyrrhopterus obiensis. Taxonomy (NCBI): domain Eukaryota; kingdom Metazoa; phylum Chordata; class Aves; order Passeriformes; family Paradisaeidae; genus Lycocorax; species Lycocorax pyrrhopterus. The sequence goes on from JACSVZ010000023.1 coordinate 546,446, forward strand.
CCAGTTTCTCCATGGTGGCATCCGTGAGGATACTGGGATACGGGGGCTCCCGGCACCCTTTGATCATGGCTGACTTCAAGGAGACCAGGAAGAACCTGAGAGGAAGGCAGAGATTTCTGACAAGGCTGGGGCAAACAGCCCCGTATCTCCCAGTGCCCAAGGGGCTCCCCTTAACCGTGGGCCTCTGGTCTTCCAAAGAATCGCAAAATCAACCTAGAGACCAAAGGTGATGGGAGGTTGCAAAGTCTGAACTCCAGAAAGAAGAGGGGTGACACTGGGAGGTGGACACTCATCCCAGAACAGATCCCAGTTATGACCTGGTGGTCACCTCCCTGAGGCGACAGCACACACAGGGACCTGGGGACATGCCTTGGAACTCAAGAGCTCGTCCCTATTCATCTCGAGTGACACAAAGGACACGTGGTCTGCATTGCCCAGAGCCCCAAGGCTCAGACTGAGGGATGGGGTGACTGTTTATCCAGGGAAGATACTTTGGTTGTATCCATGCCTGAGGCATTCCCAGCTGTCTGCTGGGTTCAGCCAGTGGCATCAAACCAACCCCCAAACCCCCCACGGGTGGCAGGACTGTCATGAAGGGCTGTCTCCAGAGTCTCCCACATTCCCCGAGTCCAAGAATTCCAGAGTTCCATGCTTCGGTTCCCCACTCACTCGGTGAGAGCCACGTCAGCGGTGTCGAGCAGGAACTGCTTCCTCCGGTTGGTGCACACCAGGGTCACCGTCTGCTGATCCAGCCCCACCTGTGCCACACAGGAACGGTTAGGGAAGCCAGGCACGGGATGAGGGGCAACAGAGCAGGGATGACTGGGCTTCTGGCCCTGGGGAGAGGGTCAGTGGCCACTCCGCTGCCCATGCAAAGATGTGAGCGAGGTGGGCACCCACAGAGGTGGCACTGGAAGGGGCATCACTTCAACTCTCCCAGTCTCAAAGGTTCACTGCCCAGAACACTCCCCATGGACACAAACACACCCCACTGTGATGCTCCTGGCACCTTCACCCCTTGGACAGGCAAGAACTGACCCCCCACTCGCCTCCAGCTGCCCCTGGCCGCCCGCCCCGGCCGGGCTCACCGAGATGTAATCCAGCTCATTGTAGGACACGGCCTCCTCCACCATGTACGGCTTCTCCGCTGCCCCTGGCACAGACACAGAGAGCCACGTGAAGGGGGGCACAGGACCCCCTTTGCAGCAGCAGCGATGGACCTGCAAACCGAGCCATGTCCCAGGCAGCACGGAGCCACGGGACACGTGTCCCAGGGCTCCTCGGGGACAAGTCAATCTGAGCTCCCTGCTGTGACCAGGGGACACAAGGGAACTGGCAGTGAAGGCAGCGAGCCTAATCCATGGATAAGCCACGGATGGAGCCTCCCTCCCTGCTGCTCAGCCCGGGGCTGTCGTGGTGAGATACCTTTCCTGATGAGGTACACATAGCAATCTGTCAGCAGGACGTAGATCAGCTGCAGGTTCCCTTCCATGTGCCCCGTGCTCATTCGGATCATCTGCATGGAAAGGAAAGAGCTCTCAGCCCTGGGCTGATGCAGGCACAGAGCTGGTCCTTCGATCGATGGAGATCCCTTACCCTGAACAACTGCTCCTCGTTCTCCCGAAAGACGTGGATCATCAGCAGGAGGAGGTGGTTGTTATCCACCCTGTGGAGAGACAGCAGAAGATGGACACGGTTGTGAGGCTGGGTGCGTCCAGGAAGGGCAAACCCCTTTCTTGTTGAACATGCCCATGATTTGGGCACTTGTTAGCTGCCCAAGACCTTCTCTTCCTGACCCTTTGTGCCTCCTCTTCATCCTCGAAAAGGATGGGCTTTGCCCACAAACCAAGGACAAGGGGGAAAAGCGTCAACTTGAGCTCAGGATTGTTCAGAAGATGCTTTCCCTGCTGAGCAAACCCATCCTCACCTGAACTCGGAGGGATGGGTCAGCTCTGAGGGGCTGCCCTGCCCTTCCTCCACCCCAGAGTCCTCAGCACTGCTTGGGGAAGGGCTGGGCTGCTCCTTCTTGGGCTCACTGAGAGCCTGGGGGTTGGTGGTTTCTGTCTGGCTTGTTTGAGGTTCATCAGTCGCCCTTTCAGGCTCCTCTACTGCCCCAACTGCTTCTCCCTCTCTGCTTTCTTCTTCTTCAGGAGCCTCAGGGCTACCAGAAACATGTGGCGGTTGGCCAGGCCCTGGAGGGTCATGGTGGCCACCACCTGGTGCAGCAGCGTTTGGACTCTCGACGGTAAATCGGTAGAAGTCCATGGGGGCTGAAATCCCCTCGCTAAAGTCGCCAGAGGACGATCCATCCGGGGTCTCCCCTGGCGTGCCAGTCCGAAAGGGCTGCCCAGGGGGCTCCAGGGCGGCGTTCCAGCCCCCGGGGTCCAGCTGCCCGTTGAGCCTGTCCATGACCTTGCTCAGGGGCTGCCCCACGCTCTCCATGGACGTGTCCTTCATCTCGGGGATGCGCAGGGCCAGCGGGCCGAGGGCAGCGCGCTCCCCGCCCTCCTCCGGCCCGCCCGGGGCAGCAGGGCCCTCGTCCCTCGGCGGCTCCTCCCTGTCACTGAACCCGTTGACGCCGCTGTCCCCGCTGGCCTCGGGCGCTGCGGGTGCCGGGCTGTTCACTGCCTCCTCAGGCTTCACCTTCTTCTTCTTGCCTGTCTTCTTCTTCTTGGCTAACCTGTGAGAGAGAAGAACGTCACTCACTGTGCCTGTTTAGACTCTGAAATACGCAGGGGGTCCAACCCTTTCCCAACAACATTCCTTTGCAATTTTCCCTATTGCAGAGAAATCCTTCTATCGAGAATCTTGCTCAATGTGCAGCCGTGTAGAGCCCCCATCTCTGTGCCAGTTTTCACGAGACATGAGGTATGGACACTTTTTCCTACCTATCCCAAAAAGAGGCATCACTGCTGACGCAGCACCTTGGGCTTTCTTTCAGCTGTAAAGGGATCACAAATGGTTGTGGAGCTAAAGTGATGTGGGAGAAATCCCTGGTCGAGATCGAGAAGCTGGGAAGGGAGGACGTCTCTAGAGGTGGGAATGCCATGTCCCCGCCTGCCAGAAGAGGGAGATGCAGGCTGGAGCACACCGGGATGTGCTGCGGAAGTGTTCTGGCACCCACGGCACCCAAACTGCTGCCAGGTCACCCTTGTTTGAGAAGCGAGCCCAGTGCTCCCCTTCCCTGTGCCTGCCATGTGGGATGTGCAAAACCCAGCTCCTCTGCTCCTTCCCTGGGAAAACTGGGCACAAGAACAAAGCACAGCCCTGCTGGGCGGGTTTGGGGTGTCCCCATCACTGGGTGTGAGCAGACAGAGCCTTGAGCTCTTTGTCTGGATGGAGGGCTCCGAGGGATCCCTGGGGATCTCCTCTGCAGGAGTCAAATGCCCAAACACCAGCTGGGAGCTCTGCAGAGGCATCTCCTGTGACAGGTTTGGCCACAGCTCATTGACAAACAGGAGGAGGGATGGGATGGGAGAGAAGATCCAAGCCCCAGAGCTGCTGCAAAGCTGTCACCAGCTGGAGAGAGCTCTAAATAAAAGCTCATGGATTACTCTGAGCCCTCTGACACACACACATATCGGCAGGGAAAGGGGGTGATGTGGAGTCAGCACAAAGGGCCCAGCCCTGCTGAATAAAGGCTGCAGCACAGACACCATCCTCACTGGGATAGAAGAGGTGGCACATCCTCAACATCTGTCACCCCTTCTCAGGCCAGCAGCTCTGTCCCTACCTGATGACCTCCAGCTCCGTGCAGCTCTCGGACTGGTCCGTTCCTTCGGGGGTGGCCTCTGCCTTGTCCCGGGAAGCCGCGTGCACCGGCGTGGTGTCGGCGGAGGACGGTGCCTCAGCCCTGTCCTCGTTGAAGGGGTTGTGGCGCTGCGTGGGGCTCCTCACCGCGGCCCTGCTGCCGTTGGCCTCCGAGGCGGTGGAGCGCGGGCAGCTGAGCGTGTCCGTCAGGTCTCCATCTGCAGGGACAAGGCGAGAAGAGCGGATCAGCGCCAGCTCGGGCTCCTGGATGGAGCCAGATCAAGCCAAGCTGGGGACTCGGGGCACTGTGTGAGCACTGTGCTGCTGGCACTGCCAGCAGCTTCTGGCGAGGAGGGACTGGGAGGCCAGCATGAGACCCAGCACCGCCCCTGCAGTTCAGAGAACACCTGAACACAGCAGCTCGGTCACCCAGGAGCTGGCAGCCAGACTGAGGAGCAGAGGCAGTGTCTGTGGGAAGAGTTTGAGGGGTCTCGGGGCCGTTGTTCCTGAGCAAGATAACAGCGAGCAACAAGGCTGCTGCTTCTCCCCTGCCATGGGGCTGTGGGAAGGTCAGACATGGAGCCAGCCCATGGAGCAGCAATTCTGACAGAGCTGGCTGCTCTCCTCTGCTCACGAGACACACATGGGGGCTGGAGTGTGCTGGAGGGGGGATACAGCATTCATGGGGGTCCAAGGACAGCAGGTGGCACAGACAGGGCGGAGCACGAACAGCTGGGCCCATGTTAGTCTTCAGAGGGAAAAAGAGCAGTGGAGAAGGGCTGCAAGAGTCATGCTGGGACTATTATTATCCATTATCCATCCAAAATCATGGTTAAAGGAAGGTTATCCATGCCCTTCTCTTCTCCAGCACCATTCCTGGTCTAGTGGAAGGTGTCTCTGCCCATGACAAGGGATTGGAATGAAATGATCTTTAAGGTCCCTTCCAACCCAAGCCATTCTATGGTTCTATGATTCCTTTCCACAGCCAGCTAAAAAGACCCTTGGGAAGAGAACCACAGCCCTGGCAGACTGATTTGGGCTGTAGGATTTGAGGTGGAAAATGAAACCTCTTGTAAAACTCTAATCCAGGCAGTTTGTGCTGGATGATTCCAAAATGCCACTTTGTTCCCACTGAAAAACCTGCCCCAGAGCAGGGAGGGTGTGAGCTCTACCAGAGAAGTCACTCGGGTTTTAATACCTGCATTAAAGGGAAATTCATGGAATTGCTTAGGTTGGAAAGATCCTCCAAGATAATCGAGTCCAACCATAAATAAAACAAAACAAAACAAAACATTTAAAAGCTGTTTCAGCCCTGGGCTCCCAGGCTGCACCACCAAACCCACATCACTTCTTTGGCCTAAATCCTGCTGGTCCTGGTGAGACAAAACAATCTTTGTCCAAAATACAGAATTTCATCCCAAAATGCATTTGCTGAAAATGGGGAACAGCACAACCTTCTTAACCTCTGCTCTGTCCCCACAGCGAGGAATCCATCTATGAGCTGACCTGGCAGGGGGTTCTGATGACAATTTCCCTGTGGCTGAGGAAACTCAGCCTGGAGCAGTGCTGGATCCCAGCGGCACCACCCTGCACATGGGAGCTGTGCGTGCCTCAAATCCAGAGGGATCTGCCCCCAGCGCCCCTCAGCTTCTCCCAGCCTCCACCCAACACCCACACTGGAGCTGTTGGCTGCACCTTGGGTTTGGAAATGTGGTTTGTACCCTCCAGGGACAGGTTAAACCACCTCTGTGACATCCCTGTGCGTGGGGTAAGAAAGAAGGTAAGAGGGAGCACGTTAGAGCCCAAGAGCGATCCACATGGAATTCAGGCAGATTTGCCCAAATATTCCCCAAATATTCTGGTGGTACCATCAGGCTCCATCCAGCTTTGAGCTGTAAAGGATGGAGTGTGGGTGTGTTTCCTCTGGGGCTGAAGCAGACAGGGTCCTGCTCCAGTGGCACAAAGAGAATATCCACAGGGGCTGCATGTGGAGGAAGAACAAATTCCTTTAAGCTGGGCATGTGCTCTTGGCCATAAAGGCCAGAGGTAGCTGGTAAGTGGGTTTAAAAAGTGGTAAAATCAATAAAAATAACAAATGTAGTGACCCAAACTGAGCATGGCCATGTACTGGATGTTGTGGCTTCACGGGAGAAGCTTTGACTCAGGACAGGATGATCTAGGGAAAACAAAACCTCCCAAATTAATACCTGCAAAATGCCCAAAATTAAAGGCAGCAGAATTAGTTCAGCTGTTTTCCAGGGCTTTCAGGAAACCAATGATGGTGGATCAGTTTTTCAATCAGCACCCTGTGTGCTTTACCCCAAAGAGGAAATCTGTGGCATGAGGGCAGCTGGCACATCCCACATTTTGGGCCTGTACGGAATTCCATCAGGACAGGGCAGTTGGTTGTTAAAGAAACAAACATGGGAACATGCAGCAAGCTCAGGGGGCAGCAATGCAGAGAGAAAACCAAAATGCTGTAAGAGATGAGCGTGTCCCACCTTCCCAGTCTCTGCTGGGCATGGTCTGCATTGCTGGAAAGACATCTCCAAAATCATAATCTACAAAAATGAGGGATAAAACTCAGGATTAGAAATACAAGTAGTGGGGAGGGAAGTGGGGAGAGTGTGAAGGGGATTTGGGGAGGGAGATGGGAATGGGGAGAAACAAAACAAAACAATCGTCCACTGGTATCTGAAACACATGAGAAAATAGGGAATGTGGATGTGAATGGAAACCAGCTGCACCAATGGGTGTTCCTCCTGGAACAACCAGTGTTACGGGAGCTACAAAGGGACCAGGGAAGGCTGAAGGCCCCATTATTCAAGCTGCTGGGAAGCTAAACCAGATAAACAGTGTCACCTAGGGCCTGATCCTTGCTGGGAAGCAATTTAATCTCTCTGTGCCTCAGTTTCCCCACTTCACACTTACCTCCCATAGCTACTGTGATGTTTGACTCATCAATGTTTGCAAAGCCAGGGATCTGATTAAAGGGAAAAAATTTGTCCTCTGATCCTACAATCCCCAGTTCCACCTACACTCTCAGGGTAGAGACATGCTCCTGTTGAAATGATGAGCAGGATAATAGTCACAGGGAAAAGTTAAACTCCTCCACACCAGAGGAACAGCAGCAATTCCTGCCCTCCTGGATCCTGGTCCAGCATTCCTACATCAGCACCAAACCCCTCTGTGCATGGGGAAACTGAGACACAGAGCACGGCCACTGCCTGGACACACGGAATGGGCTGAGATGATGCCAGACGCAAAACCCATCTCCAAAATCTCCTGGATCTCGACTCCAAATCCCTCTTCTCTTGAGCATTAAGCAGCTATCCACCAGACAGGCTGGAGAATGCAGCCAAACCCAAGGGACACTCAGTGATAGGGACAGGCAGGAGATGTCTGGCACCAAGACATGTTCTGCTGAGGGAGGAGCAGGAATACAAACCCAGGGATGCAGCAGAACAGCTGCTTATGCCACCCCTCTGGGGACAGAGAACCTTCTTCCTTTGATTTTTATTTCTAGGCTCCTCCTGCCATCTCCAACTTCCCTGGGACACTGGAGATTTGGCATGAGCAAGTCCCTGAAATCAAACCCTTTCCTGAGTGCAGATGTGGGTGAGCCCAAACCAGTGCTGTGTTTCCAAGCCCTTTGTTAAAAGGACTCTAATGCCCATCCCAGGCTGTTCCTTCTCAGCATCTTTAATACCTGAGGTTCTGTCTTGCACATCAAAGGCAACTGCTGACCCTTGTCTTGAGGGAACCCATCTGTGTGTGGGCTCAGTCCCAAATTCCCTGCATCCAGCTAAGAGTTCATTCCATTCCAGTTCTATTCCAGAATCCCCTTTGCTCAAACTGACACAAAACCCAGGATTTTGGATTAGGAACAGCATCAGCAGAGCTGCTGCTTCATGTGAACATGGTGGGTGCAGGACAGGAGCTCCCTGCTCTGGCTGCAGCGGGTTCATGGAGCACAAGGTATGTGTCTGCCCAGGTCATCAGGAACAACATCCAGCCTCTCTAAACGGATAAGGGGGTGAGTAGGACAATTTATCAGGCTGCTCAAGATGTATAAACAGGAAAACCCAGCACCTCTGAGACCCCGGCTGTCTTTATCCCAGACTGCAGACACAGAGAAGACTCTGGAAACTACTCCCCACCAGGTCCAGCACACGTGGGTCTCTGGACTGCGAAACAAGCACTTAAAAACCTCCCCTGCAGCCCTGTGTCTCTGCTGACCTGGAAGCCACATTCAGATACAGGCACGGCCTTCACTCCATGGGGAGATTCCTCCAGTTCTTGCTAAAACCCCCAAGACAGGAATGTGGCCTGGGGTGACTGCAGGGAAAGTCCGTCTCTCCCAGTCAGAGGCACAGAATCATCACAGAATGGTTTGGGTCGGAAGGGACCTTAAAGTTCACCTAATTCCACCCCCTGCCATGGGCAGGGTCACCTTCCACTATCCCAGGGTGCTCCAAGCTCCATCCAACCTGGCCTCGGACACTTCCAGGGATCCAGAGGCAGCCATAGCTTCTCTGGGCAATCTGTGCCAGGGCCTCACCACCCTCAAAGGGAGGAATTTCTTCCTAATATCCCATCTAAATTTCCCATCTTTAATTTAAAACTCTTTTAGTTTAAACCCATTTCCCCTTGTCCTGTCTCCCAAGGATGTAAGACAGGAGAGACTCCCAGTCTGGCTGTTGGGTCTCTTGCTTTGGTCTCGTCCAGTCTAAAATTTGCTGCCTTATCTGAAGGGGATGTGGGAACAACACAGCCCTGCCCACACCGTGCCCAAAACCCACTGACCCTCACTGGATGGAGCAATGGCACTGTCGTCCCATTCCAGGTTGGTGGAGGTGACAGAGTTGAAGGAGTTGAGGGAGAGGCTGTCGGAGCCGTGCACGGAGCTGGGCAGGCGCTCCTCGAAGTCCAGCAGGTACTGAGGCTTGTAGTAATCCGGCATGTACGGGGCCAGATCCAGGTACGGAGCATCCTGCAGGGCAGGGAACGTGGCGTGAGTCAGGCTCCAGTCACTGTTACTGGCACAGCCGGGGGGAAACGCTGCCCCACCAAAACAGTGGCACTGCCCCTTGAACGTCCCCTCTCAGTGTCCATTTCAGAGGAAACCCAGTAGTTTCACCGAGGGTTACCCAGTGGATTTGTGTTCCCTGGAGGGACGCCAGGGTTTAGTACCACACTTGCAGAACTCAGCTCCTTTATCCCCACCAATCTGCCCTGCAGCTGCCTTGTTCCTCCTCCAAACAGTGAAGAACTGAGCAACAGGAATAAATCCCATTCTTGGATCCCCAAAGACCTAAAAGTCTTTCCCAAAAGCATCAGCATCACGTTTTCAGCTGAAGGTCAACAGGAAGGTCCACCCTGGACCAAGTGCTGGAACCTGTCCCACCCTGGACTTTCCCTGCTCCGCATTCCCGCTCTCCCAGAGCGGGGAGAGCAGATCAAACACTCACCAGGTCCAAGTCAAAGCAGATGAACTCCAGCCCGGACACCAGCGTTAAGAACAAGGTCAGATGATCGTGACTGCAGACCAGGGCGTTCCTGCCACAGGGAGGAACAAAGAGCTTTACAGATGTGGGAGAGAGGAGAAGCAGCTACAAGGGCCCTTCTGTTTCTTTGGAGGCGTCTCCAAGCTGCCATAGATCAGCCCCAGAGCTGGCAGCCCACTCCTTGCCTCCATGGGCAGCCACTACGTGCTGTCCCCAAACTGAGCTACAGCCACATTTCCAGGTGTCCAGCAGAGCCTGGTGCCTGGACAGGAGCTCAGCAGCTCCCTGGAAACCATGGGAAAATATAAAGGGGACTGCAGAGTAAAAGCAGAAACTAGGAGAAATGCTTGCAGGGCCTCACAGAGATAAGAGGACAGTGTGTCCACATCTGGGATCTTTAAATTAATCAGGTAAATCCCACAAGGAAAAAAATCAAACCTTGATCAACTGCTTGTCCCCCACTGGCAAATTCAGGCTGGCTTCTGACAAGGAGGGATGTCAAACAGTGCCCAAAGGAGAAGGAGCTGGGATACTCACTTGACGTAGTACTTGTGCAGCAGGCTGAGGTTCTCCTGGAACAGCCTCAAGTAGCTCTCCAAGGAATTTTCGTTGAGGGCAAGGTATAGCCAGGCCCGGCCTGGAAACAGAGCAGCAGAGAGATTTATCTGGAAACACCTGAGAAGTGAAACAAGCCTAGAAATAATAATTAATTAGTTAAAACCCCTCAGATCATTCATTCGTATCACTTGAGGGGAGCAACTGTGGGGGGAGTCTGGGGGGAAAATGCCAGTGAGGGATTCATGATTTGGAGTAAAATTGGTGAGACAGGTGAAGAAGTAGCCACACAACTGTGTATCTCCAGCAAGATGGGAGCCCTGCTAGAAATGCCGGGAGAGGTGGAGGGAGAATTGCTGTGAATCAGCCCAGGTGAGATTTGACACAAATTCTGGTGCAGAGAGAGGTGACAGCGGAGTCTGTGCTCAGCTCTGCTCTCACCAGTACAGGCCCAGGACATGATGGGTGTTTGGACAAGCAGGCACAGAGGATCTGGGCACCGTCCTGCGTCAAAAGCAGCCTCGATGGTCCCAGACATCTGCTATGGACAACTCGGAGCAGGGAAAATGCAGAATCATGCACATGACTGCTACAGCAAGATGTGGGGCAAGATGAGGGAATGCTCCCATCTGCCAGGAACCCTTCCCAAGGGCACGGCCCCACAGGGCTTCCATCTGCCAGGAATCCCTCCCAAGGCCACAGCCCTGCAGGATTCCCATCCTTCCCAAGTGCTACCCTCTGCCAGGAACTCTTCCTGAGGGCATGGCCCCACAGGACTCCCATCTATCTGGAACCCTTCCTGAGGGCACAGCCCCTTGGGTTTCAGGGCAGCAGAAGCTGGGCTACATCTCAGCACCTGACCCCGAGGCACGGTGACATTATTTCTAGAGACCTCACGTGGTCACAGCAGAACTCCCACCTCCCTGGCACAGGCTGCCCAGGGAAGTGGTAGAATCGCCATCCCTGGAAATGTTCAAACTACGTGTGGATGTGGCACCTGGGGATGTGGTTTAGCGGTGGACATGGCAGCGCTGGGTTAATGGTAGGACTCGATGATCTTAGAGGTCCTTTCCACCTTTAATGATTTTGCGATTCCTTTGCCTGCAACCTGGATTCCAACAGCTCCCTCAATCCACCAGCAGCCCCAACTCCTCAGCACAACCTGGGCCTCCCCAGGTGTCCCCAAACCCAGAGCTGGGGACACTGTGAATACTCACTGCGTCCCAGGTTGGTGGCCACGTGCTGCAGCACTTCGATCTGTTTGATGGCTTCCCGGCGCGTGAAGTGAACGACCAGCACCCAGTATCCTGAGGAAAGATCTTGCAGTCTGGAGGAAGAAAAATCCCAGAGGAAAATTAAGCAAAAGCTTCGTTATCTCCACCCCAATCCCTGCCTAGATGCTTTCCCGATGCTGAGCCACCACACCAGGCTTTTTCCACGGGGAACAGCAGTATCCCAGAGGTGGGCTCCAGGCTCACCCGTACAGCAGAGCATGGTCCAGGTGCTCACAGAGCCGCTGCAGGACCTTGTCGTGGTTTCTGATGGCCGGTGTCTCATCTTCACAGGCAGCAAAGTAGCTCTGCAGCTGCAAAAAGAAGAGATGGGATGGCTGGAACGCCCTCCTCCAGCCCACGAGGAGCAGGCGGAGCTGCCAAAATGCTCCTACGCAGCATTAAACAGTTTTTGTGATCTCTCAGCTTGCAAAACCCTGATGCAGGTTTTACTTACGGGGTGTAGCTGTTGGTTTTGAGAGGACCCTAAAGGCAGTAACTACAGGGAGAACCTTACCCAGTGTCCCCACATCTCACAGCCCAGCAGTGCTGTGGTGGGTGCACAACCAACTTCCCCGCTGGTGAGCAGCCTCTTCCCTCCCAGCCAACACTACAGCAAGGTCTGGTGGTTCCTCTGCAGCCACCACAAAGTGGCTCAGAGCAGAAATAAACCCCAGCTCTGCTCTGTTTCTGGCTCTGACATGGATGAGGCCTCTCCTCGGTTTTGCCAGAAATCCCCTTGCACCCAAATCCTGTATCCCTTCCCAGCTGACCCACCGGCCTCCTCCTGCCCCCGGAGCTTACGGATCTATTTAGGTCCTGTCTCACACATCCTCGGCATCCAGGCAGGGAGATTACTCTCCCGGGATGTAATCTCAGCTGGATAGGCCACGGCTGTTTGCTGGCAACAAGCAAGAACAGCTCAGCTGAGCCACAACAATATTATAGACAATATGTGTGTTATTTTAGTGACCTGACACGTCTTTGCCAAACCTCACTTGGTGATAGATGTGTAAAACTCAAAAACTTGACATTATTGTGCTTGTCAAGTCCGACCTGTCCCCCAAAACAGGTTTCTCCTCCAGAATTATTACTAGAGAAGGTCCTTTAGAAAAATCATCCAGACTTGATGTGAAGTTATCCAGGGGTCAGAGAACACCTCACGGCCCCTGGGAACTGATCCCAGCAACACTCTTAAGAATATGAACATATCGAGCTCCAACACCCTCCTGGCCTGAAGACCTTGAATCCCTCTGGAGCTCTTAGGTAAGATGGGGAGCCAGGCATGTTCCTGCACGGAGCTGGTCCCAGCCCTTACGTGGGAACAAACTGCTGAGCCTGGAGCATCGCAGCCAGAGTTCCCTTGTCCGATGGCACAGCCCTGCTCTGCCTGTCCCTGTCCCGTCTGTTCTGCAGGTGAATCCCCTGGGGAAGCAGATACACAACAAGGTGGTGTTTGCAGAGGCACCTGTGGGTGCTCCGGAGATCCACAGGGGTTTTCAGAACACCCAGGTGAGACCTGGAGCATTTCAGCTCAGCAGCTCCTATCCATTTTTGGGAGGAAGCTGTTTCAGAAGATTCCCACTATTCATAGGCAGCCCACGCTGAAGCAGAGGAAAAGTGCCCTAAAATCCCACTATTTAAGAGAAATTTCAGGAGGTACTTGCAGCCAGTGTTTGAAGCTGCAGCAAGGACACCAGAGGAAGAAACAAAATCATAATTTAGAGCCATATCCCTCAGGTGATGGATAGATGGAGTCATGGGGATGATCTCCAAGAGCTGGAGCTCACTAAAATATCCCATTTTTGGGAAAACTGAGGCAGAAGCAAAGATCTCACAGGACGTGAGCCAGCATTTGAAGGCAGAAATTCCCAGCTTGTCCCAACCAGGCTGTGGGCTCTGCAGGGAGCTGGGGCGCCCTTGGAGGAGGTTCTGGGTGTTTCTGCAGGCTCTGTGCTGGATTGGGGAAATGCAGCTGTGGAGGAGGCTGGGGGGAACAAGAATAAATCAGGCATTTCATTAGCTCACCACCGAAAAAAAGGAGACACAGCTTGGGGAGGTCAGTGCGGAGGGAACTTGGAGCCTGTCTGTGCCTCGGATTGGAGGAATTCCTCGTGACAGAGACACTCCAAGCCTGGGCAGCAGAAGAGATGAGGAAACAGAAATATTTCCTCTTTTTTCTTTCCTCCTTTCCCCCAAAATAACTCAGAACTTTGTCATGCTCCTTCTTGTAGCCAGTGCACAACTCCCATCCCTCTCCATGGATTGACCTGCTCCTGCCATCCGAGGGTGCAAACTATTAGCAAATGGTGGTTGTCTCCATCTAAAAAATGGATTTCTCTTCCCTAGAAAAGCCCAATCTTCCCTCAGGAAGGGGTTTAGGTTTTGAAGGGCTTGTTCTATGTTACACCAAGGGTTGGTGTCCCTTTTAGCTGCTCTGCAAGGAGCACTGAGCCTCCTGCTCCGCACAAACCAGCTCCCCCTGCATCCCCCTTCCTGGGGAGGCTGCTGGAAAACCCGGCCCCACAGCCATATCCAGAGCAAACCCACCCCAAAAGGCTCAAGCCCATCCCTGTGGCACATCAGGAGGCAGAGGATGAGCTGGTGTGACTGTGCTCTGCTCTGAGTCACGGGGTCACACCAGCCCAGCGAGCGGGAAACGCGCGCTCAGCAGTTTGGGATTGGGATTCTGGCACTCCGAGTCACGGCCCTTTAGGAGCTCACGAGGGCTCACTCCCACTGAGATGTGCCACCACGGCCCCATACAGCACTGCACCCAGGGATGGTGCCATTTCCAGCATCCCTCCAAAATAAACACAGCCAGAGGCTTCCAGGGCCCAGCCAAGGGCACACACGGCTCTCTGGAGCACAATTCCCGAAAGAGATGAGGCAGGTGAATCCCTGCCCAGCCACCACCTGGCCAGGGAGGAAACAAGACACAGCAAGCCTTGGGATCTCCTGGGTGGAGTCATCCCTCCAGCCAGGGTGGGGAAAGACTTGCAAAAGCTGATGGGGAGGTGGTTTTGGCTTGGGAAGAAGGGTAAAGACACACAGAGGAAAGTTAGGATGAAACAGCTTTCCCAATTGGGGAACAAAGTCCAGCTGCACCATTTTTCAAAGATCCAACACCTAGCTGAAAATTTGTAGGAAGTATGATCACAAGCATCACGGGGGATGATGCCAGCACCCGCCCCTGAGCGTGGTGATGGCAGGAGTGATGGGGCACTGCCCCAAAAAATGGCATTTTATGGAGTGTTTATACGGAGTCTCCTGTAAATTGTTATAAAACACAGATGGATAATTGAACCAGCCTCTCTCTCAGCAGTCAGACCTGTCTGGGAGGTGGTGACCAAACTTCATGAGGCATCCACAAAGCAGTTCCCTGACACAGCTGGGCAGTGAGCCGGGCTGGAGCCAGGGAGATCAGGAAGGAAGCAAATAATTGGGTTAAAAACGTCATGCCTGGGTTTTCTGGAGAGATGCTCTTCCCTTTGTCTCCTCTGCACCCCAAATCCAGAAGGAAGGGCTGAAGGCTGGCTTGGATGGAGGACTCGTGAGGGGTACGGCAACGCCTGGAGCCCTGACCCGAGGCTATTTATAGACATTCCTGTGGCCAAAATAAGCACTGCTGGCATGCAGAAGGCATTCCCGCCATCCACCCACCGGGACCACTCTGCACCCCAACCAGGTCCGAGCGCCAGCGCTCGCGGGACAGAAACTGCTCGGGGAGAGGGCCACAACAGCCCGACCACGGGCTGAACACACCTGGGAGAGCCTGGAGCAGGAGGGTGTTTGTCCAACGGGAACAGAGACCTGGCTGGCACCAGGGAACACTCGCACCTCGTCCTCACCGAGGAGGAGGAGGATTTAATTGCTGTTTATCAATCACAAGTTCATTTTCCTGGCAGTGACACACCACGCCCCACGCTGGCACACACGAGAGAGGCTTTTCTTTGCACAATTTTATAACCTATTAATTGCAGTGGTTCTCAATGAGGGTGAAGCTTTCCAGGCTGATCTGCAGAGCTCCTGTGTTGCAAGGGAAGCCAACAAATAATCAGGGAGGTGTTCTGGAAAGCCCATTCTCAAATCTAATAATTCTTGTGGTGGCTCCTTTGAAATCTCTCCAGTAATTCTAAAAACTTATTGGAAAACTGAAATAGTCTCCTGACCTGTTCAGGGCTGGCCACAACCCAACCAAGTCCACATCTCCCCTCTGTAAATCTGCCCTGCAGATGCTTCACCAGCAGCTTTCCAACATCAATTTCATTTCACTTGTTCTGCTTGGTATTTCCCTGGCAGGACAAACACAGCGAAAGAACAACAAACACCCCTTGCACTCCTCAGCTCCTTAACTGGGATGGGAGAGGGGAGAGGTGCTTCAAAACCCTCATTCCCACCCACAGCACATGGACTGAGATGAGGGGTTTTCCCCAGCTGGAAGAGCTGAGCTCTCTCAGGAGCAATTCTGGAGCTCCAGAGAGCACAAAAAAGGGCGACTGACCTTGTCCCAAGTGATGACAGCTCAGGGCCAAGGGAAGACACAGTGGGAAGGGCCAGAACAGACACCTCAGACCTGTCACTTTCACACCTGCTCAGGGGGTACAGACATTCAATAGCAAATGGATAAAGAGGAGGCTGAACTCCTGTGCCTGGAAAACTCCTAATTTTTCATACCATCCATAACAGCAGGCTGAATTTCATGGCAGGGGTGCTAGTCTCTCTCTTACACTTGTATGACACAAAGCCCTAAAACTCCAGCTTTAGCAGGACATTTTGGAGGTCACGCACACAATCTGACTCAATATTCCTTACAACAAACTTCCAAACCAGCACTGGCCTCACTGCCCAGCTTCCCACTTCGTGCACCTTACCTGGATCTTTGGGCTTTTTCCAGAAAAAAACACACCAGGCACACTCAGAGCATCAGCACCTGGAAGGTACCACAAGTGCCACTGGAGCAGCCTGGAGATGTGGAGAAACAGGAACCTGACACAGGTGAAGCTGAAACCCACAGCAAAGTTGCTCCTTGCTGGAAACACTGAGCTTTGATGCATTCCCAATCCAATGCCAGCAAGGTTGTCACCTCCTGGGACACATACACTCCTCAGCTCACATCTCCCCAAGGCTTTTCGGGGCTTTCCTTCACTATTTCCAAGCAGCAAAGCTTGCAGCAGGCTGGACCCATATGTGGCTCAGACAAGGACAGGATTTTTTCCAGTGGGAATGCTTAGGGAGCATCCTGTTCCTCTGTCAGAGTGAGCAGAACAGGGGCCAGGCACAGAACTGGCTGCAGCGGAACAGGATCCCTGAGCTAACCAAAGGCAGATGGGAAGGTCACATGCTCAGCATAACAGAAAAAACAGATTTTATGGGGAAAAAAACCCAAGTCCAGTGGCAAACACACCAGAAGCAAGCAAGGTGCTGCTATCCCAGGGAGCTGCTGCTCCCTCACACGCAGCTCCGAGCCCCTCCCCACCGACCACGGCCTCCAGCCCGCGGTTAATTCAGTTACACCTCTTGGACCAGTTCACCAGAAGTGGAGAAAGCTGAAATCACTCAACAGCCACCGAAATTGTGCAATCAGAGGCAGAGAGGCTCGGAGGCTTTGCTTTAGCTCCTCGGGAAAACCATGGCCAAAATTCACCCTCCTAAACCGACTGCTCTCCCAGTGAAAAGCTTTGTGTTAGAGCGAGGAGAACAAATGGGATTTCTTAATTCCCAAAATGTTATCACAGCCTTGGTCCACCCTCAGCTCCAGAGCTGATTTTGGGTGTTATAGAGGACAAACATCAGTTTAGGTAACTGCAGAACCCAATCCCCTTGAAATTGTGGACAACGAACCTTGGATCATCACCAGACCTGTGGTGGTGTCAGTGTGACTACCACAGTGGCTCCTGGATGGCCAGGCAGGGAAGTTTCCTGATCACTGGGATGAGGCAAGAGGAATTTCTAAAGAAATAAACCTTGAAATACTCAAGCAATCTAAGCAATACACAGCTGTGATGAGAGCAGAACCACAGCACCACAGAGACAAAGCCCCTGGAGTCCCACCAAAACACATCTGTGGACTTGTTAAAAGCACCTGAGTGACCCTTGTGTCTTGTCTTCATGGACAACTCAGGAGCTCCATGAGATTGCTGCTACCTTCACCCACAGGTTTCTGGCAGCTGGCAAACCTGGTACACGTGGCAAAGGAACATGCAGGACTATCTTCTTAATGTGGTCCCTGCAGCAGCAACAGATGTGGCCTGGAGAGATGTGAGCGAGCATGAGGAAAGACTCTGGCAGAGATAAAACCCCTGGGGTCTTTGAGCCAGCGAGGTGCCCCTCAACAGGGAGCAGAAGGCAAGAGACTGTTTGGCTGTTTTCACATCTCCAGAGCTGCTGCCTCTGTGTCACAGCAGTTGAGCTAAATAAATCCAGCCAGGCAGAGATGAGCACATTCCCTACCTGATTTGAGTAGGGATGCTCCACTCCAGAGCTCCCTGATCCTCTCCAGGGCACGGGGACACTAAGCCGTGCCCAAACCCACCCTCCCTCGCCATGCAGGAGCAGAGGCGTCACAAGGCAGAGCTCAGCAGCACAGGAGACTGCAAAGGCATTTCAAAGGTACAGGGCTAAAAATCCAACCCAGAGACAGGCAGCAAAGGCTCAGCACTAACTTGCTGTGAGGGCAGTGGAAACCTTCCCAAAGTCATGCAGAAACGGAGCAGAGCCAGAGCTTCTGGCAAGAACTCCTGCAACGTCAGCAAAAACCACTGCTCCACCTGATTGACATGCACCAAAGATCAGCTGCTCCAGGGTTCATGGCAATGCATGTCCTTCAAAGCCAGCAGAACGGCCTGAAAACCAGAGAGGAGTCCCAAAATCTGGGATTCTGACCTCTTTTTTGATTTTACATTCAGCTCCTCGAACTATCAATAGTAACACTGTTTAAGGACCTAGTATTGTCACCACCTAATCCCAGGTAGGAGAGCACTAAACCCCTCCTGAACCCAGGGAATGTCCAGGGAAACCCAAGAGAACACAAACCACCAGCTTCATGGACCAGGGAACCTGTAACAGCTCCTGGCTACCAGGAGATGCTTGGCCAAGGATGGACTTGAAGTTGTTGGCATTTCTGGTGCATTCAGAGTCCACCTGGGCAGCACCAGGAAGCTGCTCTCATCCCACTGCCACCACACACAGCAGCATCTCCTGGAAGGAAACAAGCACTTGAGTGAACAAGGGCCTGCACACTGAGCCATAACATGCCCATCTCCAGCCTTCTGCCCCAATAAAGCCCTAAATCTTTGCAAAAAGCAAGGGTTAGGCATCAATTTGTGCAGTAGTTTGAGCTGGAGCACAGCCCTCTTAGCAGGAGGGGAACTGAGTGGGAAAAGGGAAAAGTAACAGTCACAGGACAGAAGTAACACTGTCCATGTGTGCAGAAAGCATCACCCTGTAAATTAATCTACAGCTCCCAGGGACGACACAGAGGACAAGCTGTAGATAGGAAACCAAAACCATGCTCCCAATTCCCTTGGAACTGAAGCAGGAACCCAGCTCTCCAGTGCTGAGCTTTCCCAGCTTCTCCTGAGGCCACCAAGAGCAGAAACCTCTTGACATCTCTCTGGCTGGAGAAGCCTGTTTTGCCTAAGGTAGGTGTTTTGCCTCACTTTTTGCAGTGGAGGCCTGACTTTACACCTCTGACCTCACACCTCCAAAATCCACGGCAGAGATACTACTGACCTCCCACTGGTACCTGGTAACCACACAGAGAACCCCACAGGCTGGAATTACCCTCTCCAAGCAGCTTTGACACTTTTCCATCTGTGCTCCATCCCTCATGTCTTTCCAGGAAAATAAGAGAAACGGTCTTGTTCGCTGAGGTTTGAGGGATTCACTGGGAATCGAAGCATTTTTTTGCTGTGGATTTGTACAGAATTCACCTACTGCTTGTGCTCAAATCCCCCATCCCTAAAATCCAGCAGCATTGGTAAAAACTGAAATTACAGCCAGGTACAGTCACAGCCCTGAGTGTCAAACACTGCCCAGGGCTGTGCTGCTGCTCTTCTCCTTCCCCATCCGAGGCTGCCAAGCACAAGGTGCTTTTCCCTGGGCAACTCCATGAAAATAGGGCATTTCTTCTCCTCTTTGGGTCTGCAGCTGAGAAAAGAAAACCCACATCATCACCACAGACACATCCTCCATTCCACACCTGCACCGGTGGTGAAAGCAAGGAGTGAGCAACCCACACTGTGAGGAAGCTTTTGAAATCAGAGGCAGGATGCTTGGAAAACTCCTCCAAGCCCCATGACACAATTCCAGTGCCAAGGAGTTACTCAAGACAAGGATGAAAGAGAGCAGGATTTCCCAGCACAAAGCCACTTGCTCCCTTAACCTAGTACTTTACTCTTGCCACTCACAGGGAAAAAGAGGATCAGGGATTACAGGCTGAAGTCGGAGAGGTAAGCACTGGGAAAAATTAGCAGCTCCATAGCAATTTCCCTGAGGAAGGAGAACTGCATCCTGGGGGTAAAAACGCAGGGTGGAATTTCACCATGGCCTGAGTTTAGTTTCACTGGGAGGGTAGAAATTAATCCATCACCGTGAAGTATGTTCCTACACTTCCCTGAGTTTTGCTCTGAACGAGAATGAAGAGGCAGGATTGGAAAATCCCAAAATTTTCACTGCTGGACCAAGACGGGAGTCAGCAGGGATCAGGCAGGCCAAGGTATGCTGGCAGAGCTGGAGCTGAAGAGTCCTCTTCAATCACAACAATAATTAAAATAAGCATCATGTTGATCTTTTAGCATTTCCAAACATGATATTCCAAGGATTTTCTGAATGCAAATAAATTACGTCCAACCAATCTTGTGTGGGAAGTTGTATTCCTTATATATACAGGGAAACTGAGGCAGGAGCATTGCAGAGCATTGTGACAGAGCTCAGAGCAGGCTGAACATCCACTGATTTCCAGATAGATACAAGATTATCCCTAATTTTTAGAGGACGAAAAGGCAAGAGACCAGAGGTCAGGGTCATCCATGGAAGAAAAAAGCTGGGAGAGGTTTGCACATCCATCCTACACCCCAGAGGCAGTGTCCAGCCATCCCTTTCTTAATAGCACCAGAATTCACTCATGCTGGTCTTCAGAGGACAAGTTTTCATGGATGAGTCTGTGTCAGGACACACTGCAGAGCACAGGAAAACTCCTATTCCATAAGGCAGAGGAAACCCAACAACTGGAGAAACAACAGCGAGTCCAGACAGCCTTTCCCCCAAAACCTGGGACAAACACAAAGGAAACTCTTGTTTCCCCCTGCTCCTGAGCAGGAGTTCTTTTTCAAGGATGGTTGGAGCTCACGTGTGGGCCAAACCCAAACTTCCAGTATGTCCTTACAACGCACTCCTTTGGCCTTCCCAAAGATTCCAGCATCCTGGTCCTCTCTGTGCCTGTCCTGGTCCCCTCTGTGCTGGCTCACAGATGTTTCCACCACCAGGACGGGCTTTAAGGAACCACCCGAGGAGAAATGAGGGGCAAGGAGAAGGTGAGAGCACACGTGTTCAGAGCCTTGTTTTGAGGGCACAGAGCAGGGCACGGGAATGAACCACACATCCCCTGTGTCTGTGGGGAGAATGTCCCAGATCCTGCCCCTCTATCCCGTGCCCTGGACATGCCTCGCTGGAGAGAGGACCTCTAGAAAGAAGGTTTTAGGCTGGACTCCAAATCCCTCCTGAGCAGAGCCCCCAGAGGAGGGGTCCCCCCAGTCCTGTCCTTTGAAAAGGGGAACCCGGGTGGGAAAATCCCAGTATATCCCAACCAACTGAGACAGAGGGTTCTGGAGTTAACCCCACACCCCAGATGTGCCATCCCCACCACCAGAAGGGCTGCATCCAACCTCACATCCTCAACACAGGTAGTCTCCAAGGACACCCCCAAAAGTGCCCACCTCTGGCAGAGGGGATGCTGGGTGCCCTTGACCCCATGCTCCTGTCCCAGAGTTCATCAGTATCCCTGGGATGTTCCTTGGGTGTGGGGGTCTGTAGGATTGTCCCCCAGCCCCACACCTCAGGCAGGGGGTCTATAGGGACCCATCCTTCAACCCGACATCCATGGCAGTGGTGTGTGTCTGAGGGGTCCCCAGGAGTGTCCCTCAGCCCTGCACCTCTGGCAGACACAGCCCCCACACACACCCCTGGGCAGAGGGAAGTCCCCAGGGCTGTTCCCAGGCCCACAGCCCCATTCTCAGCCACAGGACAGAAAGGGGCCCCAGAGCTGTCCCCAGCACCAGCTGAGGGGAGTCCCCATGGCGGTCTCCAGGCCCAGAGCCCTTGCAGAGCGAGGTTCCCTGGGCTGTCCCCAGCCCTATAACCCGGCAGAGGAGGGTCCCCAGGGCTGTCCTAGGGTCGTTCCCAGGCCCACATCCCTTGCAGAGAGGAGGGTCCCCAGGGCCATCCCCAGGCCCACAGCCCTGGCAGAGCCGGGTGAGGGAGCCCCAGGGGCTGTCCTAGAGCTGTCCCCAACCCCACAGCCCCGGCAGAGGAACTGTCCTCCCGGCTGTCCCCAGCACAGGGGGGTCCCCCCTCCCACAGGGGGTGTCCCCAGGGCTGTCACACAACGCCGCCACCAAGCACAGCACCGGCCTACACCCCGGACCCCAGGGCTGTCTCCAACCCCGCAGCCCCGGCACAGGGGTTCCCCAGGGCTGTCCCCAACCCCCACAGCCCAGGGGTGGCCCTAGGCCTAGTCCCCTCAGCACCGACGGTCGGTGTCCGCAGCCCTGGCCGTGCTCCCGCTCCCACCTTCTTGACGGAGAGGGAGATGTTCTCCAGGATGCGGTCCTTCACCTCCGCCGGCTCCATGGCGCCTCCGCCCGCCGCCGCCGCCGCCCGCCGCGCCCGCCCGGCGCAGGCCGAGCGCCGTCCCGCCCGCCGGGCCCGCTCCGTCCTGCCGGCTCCGTCCTGCCGGCTGCCCCGGCCGGCCCCGGGCTGGCGGCTCCGCGGCGCTCAGCGCGCCATGGCCGGGCGCGGGGGCGAGCGGGCCCCGCGGGAGCGCAGCGAAGCCGAGCCGCGGTGGGGCCGCGCTCCGCCGGGAACTGAGGTCACGGGGAGGGAGGGAGGGAC
This sequence comes from Lycocorax pyrrhopterus obiensis, assembly GCA_014706295.1. Classification (NCBI taxonomy): domain Eukaryota; kingdom Metazoa; phylum Chordata; class Aves; order Passeriformes; family Paradisaeidae; genus Lycocorax; species Lycocorax pyrrhopterus. The sequence goes on from JACSVZ010000023.1 coordinate 568,641, forward strand.
GAAGGGAGGGAGCGAGCGGCACTGCCCGCCCCGGGCCGACAACGGGACCGCCCCGGGCCGGCAACTGGACCGCCCTGCCCGGGAACGCGGGACCGGCCCAGCCCGGCCGAGCGGGGCCGAGCTGAGCCGAACAGAGCCGAGCGGGACCGAACGAAGCCGAACCCAGGACGGCCGAGCCCAACCCGACCGAACAGAGCCGAGTGGAGCCGAACACGGCCGAGCCCAGCCCGGCCGAACATAGCCCGCCCCAAATGGCGCCCGCGGCGATGGCGGTGCGACCCTCGTGACCCCGTGAGGGGAGCGTGAGGGGAGCTGGCGTTGGGTCCCTCATGAGCCCCTGAGCGGAGATGGCGTTGGGCATAGTGAAGAAACATGAGCGCAGATGGCGTTGGAAACAGTTGAGGGGATGTGAAGGGATAGTGCGGGCACGCGAGGGGATGTGGCACTGAAGACAGTGAGAAAAGGTGGCACTGGGTCCCTCACAACCCAGGGCTCAGTGAGGGGACATGAGGGGAGATGATGTTGGGGACAGTGAAGGCATATAGGGAGGTGGCACTGGCTCCCTCACAGCCCTGGGATTAGTGAGGGGATGTGGGGGAAGATGGCACTGGGGACACTGAGGGGCATGAGGGGAGGTGGTTTTGGGTCCATCATGGCCCAGACCTCAGTGAGGGGAGATGGCATTTGGGATTCCCATGACATAGTGAGGGAACACAAGTGAAGGTGGCATTGATTCCCTCACAGCAAGGAGGGATGTGAGGAGGATAAGGGGAGATGGTGTTGGTTCTCTCACAGTCCAGGGGGACAGGAGGGGACAGTGCTGGTGGGTGCCTGCTGAGTGGACACACAGTGGGTTTGGGACATGAGGTGCCCACCAGCCACCCAGCCCTCTGAGCCAGGGCCCGGCCTGCAGCTTTGCTGCACTTCAGGGCACTGGCCTCAAAGGAAATAATCAGGGAGGGAAAAGTGGGGGATCCCTATGGCACCCCACCACCTCAGGCTTCAGCAGTGCTTCCTTCAGTTCTGCTCCAGCAACCTGAAACAGGGGATCCAGCTCTTTGCTGGGGTCCGTGTGCTGGGTGGCACCATGGATCCAAAAATGGGCCACGTTGTTGTTCCAGCCCAAGCCTCCATTGGTGGGGAAAGCTCCTAAAAACCTCAAATACAAGTCCCACTTGCCATCACAGGACAGAGACAGGAGTTGGTGCAAAGACTTAAGATAAATTATAAATAAAACCTGAGGCTGAGGTGAAGGGTTGTGACTTGGGGCTGGCTTAGCGCCTACATCACCCGACCCTGGTAACTGAAAATGGAACCGAAAGTAAAAGCAATTAAAAAATGTGAAGGCCAGCAGCTTCCAGGAGTGCATTCCCTGCCATTCCCACCCCTTCCTCTGTAAATAACCTGCTGGCAGGGAAGGAAAGGGCTGAGCAAGGGCTTTGATGGGAAAGCCACACCAGCCAAGCTTGCGCTTTCCCTGCAGGAACGGCCCAGCCAGTTTAATAGCTTTGGAAACCATGGGAGAAACGGGAAGGGAAGAAGGGAAGAAGGGAAGAAGGGAAGAAGGGAAGGGAAGGGTGCTTGGGTTAAAACTGAGCCAAACCAAAAAACTCTTTTCCCAGCTCCCCACCAGCCTCTGGAGAAGCAGAAACATTGCATTAAGGGAGATCCCAAGGATCAGAGCTTGTCTTGGCATGTGGGGAGGAAGGTGACTCTCTCCTGCTGAAGTGGGGGAAAATGGAGTGAATCCTGAGCCTGAAACATCCAAGCCTTATCCCCAGCAAGTCACTGCAGAGACTGAAGTCATCTCCTTTTAAAGCAGCCCAACAGATCCCACACACCAGTTTACTCTTTCCTGGTGGATTTTAGGATTTAAAGCATGAAGTATAAGGCAAACAAGCTGTACAGCACCAGCAGGTATGTGCATCCATTTGCATTCCTCATTGCTCCAGAGGCACCAGGTGCAGCATCTACACCTGTGTAATCCCTTGGGGGTTGGAATGAGCTTTAAGGTCCCTTCCAACCCAAACCACTCTGAGATTCTCTGGTGGAACAGACTTCCTGGTGTCCTGCTGTTTTCCTGAATGTTTTGAATGCCCCAAGTATTTGTTTTACTTCAAGTAAAATGAATTGGTTATAATCCCTTAAAGCACTCACCACACAATTACAGATTTATATGGAAAATCCCCCGCTCCCAGCATTTAGACAGCTCCCATTCTCCATAGAAAAGCTTGGGGGGATCCATCCCACTCCCACCAAGTGCTGGGTTGCTTCCCACCCCCTTCCCAAGAGATTTTTAACTCTTTGCTCAATATTTGCAGCCTGAAGTTGGCATGGAGAACATGATCCCCAAGGAGAAGAGCCATCAGGCACTTGTCACAGATGGAGCGTGAGGAAGGACAGAGCGAGTCACTGAGAGGAATCACCTCCTGCCAGCAAGGTGTGTTACGTGCAAGGTACTCCCAAGATACCACCTAATGCAGTGCAGTCATAGGGCACCTCAGTAATGCTGCCAGTGATCCAGGGGGAAATTAAAGAGGCACAAGAAACATTTCAGGAGTAGCAGTATGGATTCCAGCAGGAAAAAAAATTAGTATTAGGAAAATCATAGAAGAAACTGCTGGGTTATAAGGATAAGTCAACAGAGAGGCCTGTGAGCACACCTCCATTTCCACAGCCAGGCACAAGTGGTTTGGTTTTAAACTCTTTCCCGTTTCCATTTGTTAACAAAGAGACTGGGAACCAGACATTCCTTTGGCAGTGGCTGCTGGGAGGGATTTCAGTCACCAACCACTCACATCCTTGTGTGTGACTCAGTGCTTTATTGGCAATTATGACAGTACCCTGTAATTAGCACACATGGTTGTTGGAGGTAATTATGTCATAGTGGAGTGATTACACTTCCGGGGGATCCCGGCACCCCCAGGGAACAAGGCAGAGCAGATAATCGATGTAAGGTCATACTGAATCAAAAGCCAGGGGGGCCAGCAGGATTTCCCAAATCCCATTCTGGTGACAAACCTGCCCAAAAAGTGGTTACCTTGGCAAAGCCACATCAGGCACGTGTGCTCAGACGTGGGACTGCAGAGAGGCCGGGCAGGGGCTGATGGGAGGCACTGCAGAATTCCTGAGCAATGGCTCAGTCATGTTCCTTCTGCTGACCATTCCTTGAACTATTCTGAGGCAGGAAATTGCATGAAGGAGCACTCACCTCTCTGCATCCCACTCTTGCTGTTAATGCAGTCGCTGCATCCACGTGACTGCTCAAAAAACCTTCAGTTGTTATTTTTAAACTCCAGACCTCTGCAGGAAGTTTTTAGGAGAGACCTCTACTCCTAAAGGCCCACAAAAGATAACCAAGGAAAACACCAACTTGGAGTGTAATTTATTGCCCAGGGCCTGACCCTCTCTTAGCTCTATAAAGGCTGCTGATTTCAGGGTGCCCCAATTAATGGAATCCCAGAATGGTTTGGGTTGGAAGGGACCTTAAAGCTCATGCCGTGTCCGTGGCAGGGACACCTTCCACTATCCCAGGTTGCTTCAAACCCCACCCAACCTGGCCTTGGACACTTGCAGGGATGGGGCAGCCACAACCTACCCTTGTTCAGCTTCAGGACATCAGGCCAATTCAGACTGGGACAATCCCAAACATGGACATAACTGTGTCATTAATCTTCATTTTTATACATTACCAAAATAAAACCATCTTCATCAAACAGAACAAACAAGGCCCAAGTGCTCAAAATAGTTTTGAACCAGAGCGTTCAGTCCTTAAATCATCTCCCAGCAAAAGAAATTGCAGCAACCCTTTGGCCGATGTATGATGGAGCTGTAGCAGCCCACACATCAAACCTTCCCTTTTCCCACCCTGAGAGCTGAATGACCTCACTTAGCTCTAACAGAAACACCAGCATCACGTGCAGAGCTCTGAACATGTGAGGAGGAAACCACTGCCCAGTTTGTCACAGCCACTGAATCATAACCCACTGTGTTTGTCTCTCTCACCTGGTACCAGCACCGACGGCTCTGGTTAGGAGGGATTTAAAATGACCAAAACCTCAGTGATGTCTCAAGGAAAAGTGGAAGTTTTCTGGATCTGAAAAAGGAATTGCTCCTCCATGAGAGGAGCTTAGGGTTAGTGACTATACCCCAAGTTTCAGAGGAGGAATATCCTCTACTCCTCCCTTCTAAAACCTGTTCTACTACATGACACTACGAGAATGGGACTTCAAAAAAGTTACTTCTAACTAAAACTCTCATGAGCTTTCCAGGGATTTAAATGCCAGTTTTTTTAATGTCCCAAGAAATTAGCTTCCAGCTCCAGAAAAATAAAACCATCTTCTAATTGGGCTGGAAATGAGGTATTTAGGTAGGCGACAAGGAGTGTCTCAATCACTTTCCCAGCAGATACGGGCCATGGCCAAGTGCTACATTTTGTGTTTACTCTGATGCTCTTCCAAGTCCTCCATGAAGGGCCCAACAGCCCATCCCCAAAGAAAGGGAGTACAGGAATTTCTCATGCCTGTTCTCAGGCCCTCCCAACTGGAATCATTTTACCCACAGATTTCTACTCATTATGTTCAAAATGACAGCATTTATGTTAAGGAAAATCCACTGGCTTTGGGAAAAAAGGCAGAGAAGGATTTGAGTGGAGAACTGCCAACCTCAGAAATACAGACAGACCAACCAAGCAACATTATGATAAAGTGTTTATTCATTTTTTTTAAATATCAAATTTTTTTTACACATAATTTGTTGATAAACAGTCCCCCAATATTAAAAAAAATCAAAAAAAGAATCAAGTGTGTATTACTTTGGGCAGAACCACATCCCATTGATGACACACCCACTCCTCTCTTCAGCCGCCTGCGAGGCCGCAGCGTGTTCAGCCCACAAGAGTCAATGACACAAAACGCAACCAGCTTTAGGATTCCTGAGTATTGATTCCCTCAAGTTCCCTAAGTGAGTCTGTAAAACTCTGAAGCATCAGTCAAAGTGTGACCCAAACCGCTGCGCTTCGGATCACAGACTAAGCCTCGTCTACACAGTGCAGGAAGAAATCTCTTGAGCGCTTCAGAGGGGAATGATGTACATGAAACCGACCCCATTTCCCAAGCTGACTTCCGAGAGAGGCAGGCAGAAATACCTCTGGATTTCTCCTCTTTGAATTTCTGTTAAGAGTTCTGGGGAGCTGTTTGGCAAGAAGTCCAAGTCTGGTGAAGAAACCTCTAGGACCTGCTCCTCCTTTTGTTCGTCAATGCCATAGTTTTACAGAAAACTGATCTGAAGTTGAGCATTCAGCAAGTACACATAAATATTGCTACTTTTGAGAAGAGGAGACGGCAAGAGGGAGAGAAGGAAGAGGGAAACATGGAGGACGTACAAGGTTAACAGTCCTGGAGACCAAGTGTCTACATAGAAAGTTAAACATACACAGCAAGGAGGCAGAGATTGTCGGTAACAGCGTAGCTCAGCTCTGTCCTGCAGCAGGTGAACATGCCAGGGATGGTCACCAGGAATATTCCCTCCTCTTGTCAGAATTACCCATGCCCAGAAACTTCCAGATGTTGGGATTTCACTTAACATCACCTCTATGTTCACCTGTGGCCTCGTGTACACAAACATGCAGGCACCAAGAGGCCAAGTGAATTCCTTCGATATTTTTAAGGAAAAAAGTAAATCTCAGAAACCAGGATTGGCTCCAGGGCACACCCAGAAAGAAGCTCTACAGACCCACATGGGTCCCCACAGGTGCTGGCAGCTTTACCAAGCGCCTTCGGAGCATTGCTTTACTCTCTAGAGCTGGACTTCCATGGTGAAATCCCTTTGTTAAGTGATGTGACATTAGGACACCGTAGCAGTGGTTAATGAGGAGGGGGAAGAGAAAAGAACGAGAAAAGAAGAAGGCCTGATTTGAGGCCGGGATACCTGGCTCCTTGGAAACCTGAACAGCTGTTGGTGGTACCTTTATCCCCCGCTGTAGCCGATAAGCCATAGCACTCTGCCATCCCTCCTTCCCTATAAATACTCCCGCTCTGTGGGCCAGGTCAGCACAGGGACCAGCAAAGGGACTGCCACAGGCTGAACAGAGGATGTGCGTGTGCATGCAGCAGAGGACACATGTTGAAACAAAGACAACTTTTAGACAGCGTTCGCTAAACACACATTCTATTACATTTTATTTTAACCTTAAATACTCACCACTGCCCCAATTTTATACTAAATCTTGTTCCTAAAAAAATTATTCACTAATTTAGCAGCACATAGCCATTCACTCAAAGCAAGGCTTGGAAGCTAAGAGATTTAAATCACCAGGCTTGGACCTACTTGATAAAAGAGTTTTAGAAGTATTTATCAGTTGAGGGTCAGGGTTTGTTTCTAGCAGTTTGGAGAGAGTTACCCACGGGATTCTAGCACTATGGATAAATGCTTCCATATAGCTTTGGCAGAAGGGCGGGATTCAAAATTTATATTTGACAAGGAATAAAAGTGAGCAATGAAGCAGACTGGCTGATGCTCTAAAGCTTTTATAGCATAAATTCTGTATGCGCAGCCTAAGTCAGCGTGGCCGTGAGAGCAGAGCCTGTCACCAGCTTGGTGCAGAGCAGCACCGCTTGGCCCAGCTGAGCAACGGCTTCTGAAACAGAGAGGGTGATACAAGGGGCTAACACCGAGTAGCCAACACTGAGTAGCTAACACTGAATAGCCAACATCTGCTGCTCCAAGCAGCTGGCAGTAGATCCACCCACAGGTGAAGGGTGCAGGTTCAGCTCTCCCACATCCAAGAGAGCCAACCTGCCCCTGGCTCCTGTGTTCCCTTGCTCCCAGGGCCACCTCACCAAGCCCCACCGTGCAAATCGGCAGCAGATACAGCCATCTGAAGTCACTCTGGATCTGGGAGCCTCATTGCTGCTGCTTCTGATGGTGAACCAGATGCAGACAGGAATGGGTCTGACAGATCCTATTTCCTAAGGCTTCTAGAGAGACCTGCTGATACTGTACTCCTGTATCAGCTCAAGCATTGCCCTTCATAGAGGGGCTTCCGCTGATTTGAGGTGCTCATTGCAGGGAGAATACTAAACCAAACCTTCAGCAGGGGTAACTCTACCACCTGCCTGGTGAAGATGAGAAAGCGCAGTCTGGCCTTAGTAACTCATTTTGAGCAGAGCCTCAAGTGATTCACTGGATGCTGCTGCAGACAGCCAAGCACTGCTTCCCACACGGAGCAGTGCCAGCTGCCAGCATCACAAGCAGAGGGACATAAGCCAAACCTGTCTGGGAGCTCCAGGTCTGGATGGTACCGTCCCAGCTCATGGAAAAGCTCCATTTGACAGCAGAATGCCTTAAAGCCCTTCATTACTCCAAAGGATCTCCTGGCTGCCCAAGTGTCTGAGGCAAATCTGACACCAGCACTCAATGACAGCACAAACTCCTGTGAGGTGACAGATGAAACCAAATCTGTGTTGTTTTTAAATGCCACCTGCATAAAAACAGCCCAGCAGACACACAGGAGACCTGCTAAAGCAACAGGGAACACAAACACCAGGACACAGGCCTGAGACAATGACAACACCACATGGAAGCCACGAACAAAAATGTGTCCGGTGCTGCTGAGCCATCGCTCCAGGTTCAGCTCAACATGTCAAGTTCAAGACGAACACCTAACACAAAGCCACTTCTGAGATTTGCAAGTGGGACTAAATCAAAATTCCTACTTAAAATTTGGTTTCAGCCACGCTTTCCTTCCCCAGTCCCGACAGAGTTTTTGGGCTTTGCAGAGCATCACAAAGGAGTGCATCCCCCCCAAAAAAGCATCTAGAAAGGGCTTCCTACAGCACAGCCTCGGTGAGGCCTCACCACGCAGGTGACTCACCAGAGATATCCCAGAAGGCCACAATGGTTGTAACGCAGAAGCCACGTCAGTGCATTTGTTTCATGAACCCTGTTGGGGAGCCCTCGCTCTCGAGGAGGTGTAAAATCAGCACCCCCCAGCCATGGCATTCCACAGCCGAGAGGCCAATCGACCCCAGACATCCAGAAAAACCAGAGCAAAGCAGATTCCTCCTTCTCCCAATCACAGCCCTGCTTGGAGCCACTGAGATGAAGTTCATTCCTCCCCGGGCACAGGGAGATTTAGAGCCATAACACACAGATGGTTTGTTAAACAAATTCATCATTAAGGTTTAGCCCTAAACTGGTTGAACTTGTTCTTTTTGCATGAAGAAAAACATGATGTGGGCAAGGCTAGAAAAAAACGTCAATACTCCTTTTCCCTCCCCCTTTCCCTACAGTTAATACCAGCACATCTCCAAATAAGTTAAACGTATCTTACAAGTTTTGGTAGCACCAAATTCTATCCCTTCCCTTCTTCTATCCCCGTGTTGTAAACTGGAACACACTGGCCCAAGAGCATCAGAGAATATTCTGAGTTGGAAGGGACACTCAAGAATCATTGAGTCCAACTCTAAATCAAAGCATAAAAGGGTTTGGCAAAAATAAGCATCAGCCTTCCCTGTGCACACAGAAAAACCCACACTCCCATAAAACCCCCTTGGCTCCTCTGGCAAAGCCTTACACATCCATGGACATCTACACACCTTTAGTAGCTGCCGGAATAATTTCAACAGCTGCATGTTGGGTTCCAAGGAGCTGCAACAAATCCAGAGTCCACACTGGACTCGGTGTGCACCTCCCGTCCTGTGCACGTGCGGCTAATTCCCATCACAACCCGCTTTGTGCCAGACAGGGCGGTGAGCGCAGTGGCTGCTGCTTTTTATTCGTAGCATTGGAGCTCATTCTAAAATTGTACATTTAAATAAAACCAGTAGTTTTAATCCAGTATGCATGATTAAAAGCTATCCTGTTCACACAATGCAAGGACGTTTTCTTTTTCAAAGCCTAAATCTAATGAGTGAAACAGAAGAGACATGTTACTTTGGCTGCGAATAATTAAAAAAATCTGGCTCAACATTCTGCTTGTCCATTGTGGTGTGTAATTGAGATACTCCTGTAGAAGGAAAGATCCCCCAGTCAGCTCCCTCTTCCGTTATGTAGGAACAACAATGCTCTTGGCTAGCAAAATGAGAAGAGCAAGATCTGCATTTCCATCCGCTTGTTCCAAGGCCTCGAGAGCTTCCTGCGGGGTAAAACCAGCACCGAGGATCCGGTCAACATCAGCCGCAGGGAAAGCAGGGGGTGCAGAAGCCCCTGTGGTCAGTCTGGTGTAGGCAGCTGGTGGGCTCAGTGGCGGTTCCTCACTCCCACCCACTGGCCACGGACCTTCAGGAGCAGCACTGCCACTTCTCCCAGGTGCTCCTGTGAACAGGCTCTGAGTATCCTGTAGTGCACCTTCACCCGAAGCAGGTGTGGAGGAAACAGGTGTGCTTTGCTCCGAAGTTGGACTCGGTAGACTCTGAGAACCTCCTGCCAAAACCTCCCCCTGCTCTGGGCTCTGCTGCTGGCCAGGGGTGGCTGCAGAACTCACCATGACCACATCGCTCTTGCCTGAACATTTCTGCCTCTCTAAAGCACCTCCCCCGAGCACAGGCTGCCCGGGACTGATGGGCCCAGTGCTGACATGCTCTCTGCCAGAATCACAAGGCTGGCTCCCCTCTGCTCCTCCACTCTCAGACCTCACCTCAGCAAAGGAACAGCTCTGTTCCTGGCTGGCTGGATCCGAGCCTTTCTGCTCACCTTCAGGAAGCCCCTTCTGCTGCACTGCTGGCTCTGTGTGAACCATTTCCAGCTGTGAGACTTCTTCTGAGGCAAGGATCTTACATTCTCCTTTCCGACTGATAACCAAGAGTTTGTGAAGCTCTTTCAAGGCTGATGCTAGAGGGAAACATGGCTCTTCTGAAGGTCTTCCTGGATCCGTGTCCCGCTGGTCGATGCTGGAAGAGCTGTCTGCTGCCAAATTAGCCAACTCATGATACTCTGCAGGAATTTCACTAGTGCTTTTAGACTGCAGGACATCACCGGTGGAAAGTGGATCACTCAAGGAGGATGGAGACTTCAGCAACTCCACCTCCATGGAGAAGGCATCCGAGTTCAGGTTGGATATACGTCTGTTCTCAGTCTGCTGCTTCTGCTCCGTTGCTGAGCTCTGCGCTTCAGCTGCAGCCTGCTCCACTGCGTCTATTTCCATGGAGGCTTCCATGTGCACATGGCTACAGGAGGCTGACAGTTGGATACTCCCTTTCACACAGGAAAGACCTGCTCTCTCCAGTCCATCTCTCATTTCCATGGGAGGATTTTCTGGCTGTTTGGCTTCTGCCACAGCAGGTTTCTCAACCCCATCAACACAGCAAGGAGGTTCTGGGTCAGTTGTCTCAGTTTGCTCCTCAAGATGTTCCTTTTCTGGCTCTTTGCACGTCCGATGGTCTGTGGGAAGCTCATGTTTTTGCTCCTGCTCTGAAGACAGACAGACATCTTTATTCTGCCTGTGCTTGGCAGCAGTGTCAGCCAAATTGACTTTTGTCACTTCCAGAGGATGTTCCTGACCATGATCTTGCCCTTCAGCATTACATTCCTTTAAAATGTCAGCACTAAATGTTTCTTTGAGTGTCTTCTGTGAAAGGCAAGCTGGATTGGAGCAGGTCCCATCCCCGGTGTGCGGACAGGGGTCATTATTTGCCAAGGAAGAGCTATTGGAATGATGCTGCAATACCAGAGGATGTTCTTTTTCTGGGGTTATCTGGTGCTCAGGTGAAGAGTCAGAAGTCTTGATGGCTCTAGGATCAATGGGCTCTGCGAGGCTGGATTCGGATGAGCAAATTGAAGCAGGGGCAGAGACAGAACGATCAAGTAATTGATTTGTGGGATTACAGATATTGGAATTTAGTCCTGAAGACTGGACTGGATTTTGAAACCCATCAGAAGCTGGTAATGAGGGCATTTCCAGTGAGGTAGTTTCTTTGTCACTATTCTCTATGGAAGACAGAAGGAAAGGAGCAGTCAGGACACGGCAGAAGCACCGTTCGCACCGTGGCAGTACAAACTGGAACGGGTGGCTCTAAATACCTGGTCTGTGGCCCACTCCAGCTGCAGTAAACACACACTACATGCATCAAGGCTTCCGACGTTCTGTTTGGATTAGGAAACAAACACACCAAACTCGTGTTAGCATTCAGAGCACACACCATGCGTGGTTACAGTCCTGCACAGCTCCCCTCCCGACTGTCCGGCACAACGGCATGGAGGCTGCAGGAGCTCCTGCCTCCCAGAAGGATTCTGCCTGGCAAATTCGGCACATCAAGGCAAAAATAACTCTGCCAGAGCACAATTTAAAGGCTGTTCTGTACTCTCTATGCCACAGAGCAGTCTGTGGGTGATACTACACACTTGGTAAACTCTACACAGTGTAACACATGTGTCTAGTGCCGTACTGGTCTGTTCTCCCTTTAGCTGGAGATACTCAGGAGACACGTTTCAGGGATATAGGAAGTGAGATGGCAACACAGTTCTTGGGTTGTGCTCCCAGCAGTGCCATCAGACCCAAGAGAAGGTGACCAAACACCAGCTGGCTGCAAAAGGGAAGTGTACAGATTGCAGGGGGAAAGAAATCCCCCAAAAGAAGTGCTGCCCAAGGCTGGGAAGAGCAAAGCAAAGGAGAAGCAGCCAGAAGTCAAGCCCAGCTTGCTGCTTCCTTGTCCTCACAGAGAGCAGATGAATTGCAGATCTCTATCAGAAGCACCAAACACTGGCTGTGGTTATCGGGGGAGATTAAGTGACCTTATCTCGCTGACAGTCTAATCTCGCTGATGTATCAGCGCTCTCACGCTCGTTAAATCAGTCACACGACTTTGCAGGAGCGCCTGTCCTGCCACCACAGCCCTGCTCTCCCCAGGGTCACACACCCAGGTTTGGTGCTCTACGATTTGCTGCCCTTTCCCTTCCCAAACTCAGTGGTCTTAAACACACACCACTGGTTTTCCTGGAGTCTCTTTTCACAGGAGCACTGAGGCACGGCTCACCATGCCCACACCTGCAGCCAGGATTCCCTTTTAATTCCACAACACAACAGAAATCTACCTTTCTCTCCTCAGCCTTGTTCTTTTTATCCTCTGTTAATTAAAACCAGTGCAGTACCTGCAGTGACACCACCCCACTACTCATCTTTCCTAAGGGTGGCAAAGAGCTTTGTGACAGAGGATATGGATGAAAACCAGATGGATCCTTTCTGTTTCTACGTGGAATGATTACATTCATGCTCTCTGCTCCCAAACCAACCCTTCAGGGAGGAAGCAGAACTGTCTTTTGACCCTCTGGATCGTTAATAAGGGTCTGATCAAACACATCAGGGATTCACATGTAGGTAGCAGCAGGAGCTGGTTTTCTGCCAAGTACTCCTCAGTGTCATCCTTCTCCTGGGGTATCCACAGGAGCTGAATCCCAGCCCCACCAGGGATATTGGTCCAGCTAAAACCGGGAACAAGCTCTTCCCCACCAAGTGCACCATCAGGGATAAATTCCTCTCTACCAGGAACAGTCTGAGTTGTTTGTGGTGGCAGTGACTTGGACTGAGGCTGCCTGGATGAAAAGGTGTGTGTGGGATGAACTGCCTGGCTACACTTCCTCCTCAGCAAAACAGCTCTAGTTTTGCTGCCAGGTTTGTAATCCTCCATCATCACCAAGTTCCCCAGTAGTGGGAAATTGGCACAAAAGAGCATCAAGCCCTCAGAAATAAATGAGGACTGGGACCCGGATCCCAGTGAACCCCACCAGGACTCTACCACCACCTCAGCTGCCTTCCATGGGTGCTGAACCACCAGCAAGGCAGCTGACAGAAATCATGAGGCTCCCTAAAGTGGGCTTCAGAGGATTAAATAAAGCTCAAGGATAATCCAGGTGCATTCAAAACAAGCACTTTAATAGCCTCCAGGTGCACACAGCCATTTGTGTTGTACCATCTCCTGGAAGCCAGCAAAAATTCCTGCTGTTATAAAAGAACACACATGTTGTGGGGAGCTGAGCTTCTTTGGAGCTGCATCACTTTCTCTTTCTGTTCTTCTTCCGTTTTCTGTTTTTTCTTTTCCTGGTTTTCTTGGTACCACCTAGCAGCAACTCAAGTTTTGGAAGAGAGAAAGAGAGAACGTGCTGACATTTTAGGATACAGCCAAAAAAAGCCTGTGGGCCAGAGGCTGGTACTGTGTCTAGAACTACCAGGACTGTCACAGTCAATCTGAACAAGAGCCACTTCAGTTCTGTACCTTGGTGTTCTGTGAGCATTAAGTGAACACACAAAATGGATTTCCTATTCCCACAAATCTTTTACATTCCTCTAGGGCTCAGCATCAACGGGAAGTGTCCAAGTGCTGACTAGCCTGAACAAAGCCTCGTGGTCCTTAGAACTGTATGTGGTACATAAGCAGCTTGGATTTAAATCATTTCCGGCACTTTTCTTTTTAAAAAACTCAACTAAAATGCTTATATTGTAAAGATTCATAGTTTGGGCTGAGGTTTGTTTGTTATTTGACCCTTTCAGAACTAAATCAAATCAACTACAATATCTGCAAAGTCTCATCCAAAAATGAAATATATTCCGAAAGCTAACCCAGGATTCATCAGGCTGCAGTTTTTAACAGGAAAAGAACTAATATTTACACCTGCCAGGCTGTGGGAACAGACAAGAGCCCAAGCTCCTGAGCCTGACCTTTAGCGACGTCAAAACCCGATCACAAGGTCAAACCTATGTTTGTATTTCTCTCTACTGGCTGCAACTTGAGTTAATAAACGTTCAAATTTGGCTACAAAAGTCACACTTTTAAACTATTTCTTACTGATTCATTAAAGCCAGACCTTCCTTCCGAGGTTTTTTACATTTCTGGAAAACTTATGTTCTTAGGATGGAAGAAAATTGGCCAAAAGGAGCAACAAGCACAGTCCTGTGCTCCCCTTAATGTTATCAACTTCATTATATGTAACTTACTGCTTACACTTTGAGCTGTCAAACAGTAACTGGGAAGTGTTAAAGAAAAATTTCAGTGCATTTCAACTAGGTAGATGTATCTAGATATAGCTATACATATATCTATACATCTATATAGATATATAGATATATATCTATATGTAGTTAAATATATATAAATATTAGTATCTAATAAATATATAAAAATATATATGTAATATATGGTTAAATCTTTTTATCTCATTTCAGTTTTATATATGGGCATGCTAGAGTCTTAAAAAATTAGCAAGAAAAATGTTGAAATCAACTCAATCAGCTTAAACCTGACCCAGCAAAGAATTCTACATGTGTGTAGGGAGCAGAATTTACTGCGTTCTTTCAGAAGAAAAATGAGCAGTAAAACTCAAAGGTCTCTAGAGAACTCTTGGATATAAAATGTTATCTTTACAAGTTTTGGAAAAGGCTTAAGGAATACACCCTGAGGTATTCACAGCTTCTCTGGAACAGCAGGGAAAAAATAATGAATTTTCCCTTTAGCTAAAAGCGGAATTAAGGGAGGAGTTGAACAGAAAATCTGAGTTTCGGACCATTTTTGGCTCATCGCTCAGCTTTCAGCTATTTTGGCTGAAAATAAAATTACTTCACTAAATTTTGCAGCCACCAAAATCCCCTGCAGCCCAGTCACCGCACCTGTGCAGCGTTTGGATTCCAGGGATACTGGGAACAAAACTGCAGGAGGGTGAAAGTTCTCTTTGCAGGTCACGTTTAAGGCTGAGGACATGAATTCAGCTTTCGAAACTCAGAGCAACTGCAAGGAGGCAATTCCCCCTCCAAGGGCACGAGCACCATTCCAGGGAAAAATGCTGAAATAGTGTGAATTCTAAAAATTGTCATGAACTTTTGTCACCGCTACAGCTGCTCTATTTTTACGTGGTGCAGCCAATAAGAGCAGGGTTTGGGAAGCCTCCCCAAAGCTGTGCTCACACGAGGCTGCAGCAGCACCACAGCTGAGCCACGTCCCTGCCGGGCACTACAACGTGATCCCAGCCACAGACAACCATTAACCTCCACACCTTGAAAGCCAGGAAACCAGAGCGGGTGGGCAGCTGCAGGGAGAGCACAAATTAAACAGCAAACAGCCCCAAGTGCCTTTGTGCAGGTTTTGCAGCCCAGAAAGGAAGAGAGAAGTGCACTCACAGGCTATGAGCAAGAATAAAGCCCCTTCACTCCACCCTTTACTGGCCAGTGCTGCTCCCAGGAGCTGGAAGGGGAACTGCTCACAGACATCCTGACATGCAGCAAAAAAAAATGCACAGATTCCTATTTCAACTGGGCTCCTGCCGGTACCTGCTTCCTCTACGGATTTCTGTATTGCTTCTGCGAGCTCCTGGTCAGCGATGTCCTCGGGCCGCACGTCGTCGCGCCCCGCGCCGTACGCCAGCCGCGCGCACTCGGGCAGCTCGCCCTCGGGCAGGAACGAGGTCTGCGAGCCCGTGGTGCCGATCACCAGCACGTTCTTCTTGAGATCAATGGAGCACTGCGGAAGAGCAGCGAGACATCAGGGGCCTGTGGAGAGCCAGGCAGTTCCCAGAGGAAAAGGGAGACACGAGGTCTGGCAATCCGCCTCCAATGGGAACGGCTCACAGCAGGTAGGGGTGGGCCAGGAGTATCATCTCTAAGCAAAGGGCCCTGTCTGACTCAATTTGGAATAAATCATTCAGTTGGAAAGCTCTGAGCATCTTTGATCAGAGCAAAAGGCTCCAGGCAGCAGCCAGGCACCCTAGAGCTGTCCATGATGGATGTAGTGTACGTGCTTCCAGGCTGGAAGATAATCCACCATCAACTCTCCCCAGGAAAATCCTAATAAATTCACAGCCGAGGCATTTATGTTGCACTGCTCACTAAACCTGCAAGAGCCAGGTAACTGTTTCAAAAGAGGTTTTGATACCTGATGCCTCTTAAGCATGTCCAGTCCTAGGAGCATGTCCATGGGCTGCTCTTCAAGGATTGAGAAGGAGCACGCCAGGAAATCCCCTTCGATCTGCACCTGAGCTGAAACACAAGGGAGAGAAGTTCCCACTACAGCACAACAAATCTGCTTTCTGCTCTTCCACTTCCAGGGAAAGGTCTGGGCAAATCTGAAAGCAGCACTCTGATGCATTGTTTTGGTCACAAAAAGTCCAGCCCTGTGCAAGCCCTGGGACTGCCAGGCCTGCCATGGTCCCAAATTAATTATTTTAAAAGCTGATGTGCCTAAGAACCTTGAGTCCTGCTTCTCTGACCCTCCAAGCTCGAGGGGCTGCAAACAGTTTATTAGAGCACAAGTCTAAGCAGCAACAACAGCAAACAGAATCGATTTTTCAGTAATAAGGACAATCTCCTCCATCCAGAAAAGCTGCACAAGAGCACAGAGAGGCTTCTCTTTCCAAAGGAATAGCAAACACTGCACTGTGCTGGAACCCTTCCTGAGTAGCTCACCCTGCCCAGCAGTCCCACCCGAAACAGGGAAGGTTGTGGTGTTTCACATTCACCTCGGGTTTTGCCCCCAGCGAACGTCTCCTCTATGTGTGTAGGAGCTGGGACTCCCTCACCTCAAAGTGTTACAGTAATGCCATTAAAATAAACCATTAAATGAGACAGAAAACAGAGTTCTGTGCCCCAGACAAACACATTGCAGATGCATTTTGATTTTACTCTGCAGGAGCTTCTAACAATTACAGCACCAACCCAGATGCTCCTCGGTGCCAAGATTGCGGGAAATGCAGTCAAGCCCCTGCTAAAGCTGCCCCAAAAATGCCAGTACTTACCTAAGTGCACTCTGCCAATGATTTTCTGTGTCCCAACGCCCTTAGCGATGCCAGCCCACCGCCGATCCACCAGCCTCATGATGTTGCACCTTTCAGCACAGGCTTGGCTCATGATGGTCATCTGGGCACCTACCAGCAACAGAACTTGTGTTAAATCCTGATAGCTCAGCATGAATTTATATTTTCTCCTGGAAGAGCTTAAGATCTGGCACTCAGTGGCTGAGAAACCAAACCACCTGCCCCAGGGCATAAAGGCTTCCTGTGAATCCCACTGTGCTGATCTGGCTGTCCACACATGGGTCAGCACTGACCATTACTGTAGGGATGGAACAACCCCAAGGACTTTCCCTTGGAGGATTGCAGATGGGAACCACCACATTAAAGGCGTGTGAAACGCCCCCATCTGCAAAATGAGATAAGACACACACACATGGCAGTGACCTTCCAGGCACCGTAGTCCCAGAAACTCTCCCAGGAGCCCTAATCCAGGGTGTTCCCACACTGCTTCTCCCAACGATTTGCTCTGCTCTCCTCACCCAGGCTGGGCTCAGGATTCAGTAAAGTGCTCCAAAATCTTGTCATGCAGTGCTTTGTTAGAGGATTTTTTGGGAAAACTACTGGAATGTTTACTGCTGCCCTCAGTGATGGAAAGGAGAGCGTGGACAAAGCACCTGAGTCCACAAAGGCTTTCACGGGGTGTCCGTTGACTTTGCAGTTGATGTAGAGCATCACCACCTGCCCAAAGCTCTCGGGCGCCTCTTCCATCGCTATCGTCATGTTCTCTTCAATGTTTTGTTGCCTGAATTTTGTGGAGAAGAGAGAGAAAAATCAAAATTTCTGTCAACCAGACGTTGTAACATCCCCCTGACTCACAGACAGACCTGGAAATCCCACCTGTTGCTGCTCACCTTACAAACACACATTTAAACCACAGCAAAGGTCGCTTCCTTAGCGAAACACAGGCCTTGGAGCTGAGGATTGCTAGGAATGAGCTCAGCTTAGTCCAGAGACACTGAGTCACTCCTCAGCAGCCACTGCCGCTTCCAACCCCTGCCTAACTCACACCTCAGCTCCTGACAACCTTGTGTTGCCAATAGGAACCTGCTATCCATGATAACCTGGAGAACTCAGAGCAAAAAACCTGTGGATTCGTTAGTCACGCAGAGGGCACATGGAGATGTTGCCAGTAGCTACATCACTGGAATCCCACACAGCAGCTGAACATTAAAATCCGCTGGTTTCCCTGGTATCTTTCCTTTTCCAGGCATAGGAAAGGAGGGAGGTGAGCAAAACAGCAGAATAAAAACACCACCACGAGCACCAGCCCTTGGTGCAAATTCAAGCCGACAGAAAAACTGCTCTTCAACAAGTCCCTCACAGCCCCAGGATAATCCTGGAAGTGATGGGTATCCGTAGTGACTGCATCCAAAACAGCTTTATCTCCCCAAAAAAGGGAAAAAAGGCTCTAATTTTGATGTCATTTCATTTTTCACTGAGTGGGGTGTGAAATCTGAGGACGGCTCAGCCCAGTGTTCCCAAACAGCTGCAGAGCCTCGGGTGCATCCCCTTTATCTGTGCCTCGTCTAAGGAAGAAGGGAAGCGTTCCTGTGCCTCCAAGCAATGTTTCACTATCCACAAATGTCTATTTTCTGCATTGTTGAGTGTTCATCTGGCACCAACACCTTGTCAGTTGTAACGTGAGACCACTCCTAGAGCCAGTGAATTTTGGTTCTGACCAACAATGGGTCTGTACCAGACAGACACTTTGTTACTGGGGAAAGCCACTGGCCATGAACCGACTCAAGGATTTACCACTCAGCTGAAGAAATCGAGCCTCAGCCCAACACAAATACATCTGGAAGGCAGCAAGAGGGAGCGAGCTGATGCGCAGAATTCATTTCTGCAGAGCCTCTCATCAGTGAATTAGCCAGACACAGAACAATTAGCAGGACGCAAAACCAAATCTCGAGGGCAGCTGGGAGAAACGACGCCGTGTTGCTGTGCAGAGCTCAGCTGGGAGACAACACCAGCCCAGCTCTTGGGTTCAAAACACGCCCCAGGCACTGGAGTCGCACCTCTCAAGAGGAGATGTGCTTTCCACAAGTGCTCCAGTCTCAGAGTGGACCAGCTCAGGCAGCTCCAAGACATCACGTGCACAGACAACAGTGCTGTCACCTTGTATCACACAATCCCAGAATGGTTCAGGTTGGGAGGGACCTTAAAGACCACTCAATTTCACCCCCTGCCATGGGCAGGGACACCTTCCACTATCCCAGGTTGCTCCAAGCCCTGTCCAACCCTGAACACTTCCAGGGATGGGGCAGCCACAGCTTCCCTGGGCACCCTGTGCCAGGGCCTCACCACCCTCACAGGGAACAATGCTCTGTGATCTCAGCTGGACACATCTAAAGGATGGAGTGCACCTACATGTTCCCAAATCCCAACCTTCCCACATGCAAAGGTGGCCCAGAGCATTGCCCTGCAAACGAATGCCTTGATACAAGGAATGTGTTTAGATTCTGCCTTCTCTGAGGAAAAAACACCATGGATGGAAGCACACAGCAGTTTTTTCTCCCCAGAGAGGACCCCCAAAGCCTGCAAGCCACTTTGGTTTGTTACCTTATGTCTTCTTCTATCTTGGCCTGTGCCTCCAGATCAAAGGGGTCAGCAGAATAGAGCCGGATCCTCTCCTGCTCCCGCCGAGCTCGGTCCTGCTGTTGCTCCAGCAACACCCTGGTGAATTTCTCTGCGGGAACAAGGAGATAAAGAAATGCTTTTTACTGGAAATTACTCTTGCAAATCAAATTCTGGCACAGCAAACGCTTCTTTTGATGCCAGCTGAGGAATAGACTCAGCAGCACACGGAAAAAAGCTTCCTCTGAGGGCGGCACGGATGGACCTCAGAGGATCAGTGGCAAGCTTGGGAACCTGCCGAGATGAAGAGCAACTGGACAGAGCTCGTTCTCCTCATGTCCCTACCCAAACACTGCACAATCAAACTCAATTTCCTGGCACATACATTTTTATAGGGAAAAAATTTTAAAAACCCACACAAAGGCTAACAACAACTTCCTTTAAAGCCAAGGAATGTGGCAAAGCCAGAGATTATAATCCCTAAAGATGAATGCCTACCACTGGAACCAGGAGGTATCAGCCAGGACACTAGGTCTAAATGCACATTTTAAGCCCACAGTGTTTAGATTCCCACTTTTTCTGGATGGCCTCTGGCCATTTTTTACTACTTGAATGAGATCACATACGTCCCCAAAAGGACTTGGCAGTCCATGAAGGTCTGCACACAGGGAGGGTTTGGGTTTGCTTCCAGAGATGCCATTCCCAGGAAGCAGCTCTGGCTCAAAGGCTGTTATGTGCTCAGGGAGGCACTGGGTATGTTTGACTGTTGCATTTTTGAAATTAGGCTTTTGTACAGCAGGCGCCTTCATCCAGCACAGCCACAAGGCACGGATCTATGCAGATATTTGGGAATCCGAGCTAGAGCTGAACTGGATCTGTGCCCAAACTCTGCCAGTAGCAGCAGTGCAGCATGACAAGGGCAAAACCAGCCCAAACCACTTCCTCCTGACAGCCCAATGCGGCGATTTGGGACTGAAAATGAACATCTGGACCAAAGCCTGACGTGCACAGACCAGGCAGAGCAGCAGAGGAGCCAACTCTGGGCGTCTTGGGCTTAACCTCTGGTTTCCTGTGCCAAGAGCAGCACCCCTGCTCAAGGTGATGGGAAAAACTCCCAGCAAGAAGCGTGAAGAAGCCTGATAGTGCAAAGAATGTGGCTTCAGCTCTGGATATGAACTAAAGGCAGGGTTTAAAACTAAATAGGCTGACAATATCCATGGAAGTTCCTTTCTGGCTTCCTTTGACAGAGAGAAATCACTTGAATGTAACCCTGAAAGTGGATAAAGTCTCCTGCTAGAAGCTCCTTCTCTTCATTTATTTCTCCAAACTCAATGGGATTTATTTCCCAACTAAACATCCTGCAGAGGTTCAGGAGCTCATCTGCTGCTACCCAAAACTCCTCTCTTTTCACGCTGAAAGGACACCGGAGTTCAAATCTTTCACCACAGGAAGAACGAGGGACCAACATCAGCTGCACAGGAAGTGAAGGACGAGGCTTCAACTGCGCCTAGAATATGTGGACACTTCCAAGATTAACAGAAACTCACACATTTGACTATTTCTATTGAGAAAGTTCCTAAAAGACACCATTTCCTTGTTCCTTTCCCTCTCCCTTTCTGTGATTCACTTCCACAGCACACGATCACTACGGACAGAGCTGGGTTTGGAGCATGCTGCTCTCTGCTGAGTCCCAGCAGGATCTGGGATGCAGCAAACACACCACCTTTATTGGAAAATGTGCATTAAGGAGTGTCTTAGTGTAAAAATCAGGAGCTGAGTCACTTGTGTTCACAGACACCCAAATCATCTGTGCATCTGATATTTCTGAGTAGGAGACAGAGGATATTAAAGATGCCAAGCGGAAAAAATACACCCAGAAATGGAAGAACTCTGCCTTGAGTGCTCCCAACTGGCACCTTTTATCTGCACCATCGAGGAGTCTGCAGCCCATCCCAGCGCTAAACACCCGGGGCTGCCTTTGATGGGAGCCGACCCTGACCAGCTCCAAGCCCAACTCACCGAGGTCCCCGCTCAGCAAGGCCTCGGCCAGGGGCGGGTTGCGCTCCTTCAGCAGGGACAGCTCGTGGGGGTTGGCCAGCAGCATCTCCCGCAGCAGCGCCGGGTTGTCCAGGCCCTGAGGGAACGACGGCGCGTCCGGAGGCGACGGGCGAGGACGCTGCGCCGGGGGCTGGTGCTGCTGCGTGGACGTCCCGGGAACGGCGATGCTGCTGAAATCTATCCTGGGCAGACCTGCAGGGAGGAAGAGGTGTCGGTGCTTCATGGTTACAATTCTGCTGGAAAAACCACGGGAAGGATGAGCTGCCCCTTAATGCTGCACGAGAGCAGATTCCGTGAGCAGCAGTTTGTGTCGGCAGCGCAGCCACGTCCCCGGGTTACTGGGTTAGCAACGCTGGCGCATTTATGTAACTGGTCTCGTCTGCCTGCCCCATTTTTAATCCCCTGAAATGCACTTGCTGACTAGTTATTCCCAGCTCCACAAACGTGAATCCCTCATGGAGGGACTGCAGGGCTAAACCCAGTGGCTCTGAGACACTTCGGAGTCTCTCGGGTTAAAAAAAAGCAGGGGAAAAAAAAAGTAGTAACATTCCTGCAGACCTGCATTGCAGGTACCCATCCTCCAGCTGAGGCAGGACGAGGACCTCAGCAATGCTCCCACGCCCTTCTCAGCCTGTGGCACCTTTTCTAAGGATATTTTATGACTGGGATTTGCTAGGAGTGGCCGTGGAAGGCAGGACAGAGGCGCAGGGCTCCGCTCAGGCATTCCCAGATGCACACATGATTGAGCCACTGGGTTTGGCAAGATGTGGCTTCTCAGGGAATTTGCCACAGGGCAGGTTCAGGACACACGTCTGTAGAGGCTGTTCCTGGGTCCGAGCCACTCACACGACTGTGCCATCACATCCAGCGGGAAGGGAACTGGTGGTTGTAGGAGACCTCACACACCTTTACCAAACCTGTTCTGAACCAGTCACCTCCTTACTGCCTCCACACTTCCCAAAAGAACAGTAAAATGCTATTGGCTTCCTCGGAATAAAACACTAAATCAGAAGCCTTTAAGGTCATTTACAAGCCCCCCTCACTCATCCCAGCCACCCTCCCTCCCTCAGTGCTTTGCACAGAAGGTGCTAAAGGACACTGACAGGAGCTGGTTAAGTCTTGATGAATCTCTGCAGGCTCAGGCAGTGTTGGCACAGAGCCTTCCTCACCTGGGAAGCGCATGGAAGGCCGTGGCTCCACCGTCTCCTTCTGGCGCAGGATCACCACATCCCCATCCTTCAAGCCATAGGAAGCCAAGGACCTGTTGTTGTCGGTCAGTGGCCGCTCCGCATAAACAATCTGTGCCAGGAGAGCCACCAGCACCACCAAGCAGAGAAACAGTTAAAAAAACAGCAAGATGTTATTTTGTTATAGGAGAAAAAAACCATTCCAGTAAATCTTCCAGATCCATCTCAAGCTTCAGAAGGGAAGGTGTGATGTCCTCACAGGCCTGGCCTCAGGCACGGCAGGGCCTCGACACGTTCGTGGTTGGACAACATGGGGTTGGTCTTGCTGAAATCCAGCTGTGGTTTGACAGCCACAGAGAAAGGGCCGGTCTCCCCTGATCAGAGGCCAAGATCATCAAAGGGAAGCAAGTCTTGACTGGGACTGTCTGCCCACATTCCCAAACTCCAACCTGTATGATTACACAAGCCTCGGACGTTTTCTGCAGTGTTCCCTGCCCCCGAGTCAGCACCCACTGACCCTGGACCAGCTGCAGACGTGCCAGCAGCGCCGATCCAAGTAGACCCAGGGATGATCCAGCCCAACATCCATCATTCTGCCTCTTCCCACAACACGGCTCCCCAGAATAACCAGTTTTACAGGGACCTCAATCATTAGCTCAGTGCTTTCCTGTTCACTCCAGTGATGTAACTCTCCAGACTCAGAGCACCCAAAGGCATTGCTCCCAAGACTACCATCAGTCCATGGAGGGAATTAACTTCTCGTGACTATAAAACACAAACTCACATCCACTTCTCTTTTGATAACCTGGTTTAACAAGGGGTCCCCAGACTAAACATAAAAACACTGAGATAAAGGTGAATAATCCCCACAGAACATTTCCATGAACATCAGACCTGTAATACCTACAGAGGCCCTAAGTTATGGGAAAGCCCAAAATGTAAAATAAAGCTGGAATAGAAGTTCCCAGAAATGGTATCTGGCAACGTGAAGGTTTCTGTGCCGTCGCTGGAGCACGGCGAGACCAGGCAGATCAGCCCAGCCGCCTCCTGCCCTGGCAGCAGTCCAGAGCATGGAGAACTTGGCCTAAACCCCTCAGGCACACGCTCAAATTTCACGTTCACCACCTTGTTTAGCCAAACCGCGTCTCTTTGGGGCTGGAAAAGGCCAGTTCAGCAACAACACGTTTGCCACAGGTCGGGACTAGCTGAGCCTCGTGGGAGAAGCTTTCGCAGTCCCGGCGTGGATGGGCTGTGGCTCTGCCTGATGCTATCACAGGGAGCAGATCCAACAACATCCCAAAAAACCAATCACTACCTGTCTTAAGGTCTGGATGACATTACAGACTTTCATTGCTTCACTCCAGCAACTACAAAGTCTTACGCAGACTCTCCCCACAGCACTTGGCAGTGGAGACCCATCGTCAGCAGCAGTGCCAAAGCAAGGCAAGGCAGGAGGAGCACAAATGGCCAGGACCCCATAGGGCAGCAATCAGAGAATCGGGGAAACACACACGATGGAACGGAGCACAAGCTTCCTACCTCCTCCCCACCACCTCAGCGCGCAGCCTCAGTGCTACCTCACGAGCCAGGTCCCTCCCAGGGCCCTGTGCAGCGATCTGAAGGTGTTTGGTCTCTACCCCACACGACACCACCGGCACAACCAAGGTCAGCTGGTGCTGGCAGAGCCCCGGCGCAGCCTCTCACGTTACCGGCCTGAGTCGGTGCCGCCGCAGCAACAGCCAGTGTGTCATAAATCCCAGCTGCACACCCAAATCTGAAATGGCAGATTCCCTGCGCAGACACTCTGGAAGAGACGAGTTAATCAGTTTAAGTGAGGCTTTACCTCTGTCATCTTGCTGGGATTGGATTTATGAGCCTTCGGCCTTACATCCCAGACAATGAATTAAGCGCCTGGCACTCGCGCCACGTCCATTAGCAGTACGGATTAATCCACTCCTGACCCATTCTGCTCCACTCTTAAAACAAACTGATTGGATTTTGCTGCCTTTTGATTGTCTGGTTTGTGGCAGTTCTGCCGGCTGGCAGGCACCAGACACGGGTTCTTCTGGAGGTGACTCAGACAGGGATGCAAGCACTGATGGATTCATTGTGCTTGATGCCAGAGGGCAGAACCTCCCCGCGGAGCAGGGAACCCCAACCAGGAGTGCTGGATACCACCTGCAGCCATCAATCAAGTCAAATCCTGGACCCATCAAATATTCCTGAGCATGGCACAGGAGATGGAGGGCACAGAGAGAAAATAAATGAAGCGAGGGAATGAAGAGTGTGGCTCTGCTAAGAGCCTCCTATCCCATCTCCAGGAAAGCCACGGCCTTGGTGTGTGGAGGAGACTGTGGAAAGTCAGATTATTTCCCCTCTCCTCGCCCTGCTCCTCTTATCACCACAGCCACCGGCAGCTGCCTCTGTTATCTCACCGAGCCGTCCCGGACACCTCACAGCTCCCTGCCCCACCCCAAACTGCAGCACCTGGAATTCACTGCCCAAACCGGCAGAGAACAAGGCTGGGATTAACCCTCCTCCACACAGAGTGGTTCATTCCACGCTGCACGACCCTTACGATGAAATTCATCCTTTCTTGTGCCAACATAGCACCTTCAATGCAACGTTCACCTTGGTTGAGGAAAAAGGGCAGAAAACAGCCAAGTTTGGTAAATGTAAAACCGCCTATTCGTGGTTTAACAATGCAAAATCTTTCCACACAAGGAGCTGCTTCACTGATAACTTGTATCTTTATAACTTTCTCACAGAATCACTGAGGCTGGAAAAGCCCTCCAAGATCATCAGGTCCACCCTGTGCCTGATCCCCACCTTGTCCCCAGCCCAGAGCACTGAGTGCTCCGTCCAGTCCTTCCTTGGACACCCCCAGGGATGGGGATTCCAAACCTCCCTGGGCAGCCCCTTGCAATGTCTGACCACCCTTTCCATGAAGAAATTCCTCCTGATGTCCAACCTGTTCTCCCCACTGAAGGTCCTAAAAACACCTCACAAACACCAGGCAGAAAGAGAAAAGAGAGGAGTGATAAATAACTGCCTGAAAACGCGACACGACGCGGCACAGGATGATGCACGAGTGGCAGATGGATGAGCAGAAGGAAGGCAGAGGTGGCTACAAAAGCGCAGCGCTGCTCCCCTCGCCTGGGGCTGGCGGCACCCAAACCCCACACAGGTCAGCTGTGCTGGAAAAACTCAAACAAGGGAACTCCTGACAAAAAATATACGGAGAAGTGACCCCTCGTTATCCTCAATCAGACCCAGAGCTGCAGGTCACCATGACACAAGGGACAAAGGTGACAGTGAGGAGTTTATGCTCCAGTTCATGCCTGGAGATGTCGAAGCCACCGCAGAGTCCCCCCCACAGGGGTTGTCCCCAGATCTGGGAGCTCACTGGTGGCTGTGACACAGCCTCGGGGGGGTTGCTGGAGCACAGAACCTTTTTGTGAGGTGGGTTCTCCCTTTCCACCTGCCCAAAACCAAGAGATTTTTTCCTAAAGGAGAATCCACCCTACACGGATTTCCTACCCCTGCTCTGAGACTGTTTATCTCTCAACACCAACCTCCCATTCCAAAAAAAAAGGCTCTCCCAAGGCAGAGGGAAAGCCAAACGTCGGGAACCTGCTGGGTGAGGAATACTCCAGCTCCAGGGCTGCCCCTGCAGCAGCTCTTCCAGCGCTGACTAATCTTGGCTTGGCCGGAAAATCACTTTGTTAATTTAGACTGGGAAAAGGCTCGGGAAGCAAAAGCCACCACTACTAAACTCCACAAACTCTGCCAGGCACGGCCGGCGCCGAGAAAAGGAGCCGACACCGCCCTGCCCAGGACAACCGGGGAGGAACGGCCAAAAACGCGGGACTGAACCCAAAACATGAGCAAACCCCAGACAGATGGCCCAGAGCCGCCCCCACAGGCAGCCTCCCCCATGTTTCGGCACGCGTGTGAGCCGAGGATCCGGGCTGGAGGGGGATATTTGCTGGGAAAACCACACGGATGTGCCTGTTCGGTCCCCACACCTGTGTGGAAAAAAGGGAGGAAAAGACTCCATGTGCCCTTTCCGCCCCAGACCGGGCAGGGGTGTGATGGGATAAATAAACCCCTTCCCGAACATTTCAGCCCCGTTTCCCGGGGTCTGAGGAGCCCACGGGCCACCACTTTCCCCGCGCTCCGACTCCTGCTCCCCTCGCTCCAATTCCTGCCCCGTTTAAGCATCAAATTCCTCCGAAACCTCAACATAAAACAAACCAAAACAAACCCACATTATTTTCTCCCTTTCAGCTGCGCGGCGGGCGCGGACCGAGCCTTTCCCGGAGGGACCAGAAGTCACCGGGGACTCGGAGCCCTCTCCCGAGAGGATTTTGAGCGAAAAGCGAGGTGTTTCTCCCCAAACCCGAAAGGTCGGCGAGGGGAGGGACCGGGAGGGACCCGCCACCCCAAACAACCCCAAACTCCGGATGGCCGGGGCGGATCCCGGGACAGCGACCCCGCGGGGCGTGGGGGACACGGCCGCTCCCACCCCAGGAGACCCCGACCCCGCGGGAGAAGGGGGACACGGCCGCTCCCAGCCCGGGGGACCCCGACCCGGGGGCACCGGCCGGGCCCTCTCCGGCGCTCGGCGCGGCGGCAGGCCCTGACCTGGCTCTCGGCCGCCGGGATGCCGGACTCCAGCTCGCAGAGGGCGCGGAAGTTCTGCAGCTCGAAGTCGGCGTCTACCTGCAGGTTGAAGGTGATCTCGGAGCGGTCGCGGCGCAGGCAGAACACGGTGAGCAGCATGGCCGCCCCCGCCCCGATCGGCACCCGCCGCCGCCGCCGCCGCCAAGCGCCGCCGTCGCAAAGCGCCCGCCCCGCCGGTCAGGCGCCCATGTCAATCATGGCCTCTCGACCAATCGGAGAGCGTCTGGGGAGGAGGCCCCGCCCCCTCCTCGCGCCTGCACGTGGGCGGGGCCGGAGGGACGCGGGTGTCACCGCCGGTCCCGCGTGCGCAGGGGTCCTCTGGGGTCCCTGTGTCCCACGGTGTCCCCAGGGGTCCTCTGGCGTCCCTGCATCCCACAGTGTCCCACTCAGGGGTCCTCTGGGGTCCCTGTATCCCACGGTGCTCCCAGGGGTCCTCTGGGGTCCTCGTGCCGCCAAGGGATCCCTATGCCCCTGGGCGTCACTGGTCACAGGCGATCCCTGTGTCAGCAGCGGGCCCGGTGTCCCCAGATGTCCTCCGGCCGTTCCCGTCTCTCCAGGGCTCCCTGTGCCCCCGGCGGTCCCTGTTGACCCTAGGTGCCCCGCCGTGGTCCCTGGTGTCAATGTGCCTCCAGGGGGTCCCAGTGCCTCTGGGTGTCCCTGTGCCCCAAGGGGGAGTCCCTGTGTGCCAGGGCCCCTGTGCCTTCAGGGGTTCCTGTCCCCTCAGGGATCAGTGTCCTGGGTCCCTCTGCTGTGTCCCTGGTGGTCCCTGTGTCCCCCACAGGTCCTGTGCCCTGCCCTGGGTGTCCCTGTGCCCCTGGTGGTCCCTGTGTCCCAGGGATCCCTGTCGATCCCTGAGCCCCACCCACTGCCCCCCAAGGCCTCATCATCTTCTTCATCCTTTTACTCACTGCTACCTCTGACCCTGTCACCCCCCACATCATTTCTCCACCCTCCATCTCAAAACAGCTCTGGTGCACCCCAAAACCAGCTCACTCCATCTCACACCCCTGCCACCCCTTCAGCTCCTCCACTTCGCTCTGGTTTTCTTGGGATCACATCTTCCAGCTGGTATTTTTTCCCGTAGACCCCTCAGTGTGCATTTTGGGGTGATCCCCAGCCCTTGATGAGCCTTTGGAGTATCCCTGAACTCACCTGTTTGCTTTATGGGGCACAGGGTGGGTTTTGAGGTGCCCTGTCCTCTGTGTGCCTTTGGTGACGCCCCAGACCCTTTGTTGTGCTTTCTGGGGTGTCCCAAGCCCCCCTGTGTGTCCCAGACTCCCCATTTTGCCTTTCAGGACTCTCCAGCCCCAGCGCCATCCGACTGTTCCCTCCCAGCCCACCCTGAATGCCCGGAGCAGGCGAGGGTGAGGTGGGGACACAGCCCTCAGGTCCAGGAATGCATCGAATGCCCCACGCCATGAATTCACTTCACTCCCCTCCAGGGTGAGAGGAACGAGAGACTTTATTTTGAACTAGGAGTTAATCTGCAATCCAAATCATTCCAACAGTGGAGTGAAAGAAACAGTGATTCATCAGTAAACACCAGAAGTGTTCTGGTCCCCGGATTTGCAGAGTTTGACAACAGATTTCCCCCCCAAAATTTAATTTTCGTTCTCAATAATCCCCCCAGGTGTAAAAATAAAAAAGACCAAACGCAGCTCCACAGCGCATCCGGCACCCACCAGTCCTCACACGGATACACGCAAGGCTCCGAGCACTGCCCGGCCCTCCTGGCACCAGGAAAAGGCTCCCACAGGGAGCTCAGTCGGATTTCTCCTTCTCCTTCATGTGCAGGAAGACAATGCTGAACATGAAGAGGCCGACCATCATGGAGAAGGCGCCGGCATAGTAGGGGTATGCCGAGGGGATGAACCGCTCGTACTGCGTGTGCTGGAGGGGACGCACGGACACCTGGCAGGGGACAGAGCAGCCCTTGCAGTCCAGCAGCCTGGGGCAGCCTTTCCTCCCGGGACAGGGTGGGATTCACTCCCCCACGCTTACCTGTGTGGAGGAGTAGAGGTGGGTGTATCCCAGCCGGTTGTAATCCACTTTGAACTGGAACACGCCGTAGACGTCCGGCAGCTTGAACTGCACGCTGTATTTGCCACCTGAGGGAGAGACAGGGTGACACTGAGGGGACACGAGAAGCTGTGGAAGGTGAAAACACCCCCAGCGTGGGGCCAGAGCAGCGACGGGGACCTCCCGCTCCTCTTGAGGAGAACCTCCTGCTCCTCCTGACGGGGACCTACCGTTCCTCTTGAGGAAGGTGCGCACAAAGGGGTCGATGCGCACGAACTCCAGCTGGATGTCGTCCCCGTCGAAGGGCACCCACTTGCCATCAGCGAGCTTCTCGATCACAATGCTGTACTCCTGGGACAAATGAACCAGCAATGCCTGAAAACGAGCCTCGGCCCACTCCGAGCTCCAACGTTCCCAAATTCTTGTCCCCAGGCGGCTCCCGCGTGCCCCCGCCCTGCCAGGCCGGCAGCCTCACCACGAGGTCAGTGACGGTGTAGGCGTTGGGCGGTGCCAGCTCCCCGACGCGGTGGTGGGACACGGCGCCCACGCGCAGAACCCCCTCCTCCTTGAACACCCAGCGCGACAGGGCCACGGCCAGCTCGTAATTACCCGTCTGCGAGTACCTGCGGAACACGGGAGGCTGAGACAGCTGAGAA
Organism: Lycocorax pyrrhopterus obiensis; assembly: GCA_014706295.1. Classification (NCBI taxonomy): domain Eukaryota; kingdom Metazoa; phylum Chordata; class Aves; order Passeriformes; family Paradisaeidae; genus Lycocorax; species Lycocorax pyrrhopterus. The sequence goes on from JACSVZ010000023.1 coordinate 598,594, forward strand.
TACACACCAGGGGCCAAACCCAAACCAAACCAAACAGATGTGAAAGCAACACAAACTGAGCTGAGGTTAAAGGAAGGAGCTGCTTTCCAAAGCACTTTGTTCCGCAATGCCGAAGGACACGTCACCCCCAATCAATTCAAGCTTTCTGTTCTTTCCCAAAACATAAACATTTGTTGCCCGTTTCCCAGGACTTTTGTCCTCAAACCACTCCCCAAACATTCCCCAGCCAGGGAAGCCAACGCACCTCTTGGAGCCAGGAGTCGCTTTCTGCACGGCGGAGTTGAAGAAGGCGTCGCTGAAGAAATCCAGGGAGCCGCTGAAGACGACGCGGGCGTTGTTCCGCGCCTGCAGCCCCGCGATCAGCAGCGTGTTCTTCCCCACCGCGTGCGGGTACTGCGGAGCAACGAGGTGGAACATGGCTTAGCCCATTTGGGGATGCATCAAGAAGAGTTTGCTGTGCGGTGGGACAGTCTGGCTGTCGTACCACCAGCTGCAGTTACGGAGTGACCACGATGCTCAGAAAAAGAAGGAATGGGATTCTGATACCCACTCCAGCTGGGATGGAATGGGAAAGATGCTTTGATCTAGGCTGGCCTCTCCTCCAGAGCATGGAGGACATGTGTCCCTCACACTGAACACCTCCCCACCACAAGGCACAAGGCAACAGCACAAGGCAGAGAGGAAGATTCCCAAGGCAACATCGGGAAGCAGCCAACAGCCCAATCCTTTCAAAACCAATCAGGAAATCAAACACTCCAGGATTTTCCCAAGCAGCTGAAGTTAGAGGGACTAAACTGCGGAAGCACAGCTCAAAACAGCAGAGGAAGGAAGGGAGCATACCTGAGTGATGGGCTTATCTGGGAAGAAGGAGTAGGAGGTGGAGGAGCCAGTCAGGATATCCAGCACCAGCGGGTTGTCAGGATCAGCCACCATCCTTGCAGGGAAAGCCACGGTGAGCAGCACAAAGACCTCCAGGGCCCCCCACACCCAGAAGAATGTATGGCCACCTGCTCAACCCCATGGACCTTCTCACCCTTCCAACTTGCTGAGAAACAAAGTATTTCCTCCACTAATTTGTCAGGAACCATTCCTAAGTCAACAACTAAACTATTTTGGAGGATTTCCTTCTATTTTTGTTTGAAATCAAGAGAGATTTGTTAAGCTCATGTTAAGCGTCCCAGTGGCTGACCCCACGCTCACCTCGCAGCAACACCACTGGTTCAATTCTCTTCCCCCACCTCAGCCCCTGCTGCTCACCCAACTCCTCGGAACAGGATGGGGTTCAGTGCTGCTTTCCCCACAATGGTGGGGGCCTTCAGCAGGTTCTCGGTGTCGGCGACGATGAGCGTGTGCTGAGTAAACAAGAGAGATCCGCGTGAGGTGAGTCGGGGTCTAATGACAAACAACAGCTTCTCAGTTAAAAGTTAACTTCATTTTTACAGACAATTACAACTGTTGGGTGAACGTTGTAGTTCAATTAAAAAGCAAAACAACAGCGTTTTTGTGTTTATGACCTAATTAGGTTAATACTGATCCTCAAGGAAATATAAACTGCCACTTGATAAAGACAGCAACACCTTCAGTGTTTAATTTCCCTGTATTTAGCAACCTTCACTCTCAAACCAGGACAACATGCACATATGTGCTGCTTCAACAGTTTACCTTAAACAAAAAATATCAGAGTATACTTAGCTCAGACCTTAATATATGTTTTAATTTTAAAGTGCTGGATTACACCAGGTGGGAAAAATTGTAGAAATGTTTGTGTGTTTCTGTAGTGATCTAAAAATCTGGGACTGAAAATATCCCCTCCTGCATCTAAAGCATCACACTCGGTGTCTGACACACTGCACCCTCAGGTGAAACTCCCCCCAAGCTTCAGAGGGACCCAGAACCAGCATTAATCACAGTCTCCCTGCCTGCACATGGTGGCCATCTGAAACTAGAGCCTGGAGGATGCTGACAGCAGCAGAACTGAATGCTGTAACGTGGATTATTTACCACTTTCCTGGGAGGAGGGTGGGAGAGAAGGGATAGAGGAAAAATGGGAGAACAAGGCCAGAGGATTCATCCCTAAAGCTCTGCACCCACGTGCTCGTTAAAGCAGCCTGAAGGTGCAGGCAAAGCCGTTACCTGGCCGGGGTCGGAGATGTCGTAGTTGTGGTGGTCGATGACCGCTGTCCTCTCCTCATCGAACTCGATCCCGCACTCACTGCCCAGCTCTCGCAGGGGGTCACCTGCAGGGGCACAACGGACTCTCCATTACAAGACACATAAACTCAAAAGAAAAAGTAAATTCAGCTGAGAGTCGTGTGTTCAACACTCTACGAGCCAAACCCCAGGGAGCAACATGACCTCCCCAGCTGAATTCCCACTGAACATGTTACTAAAGGCATCAATCACCCATTTCCTCGCAGAGCAAACCCTGAGGTGCACAAGGAGCAGCTGTTTTTGCTGCAGTGAATTAATTCTCTGGGGGACCATCTGCACTCACCGATGTCTGAGCTGGCGGCGACGAGGACGCTGCCGCCGCCGTCAATGAACGCAGTGATGGTCTCCACATTGATGTTCCCACCAAAGTCTGAAAGCAAACGTCAACAATTCATGGCTAGAGCTCAGAAATAACCTCCCGTTAGAATTAAAACATGGCAAATCACCAAATCTATGGCAGAACCACCAATAAACGCCAGGACGGAGCTGCAGTTTGCTACTGAGTACATTTGAAGTGTAAGATTTAACTAAAATTCACAAAACAGCTGGAAATCCCCTTCCAAAAACGCCACCAGAGCTTTCCCCTTCCACATTTACCTTCTATGGATGGGGAGAAGATGATGAGGTTGTCATACAGGAATTCCCCGTATTTTATCAGGGACAGGCCGGCATCATCCGCTGTCCGGAAGGTGAGGTCAAAGCCCCTGTCTGCAGCCAGGAGACAAAAGTGACAACTTCTGCATGGCCTGAAACCACCCACGGAGAGCAAAGCAGCAGCAGGATCCGAGGTTTATTCCCCCAAAGAAGAAGTGTTTTGGAAAAACTGGCTTAGGGGCTTTTAAGGAGCAGCACATGAGGGCTCCCACATAAACGCAAGGGGGTGGATCCCCTGAAGAGCCCGGATGTCAAAGGATGCCCCATTGTCACCCATCAAACAGGGACGGATGCTGCAGGGGACCCAAACACAGGCACAGCTGGGGAAACAACCCCCATCTCCTGCCTCATTCTGACCGGAAGATCCCAGACAGCCTCCCCCCATCCCCCAGGGAACCCCAATCTCCTCCCTTGGCTTGGGGTCTCCTTCTTCACACTCAGCCTGAGCAGGGGACACCAACGGCACTCCCCTCTCAATCTCCTCCTTCAGCCTGACATGGGGACCCAAATATTCTTCATTCTCACCAGGGGAACCCAAACAACCCCCTCTCCCCGGCAACACCAATCTTCTTTTCTGCCTGACCAGGGATCCCGATCTCCTCCCTCATCCAGGCACAGAGTCCCCATCACCTCCCACAGCCTGACCAGGAGACCTCAAACACTCCATTCTCCCTCAGGGGACCTCGATCTGCTCCCTCAGTCTGACAGTGACCCCAATCTCCTCCACTCTGACATGGAAACCCCAAACACCCCCCTTTTCCGCCTGGAAACTCCAATTTCCTCCCTCTGCCCGGTGCAGGATCCCAAATCTCCTCCCTCATCCTGACCCGGGAACCCCGACCACCCCGCTCTCCCCTAGGGGAGCCCCATCTTGACCACAAGAGTCTAAACACCTCCTCCTCCAGCAAGGGACCCCTGGCTCCGCCCTCTGCCCAGCCAGGGGACGTCATCTCCTCCCTCGGCCTAACCCGAAGACCCCAAATATCCCCTTTTCCCTCAGGTAACTCCAACCTTCTCCCCCATCCTGACCCTGGGTCCCCAACCCCACTCCTCCCACCCCATCCAACCCCTCCCGGGATCCCGCTCCGTACCCGCGAGGCTGCGGAAGAACATCGAGTGCGTGTCGCGCAGGTTCCCATTCTCCAGCAGCACCAGCGTGCGGGGCCCTCCCTCAGCGCCCGCCGCCAGCACCGCCAGGAGCCCCCACACAGCCACAGCGGCCGCCGCCATCTTGGTCGCCGAACCACCTCAGAAGCGGGCAGCCTCCAGCCAATCAGCGCTAGCGCCGCGCATCCTCCAGCCAATCAGCGCCAGCGCCCCGCAGCCCCCAGCCAATCAGCGACAGACAGCTCCGCGACGCCGGGACGCAGCGCAAACGCCGTCGCGGCGGAAGAGGGAGGGCCCCGCCGCCGTCCCCTCCCTCCTCCGCGGCGACAGCGGCGGCCGGGCCCGCCCACACCCGCGGCGGGTCAGGAGCGGCGGGCGCTGGAGCTGGCTTTGCACTTCCTGCGCTTGGTGTCGGCGGTGGGAGCCAAGGCGAGGGACTGCAGGCGGAAGGGTCGGGGCTGGGGGATGGTGCAGGCCCTGCCCGGAGCCCCCTCGGAGCCTGCGGGAGCTGGAAGAGGAGAGGAAGGGGTTGTGGAGGGTGGGCGCAGGACCGCAAAATGCGGCAGCGTCCTACGAGAAACCCCTGAGAGGTCAAACGGTTGAGGCAAAATTGGTCCTGGGTGGGTCGCCATTTGATTTCTCAAGGAGAAGGAGGAAAAGGAAGAGTGCCGGCGGTATCTGGGACAAGGGGATTACCTTGGTCCAGGTGCAGGATCTGGCTGGCTCGCCGGGATCGGAAGTAGTTGCTGGCGATGGTCTCGCTGTCGCTCCTGTCCAGCACCAGCCTGTAGTGGTCTTCCTCGGGCTGCAGGTGGGAAACGCTGTTAGCAGCGCCAGCAATAAGGCAAAATCGGTAAAATGGGATAGAAATGGAGGAGGAATGGGCCATACCGCTGCCTCCCCGCTCTCATTCGAGGGGCTTGTCCGGGCAGGTTTGGGCTGTGGCGGGGCTGGAACCGCTGTGGGAAGAGGTGTGGTTAAGGGTCGTTGTGTGTAGAACAATCACCGCTTTCCTGACTGCGCTCCCTCATCCTGGCACTGCTCAGAGATTCCCGAGGGAGCCACAGCACGTGCCACCTTAGATCATGTTATTCAAACTTTCCAGACAAACTTTATGTGGAAGATGTTATAACTGCACACAGCCTGGCAGAGCTGAGTGCCTGCATCACCCTCCTGTCCCCCACAGCACCTTCCTATCCCCCACAGTACCTTCCTCTCACCTGGGCCCTGCCCCCTCACCTGCGGGCAGGTGGGTTTTTTGAATGACAGGCTCTGGAATTTTCCAGCGGCCGCTCTCCTCATCCCAGACGGATTCACGCCTGATCTTCTCCAGGTTGCTGTAGTTGCAGTCGCGCCGGACGAGGGACTGCACCTGATCCAGCAGCTGCTGGCAGAGCATCAGGTCCCGCTCCTGGCGCCGGATGGTGCTCAGGTAATCCATCTTTTCCAGCCCAAACTCCAACTGCAGGTCTTTGATCTCGGTCTCGGCAGCCTGGAGCTGGCCACAAAATAAGTGGTCAGGATTATAAGGCAGAGAGACTGATAGTTACTACGAGTACAGGAATTTGCCAGGCAGAGAAAGACACTCAGGAAAGCCTCAATATTTGGAAAGATTTCTAATTTAGGTACAAATTAGGATGAAATTTATGTGGAGAGATTATTCCATGTCTGTTTGAAAGAAAGAATTCTCATGTTTCTCCACAGGGATGATCTTTGAATGAACCTGAAGCCAATCTTACTGGTGTGGTCTTGGAACTCTTGGAAGTTCCTAACTTCGTTTGAAAAGGTGCAATATTTCTTTGATAACCTAAATACCCAAATAAAGCAGTCATGTGCAGGTCCTTCATGTGCAGGGTAAGACCTTCATGTGCAGATCTAGGACTGTACACACAAATGTCAATTTTTTTGCAGCCTCTCTGATTCTGCCACAAAATATCAGAGCGAAACTGATTTTTCAAGGGTTTTAAAAATGAAGATTTTAAATGTAAAATTTAAGAGCATTACTTTTATGTTTTACTTCTTCCCCCAGAAAGTGTGCTTAGAATGGTGGGAGCTGCAGCAGATCCATAGGTCAGCAGAGGGAGTCACATCCCCTCCCATCCCAACACATCCTCCTCCAGCCAAGTGTCGCACACTGAGCCTTTAAAACTGGTGGGGTTTGGGCTTCAAAAGCTTAATTCCTCACCCGAGGGCTGTTGCATCTGGGATTTCATAAAAACTCATGCAAACCACGTGGTGTATGAAATATTGACACAGCCGGAGTCATTCTCTAAACCTACAGCCCTAAACCCTGTAACGTAAAAAATGGGGATGTGGGGGAGGAAGGAGCTGCTCCCTCACCTTTTCCTGCACCTTCTCCAGCATCTTGCTCTTGGCTCGAACCTCCTCCTGGATGGAGTCGTAGACATTGAGGAGAGCTCGCTCACTGCTGTCCTCGTTGGATTCCTGCAGTGCAGCCACCAGCTGCAGCCTCCGCTCGTCCGCGTATTTCTTCCGGCGTTTGTGCTTTTCCTTCAGGTCCTTGTTTTGAGCCTGTTCTCCCCCGACCACCTGCTGCTCCAGCATCTGCAGCCTGGAGAAGGGGAACACTTCTCTGAGCTCGGTGGTACTAAGAACCGGCTGCACAAGCGTGGAGGATGCACATCCTTCCATGGGTGACATTTGGGAAGACACAGAAACTTGGGAATTGTGTTAAGATTTTTTTGCCCTGAGTAATCATGGTAGATTCTACTTATTATTAACAGTTTCTGTCATAAATAGAATCCCAGAATGGTTTGGGTTGAAAGAACCTTAAAGACCATCTTCTCCCATCCCCTGCCATGGGCAGGGACACCTTCCACTACCTGGCCTTGGACACTTCCAGGGATGGGGCAGCCACAGCTGCTCTGGGCAAAATACTCCACAAAGGCAAAGCATATGTTACTCCAAGCACCTCAGTCAGCAAGGATGTCCAGAAATCCATATCTATGCTCACAAAATTATCTTTAAATCCCTTGTTTTGTGTAATTTATATTTAAATTCTTATTTAAATAAACATTGAATATATTATTATATTTAAATTTTTTTTAAGATGCACAAAAGGTGCCAAAATTACACAGAGAATTATTTTAAATGGTGGATGTGGGAGTGGTAGAGCTGAAAGCCACAGTGTGGTTTCCATTTTGGGGCAGTATCAGCCACAGCTGATGATTTGTGTGACCTCAGCATTGTTAATGGAGCACTGGCACAGGCCTGTATTTGAAATCATGCTCTGACATGGAAATAAAGCCATGCTCCAGAGCCATTCCTTTGTCTGCACAGGATCTGGAGCAGAGCAGATAGCTCAGGTTGGCCAGCACTGGCTCAAATTGACTGATAACCCCTTTACTGATAACAGCCTCTTAATTATCTCCAAACCCTCTGAAATGGCTCATTCTCCACCAGAACTGACCTGCTATTCTGCTGCACTGCTCCCACCAGGCGACCTTCCCTTTCCTTTGCTTAATACACAATTGAATCCAAGGATTCAATCCTTGCTCTGCTGAGCTGCCCCGATGTGTAAAGCTTGAACAGGCGGCTTTGAAATCCCCACGCCCGTGGAACCAAACCCTCCCGCCCAATCTGCACAGAACCTGGATTTAACAATGTGATTAGAAGGGCATTTTCCCTTGTTTGACACAAAAGGAACAGGATTAATTCTTGCAATAGGACCAGTCTTGCAATAGGACCACTAACATTTGATATCCAAATGAAGGGTTTCTTTGAAGATCTCTCCATTAACAGACAGAATTGTCCACAAATTGCAGACACTGCTGTTCTGCATTTCATAGCAGAACAGGAGAGACCCAACAGAGTGAGCACACGCCACAGGAAAGCTGAAAGACTGGTTAAAACCCACAAAAGGACTGGTTAAAACCCACAGAACTGTTCAGAATCAAACTCTGACATCCACAACGTATCTCAGGTTGAGCTTTTCTAATTGTAATATAGTTCCACACAATGGAGTAAGCGAGAAATCAGCAGAATTTGCTTCAGCTGTGTATTTCTGGAGCAGCCCAAGCCCCCATGCTGCTTCAGTACATGGTGGTGTACTCTGGCTGAGGAAATTCTCTCAGGACAGCTCTCACATGGAGAAAACCTTGAACCAGGTTGCCTTTGAGATGGGCTGAGCACGAGTCTTGAGCCTGCATCTCTCATATCCCAACCCTGTCCTCCAGGAGACAGTGCCCCTAAAATAGGATTACTGGGAAATTTTGCTGTCAGTTCTGGCTGATGTGCTGCAAACACTGTGAGATGCATGAGCTGGAGGCAAAAGTGGCCTCAGTGATGGGAAGAGTCCATCCATGAGGCACAGGACAGCTGCTGCCTTACCTGTAGGTACATGAGGGGGCTCCAAGTGCCCTTCAAGGACCTCTTTCAAGAGGAAAAGGAGGCATCTCCATAACCTGTGTGGGCACTTAAGGCTCCCCTGCCTGCAGCTCCAGGCAGGATCTGTTACCAGGAACACACACTTTTTGGCATCCACATCTGCTGACTTGAACATCTCCATTCTTCTCTCACAATTCTGGCGCTTGGCCTCACCGAGCACCGCAGGGAACAGCTCTTCATCCACCCAAACAGGGCAAAGTTAGTTTTGAGGTAAAAACAGCATGGAGAAGAGAAGGCTCCAGGGAGATCTTAGAGCCTCTCCTGCTGCCTAAAGGGGCTCCAAAAAAGCTGGAGAGGAACTTTGGACAAGAGCCTGGAGTGCCAGGACAAGGGGGAATGGCTTCCCAGTGCCAGAGGGCAGGGATGGATGGGATATTAGGAAGGAATTGTTCCCTGGGAGGGTGGGGAGGCCCTGGCACAGAGTGCCCAGAGCAGCTGTGGCTGCCCCTGGATCCCTGGCAGTGTCCAAGGACAGGCTGGACGGGGCTGGGAGCAGCCTGGGACAGTGGAAGGTGTCCCTGCCCATGGCAGGGGGTGGGACTGGATGAGCTTTAAGGTCCTTCCCACCCAAACCAGTCCATCATTTTAACTCACATGTGCCTGGTTTGGGGCTGCACTGACAGCTGGAGCTCAGCAGCTGTGGTGTCATGGCAGAAGGCACCTGCTGCTGCCTGTGGGTGCTGCCCAGGGGACAGCTGGCACAAGCAGGGATGTCACTGACCTGGAAAGCACCAGCTGCTGGTCTGCAGGCAGGGAAATCCCTGGGGCAGCGACAGCTCCCGCTGCTCCAGCACTGCCCCTGCTCACCCCACCAGCATCTATGACAGTCCCAGGTGCTGCTGGGTCCTGGGGACAAGAGGAAAACAAAGGCTGTAGCTCTGGAAAGATGCAATGAGAGTCCTGGGGGAGATGAAGCACAACGTTACCCACTCAGGTTTATTCATCCCGAGGGGAGAAGGAGTCTGGAGGGTACCTGGGCTGACACTGGCTCTTCGTGCGCTGCAGCAACACCAGCTTCATGTGAAGGTGTCTGGCCAGAGGTTGTTCTAGTCCATGTGTCAGCTGAAAAGAGGAAATCCCCACAACGACGGCAATGAGCTGTGAAAAACTAGACATAAATCTGTGAAACCATCCCCCAAAGCCTTCACCCAAAGCTAGGAATGACGTGTTTGAAAGGAAAAGGCCTGTCATTCACCTACTTCTGCTGGTCAGTAAAAACCATGAAAGACTGAGAGGGTAAGGAATGCAGATTGTACAGGGCTGGGAGAGCCTGGCTCCAAAAATAATCCATTTCACAGGCTGGGGGTGCATATTCGTAATCAGAGGAGGAAAAAATAAAGAACCTCTCAAGCCTTCACCTTAGAAACTGATAGCACCAAAAGTGAAGAATATAGGTTCAAGGATTGCTAGTGGGTGATAAGTGCTGTATGAGCACATTGCAAACCATGCTCTGAGGCACTGCGGGTGTCAACGAAAAGCAGCAATGGAGAGGAGAGCTGGCAACAATTTACAGGATGTGAGAGGAATATCTGCCTTGCAGCGAGCGATGGTGTGGATAATCCACCGGGACAGCAAGTGCTGCAGCACATTTGCATACGGAGGGAGAGACTGCGGCAGCCACCCCACCCTCAGGAATGAGAGTCTGGTGGGATGGAGACAGAGCAGTGACCTCTGCTCCAGAGACACGCTGCCCTCAGTCAGGGGGAACTCTGCTACATGGACAAAAAGCAGGCGTTTCATTCAAAAATGAGGCTTTTCATTGCCTCGAGGCTTACAGGGTTGGGTCAGGCTGGTCCTGACAGGGAAGGAAGTCAGGGAAATAGGGGAGAGGATGAAGCTGGGACAGAGTCTTAAATCTGGCCCAGGAGAGGCAGAGTTCCTGCTCCTGCTGTGGATAAGGGTGGGTTGGCAGCAGGGACTGCTGCCGCCAGGCAGCACTTGCTGCAGTAGCAGCCGCTGCCTTTTAAAGGCTGCAGTGGCTGCCACAGATCTGACTGCAGAAACAGTCCCTGCTCCTGAGGGAACCTGGGCTTGGCTGCACAGCCTCCACCCGCCTCCACCACACCTGCTTCCTTCCTGACGAGATCCTCGAGAACAGACACCTTGAGATCAAAGTCATCCCTCAGGCTGCTGATGTCCTTCTCCAGGCGGGCGCGGGACACCTGCTCCGCTTGGTAGCTGGCCTGGAGCTGGGCCAGCCTCTCCTCGTACTCCTGCAAGGCACAGCAACAGCCCTGCGACTGTTCCCGAGGTCACATCCAGCTCCATTCCAGGTCACACCTTACGCCCATCCCAATACAACTGCACCACCCCGTATTCACTGACATTTTCGGTGACTTGACACAGTTGTGATGGAAAGTGATTCTTCAGCCCTAGAAACGGCTGCCTTGGGTGGTTGTGGTGCCCTGGAATGAACTTTCTAAAGAACAAGGAGAGAGTTTTGTTCCCCTCTGGCTCCTCATTCTTCCTCCTGGCTCTGTATTCCTAATTTTCTTCATCTCTGTTCCTAACATCTTCAGCTACTGCTTTCCTCAACTCTGTTCCTCCCTTCTCTGACAATTTCACACGTAGTTCCTCCAAAAATTCTTCCTGGAAATACATTCCAACCCATCTCCAGAGAGGTGGGAACAAGAGGTGGGTTGTAATAAGGCCTCCATAACACATGGCCTCCATAACACATGGTCTGTTCATAGGAGAAGTCCAAGGATTAGAAAATAGAGAAAGAAATAAAGAGAAGTGCTCTGGAAAGGCTGAACCATATTTGTAATGATTACTATGAAAAAGTTCTGGTCAAAGCCACTCTGGGATATCCCTTCCCAACTTACTTCTCTGATCAGCTGCTTCTCTGCTTCCAGATCCACCTGGGGTTTGAGGTGGGGAGCTGGATTTGCTCCCAGGTGAGCAGCCTCAGCAGGTAGAAGCCCTACAAAGCAAAGTAGAAATAAAAATCATTCAGTCACTGGGTGGGATTGTCTGCAGAATTCCTGGAAAGAGAACAAAGAAGCTGGGTGCCTGGAAAGAACATGGCAACCCCTGTGCTCCTTCAAACCGCACTTGCTGCCAAAACACCCACTGGCCCGGGGCTCCATAGGTGTGCGGAGAGAGAGAGAAGTTCCAGCTTCAGGGGAAATATGGAAGTGAATTTAATTATATGGTATTTATAGATACAAATATCTCTTTCAAAGAATAACAGGAGACTTGTTTCCAGGGCTATGCTACAGATTTGGGAGATAAAAGACATTGGGAAGACGAAAAGTGCAAGGAAATTACCTTCTTTGTTCGCAGCTATTTCTGAAAGGTGGCAGAAAGGAGGAAAAAGTCATCCTACAGTCTTATTCTCCTGCTGAAAGTTGCCCTTTTTTAATTCTCCACAGGTGATCAGCTCCCTAAAGACTGCTCTTCCCCATTTGTTCCTACACTTGATATTCCTCCTCCAGAGGAAAGAGCAAGTGTGCGGAGGCTGGGCTGAGTCCTCAAGCACTGCCATAAGGAGGGCAAAACTTCTCTTGTAGTGTCAAAAATTCACATGGCAGGAGAACAAGAGCTGAATGCTCACTTTGAAAACATATATATATACACATATATTCAATAAAGAATTTTACAGTATTATTTATTTTGCAGCTCATTTTTGTTCTTCCAGCTGAAACCTCTCTTCTGCAACTGACCAAATTCTAGCCACAAGCACCAAAAATAACCAAGGATTTGAATCATGTCAGCATTTTCTAACAGAATTTGTCGTTATTGAAAACATTGGATTATTGAGATGGTCTTTGCCAGTGGAGTAAGGTCAGTTTGGCAGCAGTGAAAGAAAAGTCTGTAACCAGAATGGAGAACCCTTCCTCCAATAGGTAAGGGAAAGGTTGAGGTGAAATTTAGCTAGCATTTTATGTGTAAAATCCCCTTTTTTGACATCTCTGCAGCCAGTAAGGGCTCTCCTACCTGACAAGTCACTTGTGCCCATCTGTTCAGCCAGAATGGCCTTCAGCTTCTTAATCTCCTCCTGATACTCCCTCAGCAGGGCATCCTTGGGGTCCTCGTTGATGCAGGGCTTGTTCTTGATGTTCTTGGCTCGATTTGCATAGCGCAGGGTGCTGAGGCTTTCCTCATAGCTGTCATCAGCCGGAGACACGCACGCCACCATCAGGGTCTTGGTGTTCCCTCCCAGGGAGTCCTGGAGCAGCCTGGTCAGCTTGGAGTCTCGGTAGGGAATGTGTCTGCACCTGCCATCAACCAGGGCCGAGATGACGTTGCCCAGGGCGGACAGGGAGAGGTTGATTTTGGTGGCCTCTTTGAACCGCTCCCCCGTGGCACCAGTTCTTGACTGTCTCTCACTTCCTGCCAGATCCACTAAGTTGAGTTTGGCAGCCCTAAGGTGGTCCTGCCCTCGCTCATCTGCATGGAAACAATTCCCACGTAGCTCTTAGAAGGAAGCATCTCAACAGTCAAGAACCAGGACTCTCTCAGCACCACATCCTGTTCCAGCCCTGTTCTCTGTCTGCAACGGGGCCCTGATTCCCTGAAGCAAACAAATACCTATTTAATCTTAACACTGCACGTTTTAGTGCTTTCCTCAACAGGATCTACAGTAAAAATTCATGTCTGTTCTTACTCTCCCTGTGAGCTCTGAACACACACACACACACACCCCCTCCATATATTTCCACAGTATTTACAATTTCAGCCAGAGAAATCAGAGAAATTCAGGCTAGATTGAGGGCCCTGCACCAATCTGGAGCAGAGAAGAGGAGTGCAAATACTTCTTCCCTGTTGGGATTAAAGTTGGGATTTTACAGACCCACACAATGCATCCACTGTCTGTGCTAATTGAGAAACTCCCTAAAACCCTCACTTACTGAGTGGAAAATGAGGTACTGTCATCAACATCTGGAACCACAATTTTGGAAGACTTGTATAACTCTCCCCATGACTGAAACAGTTGAAGATAATGAAGCCAAGCTGTTCCCAGCCAGGGTCAAAGACAAGGCAGAGATTAATTCTTTTCTGGTCCCAGAAAAACCCTCTCCAGGTCCCTGTTCAGACCCAGCGAGGCAGCTCTTCCAGCTAAAGAAATGCCGATAAGATACTCATGAAAGGAAAATTAGTCACTAAAACTTTATTAAAGAATTCTTTAATTCCATCTTTTAAAATTAGGCCCTATGATTAAGCTCAGTGAAGGAATCATCAGGTGATATGACCTGAATATTTTTGGTTGGGAGAGACCTTAAGACTCATCTCATTCCACCCCTGCCACAGGCAGGGACACCTTCCACCATCCCAGGTTGCTCCAAGCCCCGTCCAACCCGGCCTTGGGCACTGCCAGAGATCCACGGGCAGCCACAGCTTCCCTGGGCACCCTGTGCCAGGGCCTCCCCACCCTCCCAGGGAAGAGGATTTTTCTCCTGGACGTACAATCATTTGGGATCTAAGGGTAGCTGTGGGATGATGAGTGACCACACAGATCCTGTGCCCTGCTAGGCCCAGGCCTAAGGCAGGACATCCAGGTACCCACCTACAGTGCAGATTTCCATCCTGACAGTGAAGATGGAGTGGGAGCGGGAGGAGTCCTTGTTCATGAGGGTGAAGGTCACGGCTCTGTTCCTGCAGCCCACGTCCATCAGCTGCTCACACTGTGCCACGCTGTGCACGGCGTGCAGGGACAGCCCCTTCACGAACACCCCCTGCTCTGGGTGCTCCTTCAGCTGCCAACAGGACAACGCAAGCCAGGTCAGAACCAGAGGCACTGAAACCATGGAAAATTACACTGGGAATGGCCTGGAAGCTTGAGGGCTACATGAAATTAAACCGCAGTATGAGAAAAGCACATCTCACTGCCACCAAAAAGCCTTATTTCTGAAGCAGGAATAAAACCACAGAAAAAGAGGGAACCACCTTCATGGCTAAAAGAATTCAAGTTAAAAGTTGCTGATTGATTCAGACATCCCCCAGGCCATGAGGAACCCGGCTTCTATCCACCCTCCACCTTCTCTATTATTAAGCTGCATATTTTAAACAAGAATCAAAATACACCTCACCTATTATGGCAAAGGCTCTAAGATCTCCTCAGTCATAGGAAGCTTTTTTTAATAGCAAAGCACAGATACAATATTCCCAGATATTGTTCCCGGTGCTTTGCTGAACTCTGTGCTCCGAGTGGGTGGCTTGAGCTCACTGACAACATTCCCAAAGTCACACCCGTCACACACAGGTGAACTGTCATCATTTTTCTCCAGATTAATTAATTTTTAAATGAGCAAAAATCCTATTCGGGCCCCTGGGTTGAGACAGAGCATCAACAGCATCTTCTCAGTAATTATCAACCACACAGATGAAAAGTTTCATGCAGAATGTTAATAAGCAACGGAAATATCCAAAGTTTTGAGTTACCCATCAAACCTACATAAAAAATACAAATAATCCAGAGATCCCTGCACTCCTACACCAGCCCCCTCCACAATGGGAATTTTAAATGAGCTGAATTAATTTTCCACAGCTCTGTTACACCCCACATCTGCTAAGTTCATCACTAAAACTATCTTTATCACGTCAGCTGGGATATCGAGATATGGTTGTCGTGATAGAGCAACAGAGACCACGTTTGGCACTGTGACTTCCAAAGAGGAGGCTCAGATACTTCAGTGATGTTCACAAGAAATGATGTAAAATAGTGTTTGCTGTTAAAAAAAATCCCACAGAACAGAGCAAAAGTGGCTGAAAACTTAACTGGGTGGGATTTATCCTTGTTCCAAAACCACGATGCCCGGGATGAATCCAGGTACAGTCACAGCCAGAGTGTTCATACAGTGGGACTTGCCTGTGCTACTGAGAACCCCAGGACTGGCCTGGCTCTGTTTGGGGGTGTTGCAGAGTCCCTGAGGAACACCTGACCAAGGACATGGCTGTAGTCACTGAGGTGAAAGGCAAAGGAATGAACAAAAATGGGATTCTGGGGGGAACTGGGGGACACAGAGGAATGCAGCGAGTCAGCCTGGGATTTGTTTCCGCAGGACACGACTCCCTCAAGTACTCAGTGGAGGCAGCAACAGGCAGCGTGACAGAGTTACCCTGGAAACTGCTCTGCCCAGCTCCTGCCCTCCCAGTGCCAACTGCGTCGCCATGGAAACCCGTGTCACCGCGGATGTGGAACAAAGGATGGGAAACTGCAGCAAGAAGTCCCCTTCTCCCACTCTCCCTCTGCACGAGACAGGTGAAGCACACTTGGAACATGGAACAGAGAGGGGTTTGCCTGCCTTAAAGCTAGAAAGCTGTTAGAAATATCTGCCAAAATAAGGCAGTTTGGGTCTGTTGCCATCTCAGAGCGTCTCAAGGTGCTACTGCCTTGGTTTTATTTACTAGGGCAGTCCTGCAAGGAAGTAAATTGGGACAGGAGATTTCTAGCTCCCTCCAGGAATACATACAAAAGGATCTGCAAAGCCACCAAGAGGTAAATTTTATAAAGATCAGCCCCCTGATTAGGATTTCAGGAGAGTTTACCCTCCTGTGGTCCTGTAAACTTCCCATGTGTTCCCATGGAGAGTAATATCTGCTGTGGCCCCTCAAAACGGATCAGCCTTTTTGGTTTAGGCAGATAAAGAGATCATCCATGGCTCCACTGGATCAGATTAAACATTTATAAAGCCCAGAATTCTCTTGCTTTAGAGACAAGAGGATGAGGAAGAAACTGCCCCATGGGCACTTTATTCCACCCTTGTCCAGTAAAGGATTTTCACAGAGCTGCTGCTGAGCTACCAGCCACTATCATGTGGGATACACTGTACATGTCCGACTGCATCCTGTTCCTAAACGTTCACTGAAGTCCCTCAAAAACCCCTCTTAGCTTCCATATTCCTCACATAACTTCATATTCTGGCACTCAAGCTTCTGACAGAGACCATTGCTGCACTTCTGCAAGTCATGGTAACACCTATCTGAGCTAATTAAAGCACTTAATTAAGACACATTGAGTCCGCCTCACCTCCAGCTTCTGCTTGGTGTCAGCTCCTAGAAGGTCTCGTATGTCCTCATTGTAGATCTCCAGGTAGGAGGCTCTCAGCAGGAACTTGGCATTTTCAGCACACTGCACAACACAGGGAGGATTTGGGGGAGGCTGCACAGCACGGGCAGCCCACGGAGCCCCTCCCACAGCTGGGTGCCCACCACCCGTCAGCACCCCATCCAATCTCCCCTGGCAATTCATTCCAGCTGGAACCACTCAACACTGCAAGGGACTTTTGGTCCTTCCACACCTTAAGGCCATAACGTTGTGTGGGATAAGGGTGCAGTTCATCTGATTATGGACAGGCCTCAGCTTAAGGATGAGAAGCAGTGCACCCCAAACCTGTCCCCATTCACACTTCTTGTGCCATCAGCACTCACTTCTTGGGATAGGACACCAAAGAAGTCTTTCCAGTAAAAACTTATCAACAGGATTTCTTTCACACCCACCTGTATGCTCTCAAAGATGTGTTCAAATGCCCTGGGAATGATCCCTTTCTGTGAGGAAGGATCCACAACTCCCTGCATGGTGAATGACTTCCCACTGCCAGTTTGGCCATAGGCAAAGATGGTGCCATTGTATCCTTCCATGACACCCTGGAAATGGGGAAAAACCAAAGAAAACTGCCATCATCTTTGCCTAACTGGAAATACATTGTCCAGAGTCATTCCCACTCCCTAACAGGTGTTTTAAAGAAAGAGCTGGAAGTAAACATCAAACAGCTGCTTAATCTTCACACACCATCAGAGTATAGTAATTACAAAATTAGCATATAAATCAATGTTT
Organism: Lycocorax pyrrhopterus obiensis; assembly: GCA_014706295.1. Taxonomy (NCBI): domain Eukaryota; kingdom Metazoa; phylum Chordata; class Aves; order Passeriformes; family Paradisaeidae; genus Lycocorax; species Lycocorax pyrrhopterus. Next base: position 615,752 of record JACSVZ010000023.1, read on the forward strand.
TTCTCTTAAAACTGGGAATCTTGAAGCAATGCAGGTGTTGAAAAGCAGTTGACAACACTAACACTTAGAAAACCAGAATATTTTTGCCATAGAGCACAAAATCTTATGAGATTGAAAGAGACAACTAGAACAATAGTTGGTTGTAGGGTGGCCAAAGGGATGGTCTCTAGCTTTGAATAATTTTTGTTTGGCAAGCTGCTCACTGTCACTTGTCCCTATTTCAGAGAAGTGTGGTAGGAACAGAAAATAATTGGATTTCTTAAGGTTTAAATAAGAAAAGAAGAACCTATTAATCTAATATCTTCTGTTTCTAGCCCTGCTTGTTCTCATGATCAGGAACTTCCATCTTAAAACCATCATGAGCCATTTAATCCATGTTACTTCTTCTAACAAAACTTTGGGGGGGGAGGTTGGTCTTTTTTTGCTTAACAGGTTCATTTCTCACCTCGGCTGTTAACAAGGAAACAAATGGATCCCCTCTCATTTTGCCAGTCTAAGTGAGGCTGAGGTTTGGGTTGGGAGGGACCTTAAAGTTCATCTCATTCCACCACCCGACCATGGGCAGGGACACCTTCCAGTGTGGGGAAGGTCAAGTGGATCCTGCTCCACTTAGGGATCACCTGTAAAACTCCTCAGGCTATGTGTTCACAGAATATCCTCAGTTGGAAGGGACCCACAAGGATCAGAGTCCAACTCCTGGCCCTGCATGGACACCCCAACAATCCCACCCTGTGCCTGAGAACATTGTCCAGATGCTCCTGGAGCTCTTTCTTTCATTGTGGTGCCCAAAACTGCCCCCATCCCTGGCTGCGTGGGGCTGCCCTGGGTCCCCACTGACCTCCACGAGCGGGTAGGCGATCTCGTTGTAGATGTGCTCGGTGCTGTGCTCCCCGCTGAACGCCCCGTCGAAGGAGAACTGCCTGGGGGGCTCTGCGGGGGCCGCGGGGTTCCACAGGAGGCACCGGCCCCGCGCGCTGTCCACACCGACGATCGCCCGGCACCCCAGGGCCGCCTCACACCCGCTCAGCGGCCGGCAGCGCACGGCCACCTTCACCGCCTCCGTGGCCATCGCCCCGGTCACCCACACACACCGGGGTCAGCCCCACACACCGGGGTCACCCTCACACACCGGGGTCAGTCACACACACCGGGGTCACCCACACACGCCGGGGTCAGCCCCACACATCTGGATCAGCCCTACACACTCGGGTCAGAATTCCCCCACACACAGGTCACTGCATCCATCCAGACCAGCCCCACACACCCTCAGCAGCCCCACCCGGGCTCACTCGGCGGGACTGGGGGGCACCGGGGACTGGGAAGAGGCTGGTGCAAGCCTAACCCTGGGGGTCTGCACCCATTTAGGGGGGAAGCACTCACCCCTCACTGGGGGCACGCAGGGGAAGGACCCCCGAGCCAGGGAGGCTGGGGGAGAAGGGGAAAGTATAGAGAGAAAGAGCTGGGGAGGGATGGAGGAAAAGGGGGAAGTTGGGAACAAGTCTGAGGGGGAATTATAGCAGGTCAGGGGGGAGGACACCTGAATGGGGGGTTGTGGGGGGAACTCTGAGGGGAAGCTGAGGGCGGGAAACCCAAGGGCAAGAAACCCTGAGGTAACTTTTGGGAGCCGAGACACGCCCAAGGGGGACTGAGCAAGGGAAAACCTGAGGTAACCCTGTCGGTGCCGCGCTGGCCGGAGGGCGCGCAGGGAGCCCCGAAGGGCCGGAGAGGCTGAGGGAGCGGCGGCGGCCCCGCACATGCGCGAGTGACCGCACGCGGTCGCCACAGCGACCGGGGCCGCACCGGGAGAGAGAGGCCCCGCCCGTTGTGTCACGTGACACAACGCGCGCGTGCAAGGGCGGGGGCGCGCGCTCACGTGTGCAAGGGGGGCGCGAGGACAGGTGTGCAAGGAGGGCGCGAGGACAGGTGTGCAAGGGCGGAGGCGTGCGCACACGTGTGCAAGGGGGGTGCCCGAGGACAGGTGTGCAAGGGGGGCGCGAGGACACGTGTGCAAGGGGTGCGCGAGGACAGGTGCGCAAGGGCGGAGTCGCGCACACGTGTGCAAGGGGGGTGCACGAGGACAGGTGTGCAAGGTGTAACGCACAAGGGCACAGACGTGTGCATGTGTGGGAGCACAGGTGCATGGGGGCGTGAGTGTGTGGGTAACGGCACCGGAACCGAGCTGTGCCAGCGCGCGGGTGTGACCCCTGCGTGTGTGCAAGAGAGGGTGAGCGTGAGTGCACCACTGCAGCAGTGCATGGGGGTGCAGGAGCGGGAGGGATTGCGAGCGCAGACGCGTGGTGCAGTCGTGTAAGCGCGTGGGTGCACGAGCGTGTGGTGCATCCTGCAGGAGCGCATGAGGCTGCAGGTGCATGAGTGCGAGTTCGTGGGGCGCCTGGGCCGGAGAGTGCGTGCACACGCGTGTGAGCACGCAGGTGTGCGGCGTGTCACGCCGTGGGGTGGGTGCGAGCAGCCGGCAGAGCCCCGCTCCGGATGCACGAGAGCCTTTTATTGCGGGAGGCGCCGGACAGCCCGCGGCAGCGGGGGGATAAGGCAGGCGGCAGCGAGTTAAAGCTCGGGGGTGTTGGGGGACAGCCGTGCACGGGGAGGGGGGCCGGGCCTATCCCCGCTCCTGCTGCACCCCGATGGGGGCGGCGGGGGCCCAGGCGGCTTCCCCCGCCCCGGCGCTGGCCCCGGCCCCGCCGCCGGGATCCTGCTCCTCGTAGCCGGGGTTGCGTCGGCCGGGGGCCAGGCGGCAGAAGCAGCCCCCCCGTGTCCCGGAGTAGTGGGCCAGGAGGGCGGCCATGCTGGCGAACTCGGCGTTGGAGTGCTGCCGTCGGGAGAGAGGGGAGAGGGAGAGGTGAGCTCCCCGTGCAGGCTGTGCCCACGCACCCCTGCACCCCTGAACTGAGTGTGCCCACGCAGCAAATCTCTGCGTTCCCGTGTGCCAGCACACCCACGTGCACCGGGTACCCACGGAGCCGAGGCACCCACGCACCAGGGCACAGGTGAACACGCGAGTCCAACACACCCGTGCACACCCCTGCGTGTGGTACTGGGGCACTGTGTGTCCGCACACAGCTGGTACACCCACAGATCAAAGGCACCCTGACCAGCGGGCTGGTGAGTCAAATACACGCCAGTGCACTTGTGCATTGCGTATCTGTGCGTTAGTGCACCCAAAATTCAGGTGCGTTTGCACAACGAGGTGTGGATGCGCCGGTGCACCCACACCCAGGGGTACCTGTGTGCCGTGCCCAGATGCAGCTGTGCCCCGAGGCCCCTGTGAGTCGATGTGCCCACGCACTGACAGCCTGTGTGCACCCACAGCCGTACACCTGAGCCCATCCCTGCACCAAGGCACCAGTGCAGCCATGCACAAGCGCACCAGGTGCACTTACACGGTGCATCAAGTGCATGCACACGCCAGTGCATCCCTGTCTTGATGCACCCACACACCGGTGCATTAAGGCACAAATGCACTCACAGCCCCGGTGCACCCACGCGTGGGTTGTCCAAACACACAGAGAACATCAAGTAAATGCATGTACAGATGAGTGCAGCCATGCATGGGCACACCGAATGCACTTATAGATGCACCAAGGCACAGCACACCAGCGCAGGGACGCACAGATGGACCAAATGCACTCAGACCCACTCGCAGACACATCCGATGCGCTTATCCAGGTGCAGCCCCGAAGCGAACGGCCCCGTGCCCTCATGCACCGAGCACCCCCTCACCCGCCGGCCCCGCGCAGCCCCGGACTCACCTCCACGCAGAACCGGCCCTGGTGTGTCCTGACGAGGCCGTAGGACACGACGCCGCAGGGCGCCCGCACCCACAGGCACCAGCGCTTGGGCAGCCCGGGCTCGGGGCGCAGCAGGAAGGCGCCGGGCACGTCCCGCCGCAGCAGCGCGACCCCGGCGTCCCTGGGGACGAGGCGGCGGTGGGGCCGGGGCCGGGGCCGGGGGTGGGGCAGGGCTGGGCGTGCCGGGGATCAGGTGCTCGCACACACGCACTCACCTGGCGATACCGGCGAAGGCCCACACGCTCTCGGCCAGGACGCTCTCGTTTTCGGGCAGGAAGGCCAAGCTCCTCGCCCCTTTGCTCTCCCATCCCGCTGCCGCTGCGGGAGCCCGTTAAGCCCCTCTTCACCCCCAAACCCCCGTGGTACTGGGGCTGTGTGTGTCCCCGTGCCTCAATTTCCCCCCCCCCCGCACTCACCGGCGTCGCGGGGCTGCTGGTGGAGCTGTCCCTCGCCCCCGCAGTCCCGGTAGGCTCCCGAGCGCAGCACTTTGCTCCGAATGGCTTTCTTGCGCACCAGCACCGGCGAGCAGTAGGGATTCCCCAGGCGCCAGGCTCTGCCCTCCACCTCGGGCCGCCGGTCCTGGGGGATGGACAGGCCGTGAGAGGGGTCTGGGGGCTCTGACCATTCCTGTGGGGAATGTCACACGAAACACCACGCAGAAAAATGCTGTCCAAAGGATGCGACACCAAAAAAGCTGTGCGAAACACCATGCAAAAACCCCCAAAACAGAACAGTGTGCAAAAAAAAAAAAAAAAAAAAAGAAAAAAAAAAAAGAAAAAAAAAAAAAGTTGTGCAAAACACCACGGGGAAAATGCAGTGCAAAAAATGCTGTGCAAAATGTCACGCAAAAAACATCGTGCAAAAAATCGCCCTGCAAAAAGTGCTGTGCAGAAAATGCCGTGAAAAAAACCACCATGCAAAACATGATGTGCAGAAGAAATGCCATGAAAAACACCATGGAAAAATGCCATGCAAAAAATCACCATGCTGTGCAAAAACACAGTGCAAAAAGAAGAAGAAAACCCATGGTGTAAAAACACCCTGCAAGAAACGCCACGCCAAAACAGCCATGCAAACCACTGCAAAAAGTGCCATGTAAAAAAGTTACAAAAAACAGTGCTGTATGAAAAAAGTTATTCAAAAACATAGGAAAAAGAAAGTGCTGTGCAATAATGCCAGGGAAAAAAATGCACTGTAAAATCTCCTGCAAAATCACTGTGCAAAAAAATTGCTGTGCAAAAAAATTGCTGTGCAAACTGCCCGATGCCAAACGCCAGGCAGGAAAAGGCCCTCAAGGAAAGGCCGTTTAAAAAGGCTGTGCAAAGCTGAGTGTGGGGATGGGCCGTGCAGGATGGGCCCTCCAAAATGCGACCCTCAAAATACCGTGAGAGAAAAGGTTGTGCAAAACACTGTGCACACACCACTGTGCAAAGAGAGGCTGCACAGAGAGGAAATGCAAGGAAACACCATGCAAGACACCAGGTAATAACGTGTGGTGTGACCACGTGCTGCGCGAAATGCGAGAGAAGGCCGTGCAAGAGCTGCCCGGGAAAACACTGTGCAAAAAACTCCTCTGCTGAAAGCACCATGCACAGACTGCTGCGAAAGAAACGGGGCTGTCCTGTGCAGGACCAGGAGCTGGACCTGATGATCCTTGTGAGTCCTTTCCAGCTCAGAATATTCTGTGAAACCGTGCGAGGGAAAAGCCGCGCAAGAAAAGCCAGGCGAGACCCCGTGCACAGACGGGCTGTGCCAAAGCGCTCGTGCAAGGTGCCGAGCAAGGAAACACCGTGTGGAAATCCCAGGTGTGAGAGCACCGTGCACGAAGACGTGCAAAGGAGCAGCCGCCGGGGCAGGGCAGGGCAGGGCAGGGCAGAGCAGGGCAGGGCGGGGGCACCTACCCCGGTGCCCAGCGGGCCGAGGCCGGCGGGCGCGGGCAGGCGCCGGAAGGACACGAGGGCGTTGACATTTCGTGACACCTCCTCGGGGTTGAGGGGCTCCCGCAGCACCCCCGGCCCCGGGAGCTCCCCCTCGCCCGCCTGCTCCTCGGGGTGCGCCAGGAGGTAGCAGAGCTGGAAGGAGCGGCAGAGCAGGAGGTGCAGGGTCTGGACCTGAGGGAGGCAAAAGATGCTGCGTGCAAACATTAAAAATAATAATAATTACGGTGTTTTGAGGGTGCGGGGGAGATTGGGCCACCACCTCTCCCGGGAGCCCCACGAAGAGGTGGCAGAAGAGGGTGCTGGGGGGGCTGTGGGGGTTGCGGGCCACGAAGGCGAACTGGCGGTCGGGGAGCCTCCAGGTGCTGTACAGGATCCGGCGCAGCGCGTGTGCCATCAGCAGCGTCTGCGGGACCGGGAGGGGGGTCAGGGGCACCCAGCACCCCTGGGCCCCCCCCCCAAGGTCACCCCTGTTTGCACACGCAAAGCAGCTTCTCAAGAGAAAAGCAATGCTCAGAGAGGTGCAGCCCCCCAAAGCACCTTTCCAGCAGAACACTGACATCTCCCCAGCACCCCTGACCCCCTCAGCACCTCTGACCCCTCCTCCCAGCATTCCTGATTCTCCTCCCCAGCACCTGTGACCTGCCAACCCCAGCACCCTGACCCCTCTTCGCAGACCCCCACCCTCCTCCGCAGCACCCTTGACCCCCCATCAGCCCCCCCAACACCCCTGACCCCTCCCAGCATCCCTGACTTCCCTCCCCAGCTCCCCTGACCCTCCCAACACCCCTGCAACACCCCATACCCCCTACTCAGCCCCCCTGATCCCCAGCACCCCTTCCCCATCCCCCTTGACCCCCCAGCCCCCTACCTCCCCATCAGCACCGTAGACCTTCAGCCCCTGCAAGCTGAACCTCAGCATCACCGACCTCCTCCTGGGACAGTCCTGTCGGGGGAGATGTGGCACTGGGGGGGTCTGGGCTGTGCCCCCTGTGGGTGCCCCGATTATTTGGGGTCCCCTGTGTTTCCCGCGAGGGGAGCAGTGGTAGATCCCGACCTTCAGCGCCCGCAGCTGCTCCTCCAACCTCCCCGCTCGCTGCTGCAGGTCCAGCTCCTCCACCGTGAAGGATCCCACGTACTGGAGGGGCAAAAACCCACCCGTGTCAGCAGCAGCCCCCCACGCTCCCCCACCCAGGGCAACCAGTCCACCCTGAGATGATGGTTTGGGGACTCATGAGGGTGCAACAGTGCCCAAATCTCATCTCGGGGTGTCCCTCCCCCGCCCCCCCCATGGGTAAGTCACCTCTGCTGGCTTGGTGACACCCCGGGCTCGCTGCTGGGGGGCCGCAGGGTCCGGCCCCCGCCCATTGCCCGGCTTCTTCTTCATGGCAGCTGGTTTGGGGTGAAGGTTGGGTCAGGATGGGGTTGAGCAACTCCGATGCCACATCTGAGTTATCCGGAACCCTCCAGAGTGGTGGTGCTGGAGCAAGCGGGGGGAGCCTGGGCACTGTCCCTGCGAGGAGGGAGGGGACAGACACAACCTGCCCCCACTGTCCCCGTTTCCAGCCCGCTGAGCCTCGGGGAGGTGCTGCGGTCCCTGCGCGGAGCTCCGCAAGTCCTGACGCCGATGCAGATGTCCCCGGGTCCCGGCCCCAAAAAAAGGGTCCCTGTATCTCAGACCCAACACGAGGGTCCCCCTGTGAGCCCAGGTGCCACGCAGGGCTCCCCACAACCTGACTCCGACCCTGAGGCAAAGGTCCCTGTGTCCGAACCCCAACACAAGGATCTCAGCATCCTGACCCCGCGGGTGATGTGAGCGTCCCCATCTTCTGTTCCTGAGCTCCATTCGAGGGTCCCATGTCCCCACTCCAAGCAGCCTGCAGGCAGTCCCCCACATCCTGATCCCGACCGTGGTGTGAGGGTCCCCACATCCCCACCCCAAACGTGATGGATGCAGTGTCCACATTCCACCCCAAATGAAATCCAAATCCTCCCCCTCCCACGCTCCATCCCACTTCCCGCCGGCCACGCAACACCGAGACCCCCGTGGCTCTCCAGGGGTGATCCCGAAACACCAGCGATGAGGGCAGCAGGTTTGGGGGTGCTTTTTGGTGCAGAGCAGCCACGGAGGAGTGCACCGGGCCCTTCTCCAACCACCCAAAGGGGGCTTGCGCTCCACAGCCCTCGGCCGGGCTGAGCCCGGCGCAACTCGTGTCACAGAGGGCCCGCCGCAGCCGCCTGGGTGCAAACGCGTGAAAAGGGGGGGGGGGGGGGGGGGGGAGTCCGGCTGCCCCAGGCGCATCCTAATGGTGGGGGGGGGGTCCCTGCGGGGCCGTCCCCCCGTCACAAGCGCAGGTTGGCCCCTCTCCTTCCCGGCACAATTTGGGGGGTCTCCCCCCTCCCCCAGCCAATCTGCGGACAGGCAGCCCCCAAGCCCCGCCCCCCTTTTCCCACGCTTCATTTCTCAATGGAGCCCCCAGCCCACCGGCCACCCTGGGGGTCCCCAAGGGAGGGATGCTGACCCCCAAAATTTAGGTGGTGTATGACACCAGACACTAAGCATCCTCCAGAACCCCCATCCCGCTGGATCCCCCCGGCTCACGGGCAGCTCTCGCTTGGATGGCTCCGGAGAAACGCAGGTGAAAAATTCCCGCTGCTCCGGCTCTCGGCCTCCGCCGGTTGTTTTTCCCTCGCCGGTGGCTCCCCCGGCAGCTCCGGCCGCGGCGCAGGGATGCTCGACCCGTGGGTGTCAGGCCCTCGCCGCCAGCCAGGCCCCGGCGAGCCCGAGCCCACCGAGCCCACGCCGGGCACGGGGCAGGCAGCAAACTCCCATTTCCTGCCTCCGATCTGCCCGCGATGAATCACCGCAATTTTCCTCCTCGGTTCTCTCCGTTTCTTGGAAGCGACGGCGAGCAGGAACGCTCGCTCGGGATTTTGGAAAACGCGGCGGCAACTGATTTTCTCTGCGTCTTTTCCCGTCTCCTCCGGCGGGCCCGGCGCAGCAGCGATTTCTAACCCTGACACGTACACACGTGGTTGCTCGCTCGCCAGCCCCTGCCCTGATGCTCAGACCCTTTTCACCCCAATTTCTACATTCCCAGTGGAGTTTTGCCCACTGCCGCCTGCTTTTGCTGGAAAAAAGAATGAAGAGGGGTGGCTCTGGCCTCACTGCAGAGCAACCACGTAACCCAGAGCCTCCCTCACACCCTCCGGGCCAGCCGGAGCGAAGCTGCCCCCAGCCCCAGGGACGAGCTTGGCTCCTGGAATGGGAAAGCAGCAGTTTGGGGAGGAGTTGGGGTCTAACCCTCGGCGGTGCATCCAAAAATTCCTGTCTCGTGCCCCAGCGATCCCGAGGGTGTGAGGAAAAGGGTCCGAGCGGCAGCATTGAAGCCTTGGGTCACCGCCAGCGCCAGCTGCTTCGAGACACCGCGAGCTGCGATGGCAGAGCCACCGGATCAATCGATAGTGGAGAAGCCGTGGAAAAAAAGGAAAAAAAAATAGGACAGATGGGGCTGAAGAAACAACAAAACGGAGCCCAGTCTGGCCAGGAAGCGGAGACTGGAGAAGAGCGAGTGACAGAGCCGGCACAAACCCCCAGAAGGCGTTTGCTCTGCTGGCAATGAAGATTTTCCAATTCAACCCCAGACACTGCTCCTGGGAAGAAAGGATCACTCCTTTGGATTAAATACAACCAACCCCGTGGCTTTTTTTTTGGCTCTGTGTGCAGCAGTCACTTAATTCAAACCGCAGCCAGTCTGGTGATGAGCAAGGTTTTGACACAACCCTTAATTCAAGGTGTTCCTGCTCAGATGTGAGAAATCTGTGTCATCCAGAGCAGTGTTTTAAGAGATACCCATGAGATTGTTAGTGTGGGAATGCCATTGGGAAGAGGGAGGTTGAAAAACACCCAGCAACTGGGTGAAGACTTTGTCCCCATAAATATCCTAGCACTGAGAAGTTTCTCCGATTCATCTCACCACAATGCCAACAAACCCCACGGCTTCGGTACAAGCAGCCCCAAGAACAAGCCATTGACTAATGTTTCTAATTGCTTTACATCCCTGTGGATCACTCTTTGATCAGAGCTTTCACTCTGTTTCCCATCAGCTGTGATTTTTAACCTGCTGTTTGTACCCTTCTTACAGGGTTGGGAACAATTCAGGCCATTTCTATAGGAATTTTTTTAACTCCCAGTTAGAGGTAGCACACTGGGACAGCAGCAGAAAAGAATAAATTCAATGAAGCTGTTTTCTCCCTTTCACTGTGCGTAATTCCCCTCCCCACAGCTCTTTGCAGCAGCACATTGGAGACTGTCAGGTCCCATTGGCATCACTGCCCTGGGCACGGCAGCGCCGGGGTCGTGGTGAGACGTGCTCTGAGGGCAGGTGCTGCTCTGTTGAGCAGGGCAGGGGGAGAAGGTTTCAGCTGGGGTTTTTTGTCCCCACTGATCACTGACAGGGGAGAAAGGACCAGCAAGAGGTTCCAACAGAGCTTTTTTTCTCACTCACCTTTGTCTCCAGAGAAACCAGGGAAGAAAAAGGTCAGGAGTTGGTCCGGCTACAGAGCTTGGCAGTGGTTCAGGCTAAATCACGCTGGCTTTGAACAAAGATCTGCCTCTGCTGCAATCCGTGGTGACTGCACTCCCTCCTCTCCACCTTTCCAGGAGGAGAAGCTGTGGTGAGGAGAGAACGGACACAGAATGCAGGCCTGGAATCTAGTTTCATTTTATTTTAGCAAATCGCATGTTCTTCACTTATCAACATCTCTACATTAGCAATTGTATAGCTCTCCAACTTCTCTTTAAAAAAGGGTAAACAAGAGGTGACAAACTCAGGCTTTTCATCTCTTAAAAACATTTGAAAGTTGGATTCAAGAAGACTTTGATATATTTTGGTTTTAAGGTACAGATGTGGTGTGGAAACACTAATTCAAATCACCCGCCTAACCGAGAGCTGCCCCTTTTGGAGCCCCTCTGGCACCAGACCCTCAGGAGACACCGAGGATCCAACTCACCAGCCACCCTTGGGCCTGTGGCTCTGAGGAAAGCAGCACCTCGGGGCTCAGTGCAAGTGCTGTATGTACACGGCTCCCTCACGGAAGCACCAAGGACCTCGGCATGCAGGGATCTAGGGAGGACTCCTCTGCCACGGCACCTTCTCATTAAAGAATCACATTCCCCTGATCATCTTGTTCCTGCTGTCTAAAGATATAAAGATCTTCTTTGAAGAATTGTTTTAAAAGCCAACCCTCCCCCCTGAAACCCACGTGGAACACCATAAATGTACAGATTAGAGACGTCCTAGAAAAGTCCTAAAATTATTGCAGAAAGTAAAGATGACTCGTTCCAGGGGAGGGGCAGGCACGAGGCACAGCATTGAGATCTAACGAACGCTTGGGTTGGTTTGACTTAGTTTTCAGCTCTTCCCCATCATTCAAGAAAAAAAAAATTAAAAAAAATTGAAGAAGTGTTTAAGCATCAGAACTAAAATACAAATGCACATTGACTTATAAAACAAGATTGTGGATTTGACCATGGGATTCCCTGACACTGGAAACATTCTACTTTTTTGCCCGGAGAGATTTCCTCATGGTGGATTTGCCCTTGGCCGAGGGTTTCACTTCCTTCCTCCCGCTGGCTGCTGGTTTCTTGGAAGAGCTGCCACTGGAGGCTTTCTTGATGGCTGGGGCTGCTGGTTTGGCTTTCTTAGCAGGGGTTTTGACCTTGGGAGGGGGCTTTGCTTTGCCCCGGCGGGCGGCAGGGGTTTTCCTTGGCTTGGGTTTGGACTCTCTTCGCTTCATCGGAGGGGCCCTGCTCCGGGATTTGGGGGGTGGTCTCTTCTGCATCCTGTCAGGAAGAGACAGCACAGGAGCTCAGTGGAGGCACAAACGGTACCCAGAGCAGAGCTGCTGTCAGCAATTTGCATAAATGAAGCACATCTTGGCATCCCTGTCCTTTGCCAGCACATTCCATGAGCTAAATCCCAAAGAGCAAGAGCTCCGCTGGTAGCTCTACACTGAGCACTTCCCATCCCCACAGAGCTGCCAGTGAGCCTTCCAACCCCTTTGTTAGGCAAATAAACATATAAATAATGACAGTGAATCAGTCAGCTGTCAGAACAATTAAGAGCCCTAAGCAGCATCTCTCCTCTCTAAATGGGATTTTATTACTTAACAAACAACACTCATATTACGTCCACATTCTGAGTGAGGCAGGTCTCACATCTGGCTACAGAGCTGCAAATAATTACTGCAGGGAAGATTTTTTTTTTAAAGGAAACAATAAATAAAAAAAGTTCCACATGAAACATCACACTTTCTAAAGCAGGAGACTAAAGGCAACACAAAGAATAAACACAGGCGCTCTCTCATCTGGAGGAGAAAAGAGGAAGGCTTCAAATTGTGGAATCGGGGGAGGTCAGTATCTCTGGAGCAAGGAATAATTAGAAACTTCTGGCAACACCTGTGAGCAACAGCCTTGTGGATAGGTGACCACACCTGAGCACTCTACAGCTGTGACAGACACTTATTTCATCCAAAGGAGCCCACACATCTCTCATGCTGCCATACCTCTTCTTTGGTGGTGGCTCTTCCTCCTCAGACTCTTCCTCTTCAGATTCTTCTTCCTCCTCAGATTCCTCCTCTTCCTCCTCATCAGATTCCTCAGAATCCTCATCCTGCTGCTTCTCTGGGTAGAGCACATCTGGGCTACAAGAGGGGTCTGGTCAGAGCGTGATTTGCTTCTAAGGATATGACTCCAGGGGAGGCAAGCCCTGGGTAACCCTGGCTCTCCTCTGGCACTGCAGCTTCCCCCTAAGATTACAGCTTTAGCCTTAACCAGAAATGCCCTCAGGAATTCTGTGATTGCTGCTATCCCAAACCAAAGTTATTTAGTCTCTGCAATGGCAGACACATGACAGCCTAAGCTGTCCCTTCTCCATTTCCATCCCTCTTTGCTCCTTCCCTGCAAACCCAGGGAGAGAAACAACGAAGGGGCAGGATCAGACTGCAGCAGCTGAGCGTGGCTGAAGCTGTGAGGACTCATGTGTGCAATAAAGGGAGCTGGGGAGCAGGCACTTCAATGACGGTGCTGCCATTTGGCTCTTCCTGGGACACCAAGGCCCCATCCCTGGGCTCCACATGGCCCAGCACAATATCAGCTCACAGCAGGAGAAGAAAGGCTGGTTTAGACTCAGAGTAGCTAATCTAGGTCATCCTCCCTCCTCCCACCTCTCCTCCCTTAAGGAAGGAACAGCTGGGTCCTGCTCCTTCGGAGCATCCTGGCATGAAGAACCCACCCCACTCCCTGTTCAGGTGAATTGGTTTTAGCACAGGAGCACTCAAATAGCCCAGCCTGCAACAAAAACAGCACAACCTGAGAATACTGAGCCCAGTATTTTTACTGCCCTTAAAAGCTTCCCTTGCTAATGAAGTCAGCTTTCTGTTCACCCAAGTAATGCCATTATCCAGAGCATGGGTGACGATGTGGCAGTTCACCAGTGATTAAACCCTCCACAGCCTCCCTGTAAATATGAGGTTGGCTCATGAACTTCAGCTCTGCTACCTGAGCTGTGCAAAACTCCTGAACATCATTTTACAGCCAAACTCTTTACCTGGGATAATAAGGGAAGCAAAGCTGGAAGGTTCCACTGAAGCCCTTCCCAGAAATTTGCTCCATCCAGCCATTCTTCTCACATTTCTGCAGGGTTCTCTTCAGTAGATGCACTGTGAAATAGAAAAGAAATCAGAGAAAGGTTGAGTTACTATCTTTATCCTCTTGTCTGATCTCACTGCTCTCTGCTGTGCCCTCTGAAATCAGAGCTGGAGTCAGGAAGGGAAATCCTCTCAGTCAATGTTCGAGCAAGATACAAGATATTGTTCTTGAGCTCTTGGCAAGAGTAGTTTTAAATTCTCCAAAGGAAGGAGTCAAGAACAGTGCATGTTTCTGATGTCATGATCATGGGATGCTCCTTCATAAATCATTCGACAGCACCATGTAACTACTTCTGTCCAAATTTAACCCAGGTCTCAGACTGCCCTCCAAAGTATGTTTTAAAACAAGCCTTTTACCCTGGTTTTGATCTCATGTTCATGTTGTATGTGCTGTATCCTTCCCCATACTGTGGTTTTCTTTTTGTTTTGTTTTTTAGATGGTAAAATATTTGGTCTAGAAATACAACAAGTGAACTTTTTATTCCAGTCTTTTATTCCAGACTTTTATTCCAGCCATTCCATTGTGCACTGTGTAAGAATTGTAACTCAGACTGTGCAAGTACAGGGGATCTTTGTCTCTGGCAAAGGGCTGTGGGTGTTTAGTCAGTTCAGAACCATTTTCAGCTTGAATTAGAAGGGCCATTCACATATTGAGCTCTCAGGGAAAAACAAGGCTTGCTCTCAAGCACATTCCAAAGTTAGTATAACCACAAGGCTGGTTTTACTCTGGGTGCCAAAGATCAATAGCAGCACGTAAAGGATTTGACTCAGTCAAGTCCAGTTCTGAGATGAGGCATAAACTGGGGAGGAGAGCAGAGCTCTGGCTCTGCAGCGTGTACCCGCCTCCTTTTCACATCGCACCAGATCTTCCTCCGGTTGCTCTCAGAACAAAGCAGAGATCATCAAAATTCCTTTTATGTAACAGAAGGAGAAAGAAAACAACAGATTGCAAGCTGAGATTTCCTTATCGGCCTTGCAGGAGTGACAAGCACTGGAGGCTGGCTCAACATAGGCCCTGAGGACCAGGGACATTTCCAATGGTCCTGAAAATAAACCATGCGAGGGCTTAGGAAGCCTGGACACTCTTTTCCCTGCCCCAAGATTAAGAAGTCACACTCAACATCAATTTCTAATTGGCAGAAGGCCTCAGGCAGCTTCTTCAGCCCTGGGACCTGTGCTGTGTGTCAGTAACCCTGCACCAAACAGCTGTGCTGATGTTGTGCTTCAGCTCCAGGTAAAGACTGTGGGATCAGCAATCTCCTCTCTGCTCCTGAGGAATGGCACCAGCTCAGTGACACCATAGGAACAAACTGATCTACGTTCAGGTTTGAGCAGAGACTGCTGTGAGCTCAGCCTCTCTCAACTGACCTCCAGCACCAACCAACTGCATCAGGGCTCAGCCCAAATAACCCATCAGAAGATCTGCTTGAAAGTCTCTGCTCATGCAAAAGTCATACCAGACATTAGTGTCTCTCCTGGGAACAAAGACATGCCAAATCTCCCTTCCAAATAAAACACGATTGGCTTTTCTCCTTATTTGCTTGACCTTTTAAAAATCAGATCCAAAGTAGGGCCTCAAAGAAATCAGTAAGAGGGGTGCTCGTGAATTTTTTTAAAAAGTTAAACTACGCAAGTTCTCGAAATGAAAAGCAATTAGGAACTGCATTGATGCCAAGCTGGCCCTTTCAAAGCAGAGACAGACAGATGAAATCAACTTGGTGATTTAAGAACAATAAAGTACTTGAATACTATTCCCCCTTCCTGGCTATAGACAAGAGAATCGTGCATTCTGTCTCAGGAACTGGCCTTTGTCCGGCTTGAAAGGGACTGATGGGAATGAAAACCACAGAGCATCTCTGCAGCACAAAGAGCTGAGCAGCTGCGGCTCCCTGCAAGCTCAGCAGAGCAGTTTAAAGGTGCTGCACAGGCACATCTGCAGCTGCAGGACTCTCTCAGCATGCAGAATAGAAGCCTTACATGGATCAGTACTTTACCCTGGAAGTTGGAGTTGGTCCCTGGGTAATTTTCCAGGATATACTTCTTCAGTGCTGTGGTGGAGCAGGTCTTCGGTTCGTTCATGGCCGCAATAGCAGACAGGATGGCATCTTCCATCAGAGTCCCACCCAGCAGGGGCTTCTCCCCTGATTTCTTCAGCTATTTTCCAAGGAGGAAGAGAAAAGCATCAAGACAAAATTCTCCCAAACCAGGTCAGGACAAGCTCCTCTGCACCAGGTGGGTCGGCGCTCCTGCATTAGCACAGATACGTTTAATATTAAAACACTGCACAGGGAACGCTGCTCTCCCAGCTGTAGGTGGGAGGACAGGCCTAGTCAGTCAGCTGGTCTGGGGGGCTTTATCAGCAACACCTCACCCCAGCCCCCAAATACACTGCAAGGATGTGGCAGTCTAAGGGCCCATTGCTCAGGGGAGGAAAGAAAGCAAAATAAATCACATCTTCCTCCATCCCACGGACCAAATGTACCCAAGCGACTTCTGTGGCACACGCATGAGTAAAAGACACTGCAGGCATCTGGGGTACCTGCTGCACTTCCAGTTAGGGACGCAAAGGAAAGCTTACCCCACCAGCTCCCTACTGTGCTGGTGAGTCAGAGCTGAGCAGCGCGTGCAGCACGCTCGTCAAGGGAACAGGGGGCTGCTCCTGAAACGGAGACCAAGAGTCCTACTGCTTCATAGCTGGACAAGTGCTGAGCATGCCAGGCTGCTGAAGAAAGGGCTACCCAGTGAAACCAGGGGAGAGGGCGCAGTAACTGACATCCAAGGCTTGTGGTCAACAAAGATG
The DNA here is from genome assembly GCA_014706295.1 of Lycocorax pyrrhopterus obiensis. Lineage (NCBI taxonomy): Eukaryota > Metazoa > Chordata > Aves > Passeriformes > Paradisaeidae > Lycocorax > Lycocorax pyrrhopterus. Next base: position 632,005 of record JACSVZ010000023.1, read on the forward strand.
AACTCATTCTCTGACCTGGAATGTCCCAGATGCTCCCTTCCCTGTGATCTGCTCTAACTGGCCCTTCTCTACAGCTCTCTGCAGGGCATTCTTCAGCAGCTGGGGTCTGAAACACAGGAGGAGAAAGCTTTACTGACACACACTGACAGCTCCAAACACAAACAGAGAAACAGCGCTTTGCAGCGTGTGAGCAGAGCAGCACTTAGCGTGTCTGCCTACATGCAGACACTAAATGGAGACCTGTCAGCGAGGCTCGTTACAGAACACGGCACCGCGCTGGGAGCTGAGCGGCAGCGCGTGCTCGGTGTCACGGCACCGCCGGCAGCTCCGGGCACGCGGCCCTGGCAAGGATCCACTCACCTTGAGCAGCACATTTGGATGTGGTGGGCACTCAGTCAGCTCACAGGCAAACAAGGGGCTGACAAAACCCTGTTAGAGGGGATTCACAGGGTTTCCTAGTTTCCTTCCCAAGCCTCAACTCGCTCCGTACAGGTCAGCTTAAAGATTACTGTACGTGTGTGCCGGCTAAAGCATCCAGATCCAAGGGGGATGAGACCCTGAGGAGAGGCCTTCACATCCAGGCAGTAAAGGGATGTGGGTGTGGTTAAGGTGTGCAGAGCAGTGCTGCTGGTGGTGTCAGGAACAAAGATAGGATGTGGAGGGATGCAGGAAAAGGCACAGCTTTTCCTGAAGCTTTCCCACAGGCCCTGCAACTCGGAGCAGCACCTGGCTGCTTAAATACCAGACTGAATCATTGTGAAGTGAAACCGAGCCAGAGGAAGGCCAAGTTTCCCCAGTCCTCTGCTTGCTAAAGCAACTCCAGCACTTACCTTATATCTACTTTGAGTTTGGGGTAATACTGAGACACGTATTTTTTGATCAGGCTGTAAGAAGCTTCCTTGGGCTCGCACAGGCGGGTGAAGGCCAGTGGCAGGACGTCCTCCAGCTTCACCTGCTGCTCTGTGCTCGGAGCCGAAGTGCTTTTCTGAAACACACAGACTTTTATGCATCAGCAGGGCCTAAAACTCTGGGTTTCTGAACCAGCAATGCACATGTGGGGAGAAGTGCTCCTGACACTGGCTGCAGAGCTGGAAACTCAGGTGCTGTAAGGCAGCTCTTTAACAACTCAAAAAGTTTTGCAGCTTAGGTGAAATCCAGCAAATCTGGCTGAATTTTCACAGGAATTTTAGGAAAACTTTACAAATACAAATTGCTGAGTATCTAAAAACATCTGTATTTTTAATTATTTCCTTCCTCTTGCTATAGACGTTTTCCTCTGCCACCTTTCAATGAGACAGGAGAAAAATCATAGAATCACAGAATTATTCAGTCTGGAAAAGCCTTCCAAGATCATGGAGTCCAAACATTAACTCAGCACTGACATATTCACCACCAGACCATGCCCCCCAGGTGCCACATCCGTAGGTTTTTTGAAGACTTCCAGGGATGGTGACTGCCTGGATCCCCTGTGCCAATGCTTTACAACCCTTTCTGTGAATATAGTGACACGTGCTGACATGAAACTTAAAACTCATCAAAGACAGAACTTGTTTACACAAATCAAATCTTCCCCAAAACGAACAGCTAAACAGGAGTCCTTTTTTTTTTTTTGAAATAACGCAATAAAATCTTGATTGAAGCCAACGTTCCATTCTGAGTTTTCTTCCACCCCTTTTGTTGCTATGAGAGGGGATAATCAGGGAAAAAATGGTCTGTTCTTTATACAGAAAATGTGCTGAAGTTCAGTGATTTGATGCTGAACAGCAGCTTTGCAAACAGTGCAATGGGTGAGGAAGCTGCTCCCCTGCCAGCTGAATTCATCCAAAACATTTGTTTTGCTGCAGCGCAGAGAAAGTAACTGGGAACAAAGACACCCATATGCTGCAGAGAGGTGATGTGTCAGCAGGTATCAGGTGCCTTGTTCACACTTCTTGTGGAGCCAGTGAGCTCTGTTTAATAAGTTCCACTGCAGTTAGTTTCCTCCAGGGCCCTACACCAAGTGTGTGAACATTTCCTTCAGTTTTAGGGCTTTTGGTCTCCCCAGGAGGCAAGAGATGAGCACCAAGGCGTTACCTGTCTAACTTCACCTGTCTAATCCCAAGGGATTGGCAATTCCAGCTGAACATTTTGTAACTGCAGCATTAGGAATGTGTTTCACACACTCAGCACAGCATGGAGTGGAGATCAGCAGTGCTGGAACCACAACTGTGAAGCTCAAAATACCACCCCCTTCACATTACTCCCCAACAACACCCAGCACCAGCAGCTTTCTTCCAGAAGCCTTAGGATATTTTCCCCTTTCTCCCTCTGTCCTCGCAGCTGATGGGAAAACATTCCTCTCAGTCCTAAAGACTGGAGTCTTTATCCACACAACAGATAAAACACACGCAGCAGTAGCATAAAACTCTCTTCCAATACCTGAGAGGCACCTCTCTCTACCAGGTAAAGACAGACGAAGAGTTTCATGGTCATTTAGTTTTCTGCCTCTGAACCAAAGCCTAGGGGGTTAATGTAAACATTTTAAAACTGAGATTTTGATCATTCGACTTGGGTTTAATTCCTCATAGTAGCTTTCTGATTCTGATGTCAGGGAGATGCGTGTTTTAATTGCTGTTCTTGGGGAGTAAAAGCACAGCAAGGAGGAGAACACTGGGTTGAGAACATTGGGTTAGGTACATGTGCTTCAGAGCAATAAATTTCTGAGTGTTGTTTAAAATGATCCATCTTACCTTTCTGTCTCTGGCTTTTGGAACAGTTTTTCCTGCATTAGACACCACCACAAAGCTCCCAGAAGCTCCCTTTCCTTTCACCTGGTTCAAGAGAAAGTCCATTTCAGTCCTTAACAGCATAACACAGAATATTAACAACCTGGGAGAGACTCACTGACATCATGATGCAGATTTTGAATGCACTGTCACCCTGCAGTGGGTTTTTATGGCAGAGGCCTGATTTGAACCCACTGAAACTTCAGTAAGATCAGAAACTGCAGCCAGACATTAGGACCTACTCTGCTGTCCTGACCAGGAGGTCCTGACAGATAACACAGGCATAAATGACAGTGTTAAAATCCACACTGCTGCAGAAGTGACACTGCTGGGTTCACGTGCTGCTGCAGTGCTGTGTGACACAACACCCAGAAACTGCCATGAATTGCACAAAACCAACTGTGCAAAGTATGTGACTGACACAACAGTGCTGAAATCCTGCCAGTGTCCAACACAGCAGAGACAGAGGCTGATGAACCTCCACGAGGGAGAACATGTTCATTCCACAGACCTGCTAATGGAGTTAGGAAATTCCTATGCAGTTCCCAGAATCATGGAATGGTTTTGGCTGGAAGGGATCTCAAAGACCACCCAGTTCTACCCCCTGCCACAGGCAGGGACACCTTCCACTATCCCAGGTTGCTCCAAGCCCTGTTCATCCTGGCCTTGGACACTTCCAGGGACCCAGGGGCAGCCATAGCATCTCTGGGCAGCCTGTGCCAGGGCCTCCCCACCCTCCCAGGGAAGGATTCTTTTCCAATATCCCGTCTAACCCTGTTCTGTGGCACTCTGAAGCCATTCCCCCTTGTCCTGTCACTCCAGGCCCTTGTAAATAGCCCCTCTTCAGCAATGTCGTCTCCAGTGCTGCTCCACAAAGCAGCTCTTACCTGCCTGATGATCCCCCTCTCCAGCTCCCTTTTCAGTGCTTGCTTCAGGAGGTATCCCCTCCTCTCCAGCTCCAGGGAAGGGTATTTGTGGATGATGTATTTCCGTATTGCAACGACCGAGGCACCACTCTTCTGAAAGCATGCCTGAAACAGAAACAAAACATTAGAAGCCACCTGTACTGGAATTACCCTGAGTGGGGCTGGAAGAACAGAGATTGGACTGACGCACACGGGCCACCACAGGATGCCAGGGCCGGTCTTTTCTCCACTGTGACTTAAGTATAAAACATGACCAACCAAAATACTTAACTTTCCCCTTCTGAGTAGCTGAAGAGCAACACAGACAACAGAAAAGCAGCACAGCAAGCACATATCTACTACTCCCCTGCTCTGAAGCACTCACATGGAATGGCTTAAAATACAGTCACCTTTTGGCAAACCAATGCTGCACAACTGATCTCCTAACATTTTATTAATGTCAGACAGAGTAATCATTAAGTCAGAACAAGCTGCCAACTATTTTTTTAATAAGATGGAGGACTGACATTAGTAAACTAGCAAAAAATGGAAGGTGGAGTTCATCTTTTGAAGATAGATGGAAAGGCCATCTTGCAATTAAGGCTGGTGGAGCCTCCTCTGAAGGGAGCAACCAAGCCTTAAGAGGAGAGCAGCAGCACAGCTCCAACAGCACAGATTTCCTCTTACAATCAGGAGGGATAGAGTAAACCAAGACCACTCTGGGATGCAGGGTTACAGTACCTCTGTCTGTCCTGAGTTAAAGTTAAGGCTAAAAAAAAGCACATGTATCAAATAGATGGATGAATCCAGGTAAATGAAGTTAAATGCGGCTAGGAGGCACAGCAAACGAAATTATGACAGCAATCAACCGGGTTATGCCATCCTAGCTGTTCCCCATAATGTAATTAGGGAGGGAAATGAATTCTAAACTAAGAAATCAGCTACAGGGCCCCTCATCGTCCTCATGGACTCACATGTCAGCTCCATGGGCTTCCAGGCACAAGCACACCCATCTTACACACTCAGCTTCCTGCTAGCACACAGCAGCCACCTGCACCTCAGCAAGCTGAAATTGTGTGGATTAGGACATAAATCGTTCTGCTTTGCGACAGATGAATAAAACCCACACATTTGTGTCCTGCTTACCTTGATGGCCTCGGTTAAAATCGCATCCATTTTGGGCCGGGAGGTGGCTGCCATCTGAGTCTGCTTCTGTGCCCGAGCCAGCTGGCTGGCAGAGAGCGTGGCCCACGCAGGGATGGTCTTCTTCACCTTCTTCTCCTTCTCCTTAGACTGATCCTTCTCGCTTAGGGAAAACACAGAGCAGTAGTAAGACGAGAGGCACTAAAACAAGCCAACAAGCAGTACAAGAACAACAACAAAAAAGCCCAGAACACCTGACATTATTTAAATTAACATAACTTAAGGAATATTTTGATGTTTCTATTAGTAAAAAAGAGATCTTGTATTAAAATTCAGCCTCACATGTTCGAGAACAGCAGCTACACATGATCAGTAGCTTCTTCCTGAGAAGTACCTTAAGGAGAAGCACCTTAAGGCACTCGCTTCCTCCATCTCTCCCACTATCTTTTCTCTCTGTAGAACCTGACTTCCTTCAGAATTCCACCCAAATCCCTGAATTCAGCGCCAAGCAAGCCTTACTCCTTTTTGGTTTCTTCTGAGGACTTTGTTTCTTCCTTCCCTTCATTCTCAGGTTCCTTTGGCTGTTCTGCTTCATTGGATGCAGCAGGCAGGGTTTCAGTCTCTTGTTCCTCTCCAAGAGAGGCAGATTCCTCAGAGGTGACTTCTGCGTCTAGAAAATGTGAAAAAGCATCAAATTACTCTCCAAAACCAGCTTTTATTCTTTAGGAAGGTAGAGGGAAAAAAAGACAAACTTAAGATCACACCCCACTAATTATTTTCCACCAATTTCTTTTCACTTATTTAAATGTGTTATTTAAAAGCAATTTAAAAAGTGAAGAAAAGTACTGAAAGAGCTTCAGTAAAGGTGCAATCAGCCCTCAAATGCCAGGATAACTGCAAACAACATCATGCAACATTTTCACAATTAACCAGTTCCACCAGTGTTCTCCTCTTAACCCCACAAGCTGCTGTTGCAGACAGGCCTGGGATTCTAAGAAGCAGCTTTGCTTACGACCCAGATGTTTTCAAACACAAAAGCACCTGAAGGATAATTACAATTCCATCACATTTTTCCAGACTTGGCAAAGCTTTAGGCGGCACGTGCATTGGCAGGAGCACTTGTATATCAGAAGGATCAAATCCAGTCAGAAATCAACTTACCAAGGAAATAAAAAATACATAAAAGCATATTTAGCTGAGAGCAGAGACTGGGCTGCCTACTAGATGAGATGCATATAAACTGAAATCCCACACTTTTTGGATAAAGAACTGCCCACCAACATTGCTGTGTGCAGCTTAAGCATTTCTGATACATTCCTGTGCATAGTTTTCCCACAGAGGCATTTAAAATGTACAGTGAATTAAGAGTCGGTTTTGTAGGTAGTTTCTTTATTTGTGACACCGAAGAGGACAAAGTCAGTGAAACCAACTGACTGTAGTAGTGAAATGACACATTCTGGGACACTGAGGCCAAGCTGCTAAGACCAGGCATGTTAATATCAGACTAGATTTCATGACACATTGTGGTAAAACATTTTTGCTCAGAAAAATAGAGAAAAAAATTGAATACTTTGTTTTTCCATTCATTAACTACACCTTTTGATCTCAAACCATCTTTCTGACACTAGTGAAACATCATAATTTCTTCACTCTAGAGGATGTGCAAACTTAAAAGGGATCATATTTAGCCATATTTTCATGTCTGGAGTGATACAGGGTATGAAAGACAAAACAAACAGGTTCAGACTGCAAACAGTGTCTGCAAAACACAAATCCTGGAAAACCCTGTGACGGGGAGCCAAACATAAACAATATTTTCACCCTGGCTGTAGGGTTTTCCAGGAGTTTCAGACCCAGTCTATGTTTGGATATACATTAATCCACTCTAGAACGATGACTGTACCTGCTTTGACCTCTTCCCCTTCGGCAGGTTTGCTTTTGGGAGGAGTTTCCCGGGACGAAGCATTCACCGAGCGACGGATTGGCATCGTGTCGTCTTCCACTTTCTACAGAAAGCACATGAAAATCAGCACAGATGCTGGAAAGAATCGGAAAGTTTTGAAATGGGATTAAAGTAAATCAAAGCAGCATAGGTAGAAATATTCTGGTTTGGATTTTTCATGATGCTAAAAGACAGTAGCCCTCAAATCAGCTTCTTCAAAGCATACTAGGAGAGGATAGTTCCATATTTTATGGTTATAAAAGAATTCATTTCAATTCCAAATTAAATGAGATGAGCATTTGAGGATTTTGACAGATACATCATCTCAGGGAAAGAAGGGAAGGGGAAGCAGAGTTTGTTAGACTCCCAATTGAGTTTCCTAGAAGCAGGGGAGAAAGAGTACTGAGTAACCTTCAGCAGGACTGGAAGTCAAGGACTGATCCAAGGGCAAGCTTGGAGAAAGGGCCAGCCCCTACCTCACTTAACTTGTCCGTGTGGATCAGCTGAGCTCCCGTTAAGAGTGGAAGCGCCTTATGATGCACGGGTTCAGCTTCAGACAGATCAGTCGACATTTATATTAATTTCTAGCCCCAAGTGCAGGTAACAGTGTGGAGCCCCAGGTTTTAACCCCAAGGACTTTTTCCTAATGGTTTTCACAGTGCAGTGAGGAGTCAACCTAAAGTACAGAAAAGATGTGGTGTGAAAATTAACAAAACAAAAACATCTACGTCCACGTATCTATCAAATTAAAGATTAAAAAGAAAAGGATAAATGACTTACAGCTCATGACTAACACAACTGACAAGCAACACTTGCATTCAACAAAGGTGCTAAAACATGTATGCAAACTGGAGAGCTATGGATGGAGCAGAAATGGGAAAGGTGCAAGCCAGACCTGCTTCATTAGAACATGGCTGAAAGATAAAAAGGCTCTTTAAGTTAAGGGCAAGCATTAATGAGAAGCAGCCACTGCACTGTGCCCCGAGTGAGGGAACTGGTCACTCAGTGGCTTTGGATAAAAGCAGGAGCTGGCACATGGAGCTAAGGAATGACACCATTACATCTGTTAGGCAGAAGATACAAGCACTGGGAACCCAAGCCATGCCCCTCCCCAACTAAACCCCACGCAATTTAAAGAAATTAACCAAAAAATGACAATCAGAAGAGCAGTCTCCATGCCTTCTACCAGAAAACGTAAGCTTGCCAAAGTTCTGCTCCAAACACATGCACTGTCATGGATAACAAATGGGTTAAGCTTAGTTTAACCCTCATCAAGTCTCGCCCCTTACCACTATTAAGCTTTTACAGCCTTTCTTACCTGCTGCCCATCTGCCTGCACTGGCCTTTCCTAAGGAGAGGGGCTCCACTAATTCCATCACAAAACCAGGATTCGTTGGCTCATTCACTTCCTCTCAGCATCCCCTTTAAGAACCTCAGGAGCAAAGCCTCACCTCCAGCAAACCACAGCTGGACCTGTTCCAATTCCATCCAAAGATCAAGCTCCAGCCTGCCCTCCTCCCTTCCTTACAGAGAAACAGCCAAATGCCCCCATTTTCACCTACTCTGGATGTTTCCTTCTGCTCAGAAGGCAGGCACTTACCATAAACTTTCACTTTCAATAGGTATTTCCCCAGCCTGAGTGTTTTCCTCTTGAACAGAGACCCAGTATCAGTCCCAGCCCTGTTTTCAAGCTGACTTTCACCAGTTTCAGCACTGCACTCCCCACTGCACAGGGGTACATTGCTCTGTACCACACCAACACCAATTCTTGCCCAAAAATACAGTCCTGTCATTACTCAGCAGTGGGGATCCCTAATCAATCGGAGGCACTTCTGACAGGAACTGAACAGTCACTCTGAAAACCCACGGGGAACTGGTCCTGCCTCAGCACCAAGGAAAGCAAAGCCCAACGGCACCAGATGTTTTCTTCTGAGGCAAAACAGAAAAATCAAAACACACCACATGCCAAAACAAAAAAAAAGGAGATGAATGAAGGTTTCTTGTGAAATGTCAGGATGTGAAAATATACTCCTTGCCAATTAGAATATACAGAATATAGCACAGCACTTTAAAAAAAAAAATTGGCCTGTTTTAAGGGACCTTCCTTCATCAAGTGTGGAAAGTGAAAGGAAAAAAAATGAAAACTTTCACCAAGCTTCAGCTCAATATCCAGTGTTTTTTCTAGCAAGCAGAGTCCCTTTAAGAAAATGCCAGAATTTTGAAGTGAGTCCTAAAATAACCAATTACAGATTCCCCCTCAGGGAAATCAGTGGGGGGCTACAAAAGACGCATTCCCTGGGATTAAACATGCACACAAGCCACACTGTGGCTGACACGGTCCTGGGGTTTATTTATTTTTAAACTGTGTGACCTCCAAGACACATGCATGAAAACAGTACTCTCAACTTTGACTTAAAATTCCCCAAGTTCTGAAAACCCCTTTGTTTAGATCAGTGTACAAACCTCTGGAGTCTTTTTGCTCTCAAAAGTACAACTTAACACAGCACAATTCCTCGCTTCTGTGCCTATAATACATGCAAACAAGCTGGTATCCAGCAGAAATTCAGAGTGGCTCGTTGATTCCCTCTGCATTCCCAGGCGTGGATCATCTCCTGCTCAAAAGGCCCAGGGAATCAAAGGGGCAGGAGGATAATCTCCTCCTGACTGCACAGCACTGATGGTCTCCAGGGGCAAAGTCAGAAACTCCACCTTGTGAGAGCATCCACGCAGGAACTGTGCCTGCTCAGCCCATTTCTTTCCACAGGGGGATCAAAAGTGGTTTTCCGCACTGAGTATGAAATATCAACCACAAACAGGCCTGCATTCAGTTCCTCAAAAAGATAAAGCAAAAAAAGAGAAAGTTTTGCAACGACAATGCAGAAAACCTCATTGCCCTCTCCAAATAAAACAGATCCGTGTAATGGAAAAATCAAGTCACCCAAACCAACTGTTACCTGGACACGGTATTTCAAAAGACAACTTTAAATGCAAACCACAGCTACAATCACAAGCATCCCTCAATAAAAAAATGAAAAGTAACAACTGTATTTTGCATTTACACAAACATCAGACAAACATCGTGCCTTGAAAGGGGATACAGGCCACCAGCTGAGGATGCAGTTTTCAAGGTGGTTGTTGGGTAACTCTAATAAACATTTAAATCAGACCAACTGTCAGAAAAATATAATCACATCAGCAGTGAAAACACCACCAGGATGCTAACCTTCACCAAAGTACAGAAAGTTACTCCTCATATAGTTACACCCCTTTTTCTACAGGAAATCTGCAGGTTCACAGGCTCCCGCACTATCACGAACTAGTTATTCCAAAGCAGGTAATCCAGCAAGGAGCTGATAAGCAACAACCCCCCCCAAATTTCTGGATTTCTAGATGAGCAGGAATGTGTCCAGTCTCCCAACTCAGGGAGCAGCTACTAATGGAAGATCCAAAGGCACAGGGAGTTTTTCCAGAACTACTCTGAACACCTATAGCAATTTCCTCCTGAACTATCACATCATTAGGAATAAATAAAGGAAGGCTTCAGGTGAGACACATTTTTAATGTTTCTGAAGTGTGGAGTCCCCCCACTAATGTAAGAAACACAAGAATGTTAAAAAAAAAAATTTGGCTGAGTTATAGAATTTCTGCTGGCCATAAGATTTTTCAACTTATCTCAGCCTTCAATATTCTTTGAGGGAAAATGCTCCAGGATAAATTAGGTTTTGAATGTGGCAATCCAAGTGTCAGGCTGGCAGAAACTCCAGCTCACAGGGACTCAGGGTAGGGTGAGCAGGCTGAAAACAAATATGCAATGGAAAGACGAGGAAGTGTATCCAATCCTGGGCCAGTGGGGTGTCCCCTTACTGTCACACGACACGTACAGGTGATTGATGGACTTAGATATGACTGCGTACAAAGCACACGACACCAGCCTAAAAATGAGGCCAAAAAGGGCTAAAAAAAGGTTTTATGCACTTGCAGGTTTGAAGGCAGGGTGTCAAGGGATACAAATCCAACAACCTGACAAGTGATGCAAGCAAGAACAACTGTTTGTTATCAGAAAGCCTTAAAAAGCAAAGTAAAACTGGGTTTAAAAACCATGCTACTGATTATTGACAGTTATTTACTACTCTATAATGCACAAGAGCATTTAAATTACTTGGAAACTGAAGAAAAAAGCACAGGAAATGTTAATATTTTTGCAGATGCCAAAACCCATCACCTTCTAAATTGCAAGCTGCACAACTCTTTCAAGGCTTTGTCCCCCTGAAATCCCCAAAGCTCTTCCCTAAAAACCCAGCCCAGGCAGCAGATACTTTATCAAACCCTCAGTATCTATATGGTCACACTGTATCATCCAGCAACAGCCTGGATACAAATGTGTTTTACAAAACGTGTCTGTCAGGAGTTCTCAGCTGGTGCTGTCACTGCCTGCTCACTGAGGTGTTCCAGCACTCTGCCTTTGGCTTTTCCAGCTCATGGAGCTGCCTGTGGTCTTGGCTAAGATCAGCCCAGGAGCACTAAGTCATTTAAAACCAGCCTGAAGTCCTGCAGATTAATAAAATACGTTATTGAATAAAGAATACAAAGTTGGTTCCAACTTCTGATCCTTATTTGCCAACCCACTTGGAAACTCCCTTGCATATGGCTGAGCACAGCTGGCATTCCCATCACTTCTGCTGCACCCAACAAATTTTGTCCCGATCCTTAGGGCCACCGTTTCCTGGGATGTGTCCCAGCTCCCTGGAATTTCCAGCTCCGAGGGCTGTATTTGCAGCTCTCAGGGATCTGTTCCAGGCTACCTGAGCCCCACGCTGCTGCAGGCTGCACAAAGCAGCTTGTTTCAATTAACCAGGAATAGTGGTCCAGCACACACATCCAAGAGCTCCCCGCTTGCCAGGCCGCACATTCCTTGGCCTGTCTGTGTTACTGTGTCCATTTCCATCCACTCCTTCCCTGTATGGGGTTACAGGGGGAACAACAAACCCCATCCACTTCAGGGTTCAGGGGAGAACAGCAAAAATCCTTCACACTTCTAGCATCCAACCGCAGGAATTCCTACACTCAGAGACCCAAAAGAGGGTTTTTTAAGCTTAAAGATATATTTTCATTTGAAAACATTTTCATTCAGCATTGAATTTGAGCCTCTGACTCCAAATGCCACGAATGCAACCCAACTTACACCTTGCCTGTCCTGATTTTTACAGAGCACAGCAAAAATTAAACCCTGACTTCTGTGCACACAGGTGCTGCTTTCACTGAAGAAAAAAAAAAAAAAGAAAGGAAATAAAAGAGGCACAATACTAGAGTGAGACTGATGCTCCCACCCAGGGCTGAGCTCAGCACTTGTCTCTGTTAGGGTTCAACACCAGCAACTCCAAGCCAGCTCAATCCCCACAGATGTTTGTTAAAACAGCAGTAACCATCCACACCTCACCTCCACTGCACGAGCTCAATAGAAAACCACTACAGGTTTCAGAGTCTCTCTCCATCAATCTCTGACCTGCACAGAAGGCAGTAGGAACAGATCCTTTCTGTTGCCCAGATTATTTTCCATTCCTACACCCAGGAGTTTTTCCTCATGTCCCCAAACAGCCACAGCCAGCGAGCAACTTAAATTACACCACCATCATACCTAAAACTCACAGAAACTTCAGCCAAGGGATTAATATGAGGCAGGATTTCTGCCTGCACGGCTGTCTCAAAATTATCCATCTCTGCACTGATGCTCAGGATCATGATGGTGACAAGCTCTAAGGAACAACAGTTTTGAACAGTTTTTGGCTAGAATGGCCCTTGATCCAAATTCTCCACACTCTGTCTCTGCCACAAGTCACTGAGGATGAAATCGCCCCCATTAGAGTGCACAGGGTTCAGCTATAAGTTTAAAACAAGGTCAGGTCACAAAGTTAAAACAACTCCAACATGAAAATCCCCTGCTGAAAGTTTTCATGGCCTTGGATAAAATATCTTAATTCAGGATCCAACTTCATGAATTTTGACAAACTGCCGACACCTGAATGAAAATTTAGGCTGGAAATGTTAAGTACCAGGGTTTGAACCCTTTATAGGCCATCTCCCCCTTGCCTAGATAGATTAAATTTAAAACCACTGTATAAACCCTCCTCCCAACTACTACTTATTCAGCCATCATTTATTATTCTACAGACAAAACTATACATGATAAAAGTCATTATTTCACTGTAGTCTGTAAGAAAACTACCCACAACTCCCATTACAGTCCATCAATGCAAAACTTCTATTCTCTCTCACAGAAGTTTAAATCCTCAGACGACCCCAGGTCACTTGTAACAAAATGCTGCCAAAAGATTTACATGTCACTTTTCGCTGAAGGGGAAAATAACACAGGAAAAGATATTCCGAAGACAAAAACAATTCCAGGAGCTTCTGCCTGATGAATGTGCATGATGTATTGAGAGGATAATTAATTAGCAATCACACACAGGTGAATGGGGGAAAGCTCCAAAAGCCATTTTTTCCCAAGGTATTTACACCAAGTTCTTCCCCCCAACAAGAATTATGTGTATTTTTTTTTCTCTACTCATTCCTGATTTCCAAGGATCTCCCACTCTATCCAACAATTTTTTGAAGTCTCACCTGAGGAAGGTCTGTGCTCTCCTCCCCAGTCCATCAAACATCTCCACTCTTGAAGTGCACTCACCTCCCTCTCCTCTCACTGCTCTCATGGAGAAGGGACACTGTTTACAAACACAAGCACTTCCGAACCTTTCCCACCTCAGTGGGAGTTGCTTGCCAAAGACTGCTGGCCAACTCTTTCTTGAAGATGCTAAAAACACTATTTATGGTCAAAGCAAACAAAAGTCACGTGCTGGGAAATCAGCGTGCAACACTTACTCAATAGTTAGATAAGAACTGGGAAGTTGCTTGCTACCACACTTGCTAACCCAGAAAAATTCAGTAGGGCTCCTAAGAACTGAGAAATACCCGCGTATCTGAGAAATACCACAGCTATAAACAAACTATCCAAACTATCGGTCTCTGCTACACTGTATAAAGGAGCGAACACACCCACAATCCCGTATTATCCAACTTTTCTTCTCCTGCAGCACAGGCTGGGCAGCTCCCCAGTGATTTGCAGATAGCGGGGGGTGGGAAAACAGTTAAAATACAAGTGGGAAGGATTTGTTCTGAACCGTGCTCCCGGTCTGGAGCTGTCCTCAGGTGGAGCAGGTAAGAGCCCGGCAAGAGCCACCCCAGTTTACAGCTGCTCCTTGTCTCCTTAAATCTTTGGGATGTTTTACCCAAAAACACCCCACAGTCTAGAGCGGCAAGAAGGATAACGTTACAGGAATGGAAGCCTGTCTGGAACAGTCCCATTCCAGACTGGAATTTAACAGCCTTCTCTATGGAGAGCCGGTGCACTCCAGGGAGGAGGGTGATTAACATTCCTTGAGCAGGCCGGGAGCACCTGGGCGCAGGGAGGCACTCGGAAGTGCCTGGGAGCTCACACGTAGGTCTGTATCCATCGCTATCAGATAGCGCCGAGGGGCATTAGGGACCTCTTTTAGGAAGCGGAGCCAGACTGAGGTTCCCCTCGAGTGGTGGCACTTCTCGGGCGGTGAGGAAGTGAGTTAGTGCAGGAAAAAACCCAAACAACCGCACAGCCAAGCAGCCGAAAGGCGGGAAGGCCGCGGCGGGAGCCAAGGCGCTCCCTAAGTTTATAAATAGAGATTATTTATTGTGTCGCGGCCCTGTCAGCCCCTTCCGCCGCTGACCTTCCCCGGGGCTCGCCCTGTGTCGGCGGGACGAGAGAGGCGCGTCTGGGGCGTGTTTGAGCCCCGCAGCTCCTTTGTGAGGGGCCGCGGGCCCGCACCCCGCCAGGCCCCGCCGGGCCCGGCGACACCCGAGGCCCGGGGCCGCCTCCTCGGGCCTGTGCCGGGCCGAGCCCAGCGCGACATCGCGCCGTGTCCGCGCAGCGTGTCGCGACTCCCCGTCACGACACCCCCGCCGCCCCGGGCCTGTCAGGGCAGGGAGGGCGGGGGGGGGACGCGCTGAGGGCAGTGCCGGGGCCCCTCCGGCGGCGCCGCCAGGCCGCCCCCGCGCCTCGCGCGCAGCACCCGCGGCCTCCCGGGCGCGGCCCCGTGTCCCGCCCGGCGCGGCGCCGGGGGCGGGCGGGGCCGGGACTCACCGGGCCCGGCGGACACAAAGCGGCGGCGCCTCCAATGGCGGCGGCGGCGGCGGCGGGACCGGGGGGGGGCGAGGGGCGGGGCCGCGCGGGGGAGGCGGGGCCGTGGCGCGCGGCGGGGGGGCGTGGCCAGGCGGTGCCGCCGGCCAATGGGAGGCCGCGGGCATTTTTCGAACGCCGGTCCCCCCCCCGCCCCCAGCCCCGCCGCCTCCACGTCGCGCGGATGGGGGCGGGCGGGGGCGGGGGCGAGCGCGCGCGTGCGCGGGGCGGGGCTGCGCGCGCTTCCCGCCACTACCGCGCTGAGGCGATGCCCGCCTGCTGGGGCCGCTGAGGGGGCGAGAGCTGCCCTCGGGACTCGCCTCAGCCCTGCCGGGCTGGGACCGCCCCGCCGAGCCCTCAGCGCAGCTCTGCCGGACCCTCAGCTCAGTCCAGCCTGACCCTCAACTCAGCCCCGTTGGATCCTCACCTCAGCCCCGCCAGGCTGTGACCGCCCCGCCGCCTGCTCAGCCCTGCCAGAGCCGTGTGGACGCGTTCCTGTGTCACCTGCTCCAGGTGACCCTGCCTTGGCAGGGGTTTGAACTGGATCTTCTCCAGAGGTCCGTTCCAACCCCAACTATTCTATGATTCTGTGTGTACCCGTGAATTCCCGTTCCGGAGCACTCCAGCCTGTATCTCACCTCCAGCCTCTTGCTTCGCCCTCCTCTCACCCTCTGCGGTGTCTCCAGTGCCGCCTTCCCTTTGCCTCAGCCTCTTCACCCCCATCCCTCATTAGCTGTGTAATTACCGCCTGCTGCAATTACACCAGTCCCAGTGCCGAGGTCTGGCTGCAAGCTGGGAATTTTCTGTCACAACACGCTCACAAGTTCTCACATGTGGGAAGGATCCCTTTCCTGATGATGCTTAGCTCTGTTTCAGGCAGTTTTTACCTGTGCCTCCGCTGCCCAGGGGGAGGATTATCATGGCAAAGCAGAGCTGAGGTGTGACCCACCCTTGTATTTTCACTGTCACAGTAATCTCAGGGCTGTGCAGATACACAAAGAGGTAAAAACCAGAAGCTCTTCCTGTGTACCTCTTGCTACGCTTTTGCTCCAAGTTTACTTAATTTAGCTAGACCCATGGATGTTCTTTTTTTCCTCCCTTCCTTCAAATCTACTAACTTTACCTAACCTTGAGTTTAAGGTAGAACTCCTCAATTCCCTACCTATTCTTATTTTCTGCCATAAGCATGCTTAGAATCACAGAATCATTAGAATTGAAAAAACGTTAAGGTCATTGAGTCCAGCCATTCCCCTGGCACTGCCAAGGCCACCACTAAACCATGTTCTCAAGTACCACATCCACACATTTTGAACAGCTCCAGGGATGGTGACTCCTAATGCACCACAGCAATTTCATCTGCAGTCTCTTGTCCGAGCAGTTTTCTCATCTTTGTTTTCTGCACATAAATTTTTACCCATCTCCTGCCAACCTCTCTCTCCGTGTTTTTACAGTTTGAAGACCATGTGGGCACTTACCCATTTATTTGGGCACTTTTGTCCCTCCTGTGATGGGAAACCTCTCTGTGAGCACATTTAGAAGCATTCAAGCCATTCAAAGCACTGCAGAGGCATCTTATTTCTCCAGTAATGCCTGTTTCTTGTCTAAGCTTTTTCCAACTCTTTCCTCCCTTAGGTGACTACTGTAAGTTTACTACACCTGAGAATGTCACCTTCTAAAGCCTCGTGAGCAAAGCCGGGCCCTGCTCCGTCTTCTTCTCCCCTCCAGATGATCCCTGTGGCGCGGAGCTGAACAGCCCTGGAAGCACCCGAGCCAGATGGCTCCACTTTGCTGAACATTCCTGTCTTGCCTCTGAGTGTGAAACAAGCCCCGTGCAACTGCAGAAAAATGTGTTCTTTGGCTTTTTTCCCCCTGCGGTGCCTCTCTGGCAGGAGGGGAAGGTGGAGCAGAGGGAATGTGCTCCTTTACTATTGTTTTTTAAGACACCAAGGAGGAAAAGATGAAAACAGCCCAGCAGCTCTCCCTTTGCCCACTGCAAGGATGCATAAAACCCCAGAAGCTGTATTGGCTGAGCCACAGAGCTGCAAGCAGAGGAGAAAAGCTTTTGTTGTCTCCTTCTCTGGTTTTTACCTCAAAATCCACCCCAGAGGGGAAGAGCAGGCCCTGCACATTCCTTACAGCCACACTGCAGGATCACAACCCACTGCTCTGTCTCCTCTGCTCCACTTTTTGGGCAGGTTTGTATCATTTGTGTCCCTCTTCCTGTTCCCACTGTGACACACACTGTGTGTGACAGTGACAGGAATGAAGCTATGGGAACCTCTGAGCCAGCACAGGAGGAAGGAACAGGGAAATCCATGGCCAGGGAATCAGACTGCAGCAGGGAGCTGCTGCCAGAGTTGTGATGGTGTCGAGCACTATCATCGTCAGAAATACTTCTAGTAAGTATTAAACACTTTTAGTAAGTACTAAGCACTTTTAATAAGTACTAAGCCTTCTCAATACCTGTCCTGCCCTCCCAGGTGCCATGCACTAGTAAGATTCCAACTGTTTTTCTCCCTGTAAACCATTCAATTTGATTATACCTTACTGTCCCTTAGAGCTTTCCTGAGCCTCCCCACAAGCTTCGGGCTTTGGCTGTGCTGCTTGCAGATCATCCAGACACCTCGCTTTTGTTCCCAAGGTGTCGCTGTAAAATTTGCCGGTCAAGGGTTTTACCATTTCCACTCAGTGTCCAGAGCAATGCCATGTGTTGTTCTTCTCCTAGAAACATGGAACCTGTTGTGTTTCTGGTTTAAATACTGTTTTGAGTTATGTTTTAAATCTGCCCACAGAAACTCCATTCCAGGGGTTATTTTATTGACTTTCTTACCCTACACCAACTCATACTTTCCTCACTTTGCCACATTTTTTATTTAAAGTGAACACTTTTGAATTTCATAAGCACCCTTCTGTGAGGCTTAGCATCTCCCTGCCACATACAGTACAAACCACACTATTATTACCTTTTTCTTACTACCTCTGTCAAACTGTGCACCTGCTGAAATCATCTTCTGCCGATACATTCTTGATCCTGCTGCGTCTTTGTTGCCAAATGCTGTTTCCACATTGACCTGCAGCTCCAAACTTCAGCTCTGAATACATTCAGGCCTTGCCTCTGGTGTTGTCACCCCAAGTTTTTGGTGATTTTTTGCTTTTCCACCTTTACCTCAGCTTTTACATTTATTTTAGGAAGCCTTTTATCCCCTTCTGACCTGCATTCTGCCTGGCTCAGGGAGAATTCAAGCCTTTTTTCCATCCCATCCCATCCAGTCCCGTCCCGTCCCTAGCCACCACCAGACTGGGAAGCTCTGCTCTTTCATCCCTAAAACTCCATGTTCTGCTGCTGCTTCTTCAGCTTCTTGTGCTTTGAAGAACAAATCTAATATTATATATATACATAATCCAATATTCTCTGAGAAGGTCTTTACCTTTAGATCTCATTAACCCTGAATATGTATCCAAGGGGTCGTTTTGGTTCTATGCCCTGCCATGAGGGGATGGTTGCTGCTCTCTTCAGCTTGACCCTGAGTATCTGCACAGAGAGTGATGCCAAGCACAACAATCCCATAACCATCACTGATCCAAACATCTGATTCATGTGGGTCTCTCACTTGTTGAGCCACACACAAACTTCCAGAGGCTTTTTGCCCGCAGCAAAATAAGCATTACATGAGGAGCTGTTACATGGTGGTGTTGCCCTTCCTGCAGACCCACACATAATTCTTATCTTTATGCCTGAGCTGCTTTTTTTAATTCTTACTTCTACTTCTACTTTACTTATTAAGGGATTTTTCCCCTTTTACATGTCCTGTTGAAATAGGGACTTTTAGTCCTTTAACTGCAATTTTCCACTTTGATGCTGATTCACTTCACCAAAGACATCTCTAATGATCACCAGAAGAACTCACAATTCTCTTCCAGCTCATCCTTACTTTTTTTCAGCAGCAGAGTCTTATGTCATCCTTGTAGCTCCTCTAATTCTATGCAAAAGTCACTCCTTTTCTGCTTTCAACCCAAAAATGCATATTTCCTGCCTCTTCATGGCCTTCCAGATATCACTTTTGATCTCTTTATTCCTTATCAGCTTCCTAATAATTTGTTCTCCGTATTTTTCCCAGTGTCACTCTATACCACCTCCCAGATGATCTCCCTTGCTGCCCCTCTCACACCTACCCTTAAGGCTCTACCGTCTTATCTTTATCTTTTCAAACATTTCCCCCTTTCTAAGGGGTATCCCATTCCTCTATGCATTTTCAAACCCAACGACCCATTTTTACATCAGATCTAGCAAGTGAATACAAATACACTTAAATACACCAAAGTTTGTTTCATTCTGGAGCAAGTGCAGAATAGAAACACCACTGGAGCCAACAAGAATTTAGAGCAGGAAAATGTCATGGGCAGAGCAGCCTCCACAGGCTGCTGCTTTTCTACAAACACCCTAATTTGAAATAGATCCCAAGTGCTGATGGGGCAGGTGCTGTCGTCACTGGAGGACCAGGGGCTGGGAGTTGTGATTCTTTTTCTACACCACTTTTGGCATTACAGTAATGACTTATTTTACCCAAAGCAGGCACACAATGTGACACCTCCACTAAGCAAGGAGCAGCTGAAGACCACCAACTCAACACTGCACACAGGGACAGCTCTCCCAAAGCCACACATCCCCACAGTTAAGAGATCTGGCAGCGAGAATTTCCTTAACTCTGAGCCAAACAGTGTTTCAGATGAAAACTGATGAAAACACGCAGGGGCCGCTCCCCTCACCTGGGCAGGTAATAACGTGCTGCCAGACCTCCCAGCTGGGATGGTTCTGCAGCCACAAAAGCTCATTTTTGGCTGCCACACGTGCACTGCACACCCCTGCCATCAGCAGCCTGGCTGGACTCCGGCCTCTGTGCTGTACAAAAGCAGTGCCATGCCTGTGAGCCATGCTGGGAAGGCAATTGAACAGGAATTTAAAGCTTTTTTCGTGATGGCTCTTGCTGGAAGTATACGGTCAGCTCTAGAGCTGGCTCACTCGTCGCTCTGTGGAAAATCTTGTCAATTGGCTTTTCTTCAAGATGTCTCAGCTGCAGCTCAGGCTCCTGCTCAGAACATCCACCTTTGTGATGCTGGAGGAGGCCTGGAGAATCAGATGCATTTCCTTGGAGAACGGATAAAACACTTGACTCCTATTTGACGGAGATGAGTGAAATTCCCTGTGTTTATGATCCTGGTGTATGAGAACACCCTGGGCTGGACGGAGGTGTGAGCTGAGTCCATCTCCGTGAATTTGCGCAGTGGTGGTGCCGAGTGCCCGCTCCCTTCACAGGAGTGATTCCCTGCACTCACACAGGAGCGGGAAGTGGCCAGGACCAACGGATTATTCACTTCATGCCATCTGTAATGTCACAGAGCATTCGCACCAGGAGTTATTCAAGAACAGCTCACCCTGCAATGCTGAAATGACCCATTTCCCTTCATGGGTGAGACCTGAACGTACCAGCTGCATCTGCCAAGATGATCTTTGCAGCTCCTTTCCAGCTGTTCTCCAAAATGCTCTGATAAACCACTTCTAACAGGGCTCTGCTCCACACTCACTAATGCTTTGTACCCTGGGAACTCATTAAAACTCTGCTTTGTGATAACATCTGCCATTAATCCTTGCAGGGGGCTGCAACAGGACAGCCAAGAGCTTCACTGCTCCCTCCCCTCACTCAGTAACACAGAGATTTCCCAACCAACAGCATCTATTGCCTTCCCCACGCCCACTCCCCTCTTTCCCATCTGCAGCCCCAGCATATCCATCCCTGCAGCTGGGCCAGCAACTTGGACAAATTCCCCTATGGAAAGGACTGAATGGAGTGGGAGCTGGTTTTATTCCTGTTCAGTTTCAGCACAATTTAGCAGCTGGAAACGAGAAAGAGAAGCTGGTGCCACATGACAAAGCTTTCCACAGTCAGCATCTCTACAGCAGCATTTAAAGAAGCAGGAGTTATTTCAGCAAACGACAGATCCATGATGCTTAACCAAAGGTGGCAAATGGAGCCCCTGGAAAAATGCAAGCATAGACAACTTGAGGTTTCCTTGGATATTGGGACTGAGTCACACTGCTGGAAGCTGAGTTAATCAATCTCTTGCTGCTGTTCTTTGCCCATCATCGGTCTTCCTCTAATGGCTCCTTGCGCGTTGTCTATCCGAAGAAAGCCAAGCAGGATCCTCTGGGCTGAAGGCTCTTGGTCCCCAGGTTCCACCCTACGGTTGTTGCAGGTTGCACAGCAAACCTGGAGTTTGTGTCAGCGTGCGGGGCCTTGTACAAACCTCAGGGTTGGCACCTCATGAAAAGCCAGTGGCTCCTGCTGACGCTGCTCGGCTGCAGATACTGCTCAGCTGGCAGCTTCCAGGCCAACACCTTCCAAAGAGCAGAAAGGCCGAGTTCCAGTTCCCAGCCTGACTGGGAGAAGTGGGAGCTCAGAGCACTTGCCAGCCCGAACACCTCCTGATGGATTCACGCCCAGGTAGAGCCCAGCATTCCTGGCCCAACGCCAACCATGCAGCATCTCACCCTCACATCTGACCTGCAGCCAGCAGCCAGCTCTCCTACAGGTGGTCCAGTGCCTCAGGGCCAGGGGTGTTGGATCTAAGGGCACAAAAGCATTGTGGGGAGGTCTGATTTTGAGCTTCCTGCCCCAAAAGTTAAACTCTCTAGCATCTGTGAAAAAAACCAAGCATGCAGGCCTGGCTAACAGTTTCTGTGCTCTGCACAGGACACTTCTGACAAGGCAACCAGCTTCAGGGTGTCCACAAACAACTCATCGTGGGACCAAATGCAGCACGAACGATCACAGCCACCCTCTGACAACAAGATGGCAACATCTGCAATTGGCTTTAAATGTTTTCAGGATGCTCAGCAAGTTAAGGGGACTTTTTAGAGACCGTGTTTTTCCTTTATCAGTAAAAACAATCTACAGGGTTGGAACAAAAGCTCTGTGGGTCGCAGCAACAACCGCTGTAAGTTACTACTGGCTTAAACCTGCCTTGTGCACACTAAAACCCATCCCCGCAGAGGAATCCCTTCTCCTGAGCCTCTCCTGCCATGTGGGCTATCACGTCCTGCACCAGGGAGGGCTGATCCCAGGCAAAAAAACCCCAGGAGCTGGACTCCACGATCCTGATCCTTTCAACTCAGCATATTCTAGGATTCTATGAAAACACTTTTCCACACACTGAGATCTGCTCCTGGACCTGAGGCTTTTTCAGAAAATAAGGTGAAACCGGAACACGTTGACACAAGCAGAGAGAGCGCAGCATCTGTGACCAGTGTATTTTCTGACTTCATTCCCAGAAATGGCTGATCCCTTTCTGAAAACACTTTCCTAGAAAGAAACCAGCCTTAGGCGGACACCTGGCCTGAAAATGAGCTGTTTGGTGGCTTCAGGTTTGGGGACACTCTCAGTAATAAAGAGGGATGTAAGCAATGCATCTGCTCCTTGCCTGTGCTTCCGACAGTGCTCCAGCCTTGGGAAAAGAAGGGCTCCCAGCAGCGGAAATGGTTCTAATGCCACTCTTCCCTGCTGAGCTGCATTAACTCCCTGCCACGGTCAGGAGCCTGCACACAAAATGTGTTTAAATAGGATCAAAGCTAGGAGACAAAACCTCAGCATAACCTGCAGTATTCTTGGTGTAAACCTGCTGCCCTCCCTGCTGAGGCTTTCCTGTAACGTTAGGTCAGTGACCATAGCTCATCTCTCCTCACTTATATAAAATGAAGCTCCTACAAACCACATTCCCATGGGAACCTGTTTTAATTAATAATTCCCTTTTCTATTTCACATATCTTACAGGGTTTTTTGTATTTTAACACCCTTCACAGGAAACTGGTTACAAAGATCTTCCATGAGCCACATCCTGAGGAGCCACAACCACCCGCAAATCTGTGCTGATCTAGAAGGAAACTGGAAGGCAACTGGGTGCGGTAAGTACATGGCAAAGAACACAAGACGAGCAGAGGAAGGAGTCAGGAGTCCTGCTCCTTGCAGTGACATTGTTGGGAAGCTGAAACTTCAGGTGACACACCCACAGCTGGAGATGCCAAGGCCTTGTGCACAAACTGCTCACAGCATCCAGAGTGCAGCAACTGATTTAACTTCAGAGAAGCCAAAACTTGCCATGCTGCAAACCCAACTTTGGATAATTGTGAAAAACCCCTCCTGAACATCTCTGAGAAGTCCCTTCTTGGCCTTTGCAGGACACAAATAGGGCAAGTTCTCACCCCCTGGAATGTCTAACATAAAAGGCTCTAACAAAAAAGGGGAAAGACTTTCTCACCTCACCTCTACCCACCTGCTGGCCATTCCCATTCCCTCCAGCCAGTGGTTTTCCAATTCTTTCAGCCAGAAGGTTTAAGCTCCCCTGACAGATTTCCCAGCCTTGACACACTGGATTCACAGGGCCATTCAAAGGCTCTACAGCAAGTCCGTCCTTTCTGATCCAAGGCAACAAGAGAGGAATCAGTCCTTGCACAGCTCTGCTGTTGCACATTCACGTTCCCAGCGGGCTCTGACACTGCCCACCCTGAGAGGAATTCCATCATTTGCCCACACTGATTTGGCAAATATTCACCCTTATTTACAAACAAACTCACATCCATTTAATTCAACTATTTAACTACTGCAAACCACCATGTTCCGCTCAAAAAAATGCCTTTTGGAAGAAGAGCACCCACACGACCTTCTGCAGAGGTTTAACAGACACTGCTGGAGCCCTGGCAGGAGGGGGTTCCGTGGGGAGAGACCTTTTGGAGACCTTGAGAGCCCATCCAAACCTCTGGGCCCAACGGCGAGGCCGAGGCATCACTGGATGTGGTACACGCAGATACATGAACATATATTAACGGTGAGAATATTTTTTCTTTTTTTCTTTTTTTTTTAACAAAACATCAGAGAAAAGTGTTTTATTGTTACTAAAAAAAAAATAACCAAACAATGCTCTAGTGTTTTAGGCCATGGATTCTCTAGCTCAGATTCATGGCGTGGAACACATTAACAGGGAAAGTGTCTCATGGACATCTCCCCTCTGGCCACAACCAGGCACCTCCTCCCTTCCCCGTGGTGATCAAAACACATCCTTAGGCAAGTACAGCAATTGTTTACATGTAAAAGTAAGACTACAAAAGTATTTCATGTATTTGTAGCCTTTCTTCCCTTTCTTTTTTTTTTTTGTTTCTTTTTGTTGTTGTTGTTGGGGTGTTTTTTTTGTTTGTTTTTGTTTTTTTTAAAGAAGTGATTTAGCAGCTGGAAAGAAAAAGACAGTATCATGTGAGCAGCCAGTGCTGCACAGACCCCCAGCAAATGCTCCATGGGTTACTCACGGTCCATGGCCCACAGTTCATAAACCACATTTCAGGGCTTCCCCAGCTTTGCAGAGTCCTTGATGGCAGGTGCTTCTCACAGTGAGAGCCAGCAGGTCATCTTTGGTGGCTGAAGAGAGACACATGAGGGCCTTCCGTCCTCAGCAGCAGCTGGGTTAGGAGCAGCACCGGGGCCTGGCTCCCGCTGGGCACACGGGAAGGGGCTCCCACGGCTGTGGTTCTGTCCCCGGCCGCGCTGGCACTGCGGACACGGAGCCGGGCGGACACGGAGCCGGGCGGGCACAGCCGGGTGGCCGGGCGGGCACAGCGGGCGAGCACCGCGTCGCTCCTCCACCCGTCCCCTGGCACTGGGCTCCCCTGTCCGGGTCTGGCTGCGGCGGCCACGGGCGCACGGCTGTTGGATCTCGGCTCACACTGCTGCAACCTCCGGAGCTCCCAGGGTCACTGGGATGACGCCACTGATCCAAGTCGCACGAGAGACACGGCTGCCACATGGCTGGAGGAACCCAGCTGGGATCGGGCACCGTCTGCCCCGAGGTCACGTCCCAGCCTCGGGAACCAACCGCACCTACGTGGCCCTGCAGCCACCAGCTGCTCCCCGGCCAGGGAGTTCTCTCGGCACAACAGCAAACCCTTTTTTCCTTTTTTCTTTTAAACAACAATTGCTCTCACCCCTCATTTTTGGTAGTCACACATACAGACACACACTATATGTACAAAATTTGGGCCCGAGGACCTACGGCACGCCAAGGAAGCCAGCACCGCTCAGGATGGTGCACACATTCAGCAGCTGTCAAAGGAGAAGTCGTTTTACTTTCTTTTAAACTTGCAATGTTTGTCTTTATTTTGTTCTTTATATTTTGAAAGTGAAAAGAAATAGTATTGAGTCAATTTCTTTTTTTCTTTTTTTTTTTTTTTAAATATTTGTTCTATGTATTTACAAGCCTTAAAGTTGCTCTAAAGGTTCTCAAAGTATCACTAGTACTTTTTTCCCCGGGGTAGCACGGTTTTCAATGAGTTATTTTCGGAGCACTCTGGTCCGCAGCGGTTTTCTCAAATGCATCTCCTTCTGATCCAAGGTTATGTATGGTTTGATTACTATTTTCTTTTTAAATTTCAGAAGCAAGCTGAGAGGCAGGCAGAAAAATCTGATGACAATAAAAAAAAAATTGATCTTGTCCTCATCTAGCTCACCCCAACCCCCTTCAAAGTTTTGTCTATTTATCATGCTTTGAAACAAAACTGAGGTGCTTATGAAGGGGAGGGAAATTTATTTCTCTGCTTTTGTTCTATTATACAATTTGTTTACAGAAACTGCAAATTTAAAAATTACACTGGCATTTGCAGTCCTTAAAATAATAAATTAAAAGTTTTCAACTTGTTTTTGTTTTTGCTAAACAGATTTGTTTTGCTGTGTGTTTTCCTAAGTATGAGTCCTTGTTTAAAAAGAAAAGAAAAAGATTAAAACAGAAAATATTTTCTATAAATAATACAGGTATTTTGGTTTAGTGCTCCCGCCCTCAGGTTTGAAGTTTACTTTTGTGGGTTTTTTTTTCAAGTACCTTTTTGCCTCCATGATCACCTCGGTGTTTATCGGGTTTTACCTCTCCCACTCGTGCGTGTGTGGGGCAAGGGGGGTCTGCGAGAGAGAATTGGCCTTGCTGCACTGTGATTGGCGAAGACGTGAAACTTTTTAAAAAAATACTTAAATTGTTTCTTTTTTGTTTGTTTGTTTTAAATCTGTATTTTAAGTTTTAATTATCCTCTGACTCCTCTTCGGCCTCCCGTAGCCACGTGAAGAACGCCGTGACAGATTTTAGCGCTACTCCTTTCCCGTTCTGCTCCGCTGGGTCCTTGCTGCTTTCCCACTTGTAGAAGGCATCCTCCGAAATGACCTCCTCGTCATACAGGCAATCAAAAAACATCCGCAACAAATCTGCAGTAATGGAATAACGGGAGGGAACATCTGTCAGCTGCGGCTGCGGCCAGAGACGCGCCTGCAGATAAGGGGATTAAGGCGACCTCTTGGCACGGGAGATGGAGAGACAAGGAAAATAAAGGGCCCTTACTCAGTTATTGCTTCCTGGCTGCTCACACTCAGGTGAGGGGGAAAACCGACCCCTCTGACACTGTCAGAGAAGAGGGAAAGCTGGGAAAGCAGCTGTGGGAATACGTTATCTAGAGATTGGCTGGCAAGCAGAACCCACAGCAGCCCATCTCCTCTGGACCACGCGTCTGGATTCCCTCCAGCCCCAGATTTTTGTGGCTCAGCAGGAGGGATAATGCCCAACTAATGCCATAAAGGGCACTAAGGACGATTGTGCTGGGTGTTTTGAGGCACTCTTGGATTTTGTGCTGCAGATTCCCTGGGAATCCCTGTTTCTTTGGCTACTCCCTTGCCTCTTGTCCCACAAGAGTTTTCTGTAGCATCTTTGGGACAAAACTCATCAGTTGACCAACTAATTTTATTCCCTCCAAGCCCACAGACATCTATGGAGCAGCAATGCAATAACAATACCTATGCTCTCCCATGCCCAGGTACTGCAAACTCAACAGATTATTTCTTACTGCTCTTTTTTTCCTCTCTTTTTATCAACAGAGGTTTGTCCTTCCTTCTGTGTGCCTGCTCACAGGAGCAATCAAAGCAAGAGCCGGCCTCTGGCCAAGCATTTGGGAACCTGAGCTGCTCTTAAAAGCTGGAACTTGGACAAGCTGAACCCACCACACACCAGCTTCTCTCATCTGCTACCTACAAAGGTAAAGAAAAGCACATCCTCTCCCAGCCTCCCACAGAATCTCCCTTCCCTTCTGCGGGAATCCCAGCAGAGAGGCAACACTTACTAGGAGGTTGATCAAGTTTTACTATTGATGCTTGTAGTGCATAAAGTGCTTGTAGTTCCTTCTCTGTGTCTGAGTCCAGGTACTTGAGTAAGATGGGCACTCTCTGTTTGATAACAGCAGTGTCCACTCGGAAGCTGGAAGAGTCCGCTGAGGGGAAGAGGAGAAAGCAGGGTCAGCTTTGGCACACGACAACAGGGACAGGTCTTTGATTGCCTTTATTCGTGCAAATAACAACCACAAACACAGATCAGAGTGGAGAGAAAAGGAGGATGAGAAACAACAGGAACTATTTTGGCTATTTCTGGAAGTCTTGGTCCTTACAGTTCCCCAAATTCAACCAATGTTTGCAGTGACCCCAGCTCCAACACACACAGAAGCAGCACAACTTTACTTTGCAGTGCAAATCGTGTCTCCACAGGCAACTGCGTTTAGAAGGTTTTTAGAAAATTCTTTTTTTTTTCTAAAATACCAGGGCAGAAACAGAATCATAAGATGCACATGACATAGGAAATAGGAATATATAAAAAATAAGCATTAGAAGTCCCTCAGCCACATGGATAAATTATTCAGCAGCTTTCAAGTAGATCACACAACCCGATTAAGTGATATTTTGAAAACAAAAGAAAAAGACTCAGTTAAAGGCAAGGTCAAAATTTAAACCAGAGGATGATTTTCCTGACAACAGGGAACCCTTAAACATTGTAAATGAAATCCTGTGCCATGTCTCTGTGAACACTAGGTGGCACGAGCAAGGTTCTGCTCCCAGAGAGAGGAAGGAGCTGGGCTGTCCCTCCCCTCCCTCCCACGGTGGAATCCAGCCCGTTCTCTCTCCCAAATCACAGCTCAGAGCAGAACCAGACCCTTTACAAGCACCACTTTTTGCTTTGCCAGATGCCAACAGTAAAGCTAAAGAAAACCAAGTGAAGTGAGCAGATGTTTCTGGCTGCAGTGCTTTACTCAACTCCCACGAGGCTCACGTGTCCGACTTGGGAGCCCTCCCTTTCCTGTGTTTCCAGCTGTACAGGCAAGCAGTCCACATAAACCATCCTTCTGAAACTGAAACTTTGGATGTAAAACTCTTACAAGCCTGAGCCCCAGACTTGCTTCTTCCCACAGCCCACGCTGCCACTGCTGGGGTGCCCACGCATCTTTGCTGACACAGGAGTGGAAACGTTAATTGCCTTAATGATGATCTCAGTCATTTCCACCTTCCTCAAGAAAACCGACGAGCAAGCTGGCATTACCCAGTGCTGTCTGAAACCCCTGCTCACACGAGGTCATTGGGACACACCAGGGTCACCTCAGGAACACCAGACCCGGCAAAGCGCCCGGCTGTCACATGGGGAAGGGACACCCTGCTCTCGGGCACAATCCCAAATGATGGAATAGCCTTAGTGTGTGATAAAACACAGCCTTAGGCAGGGAAATGTGATATAAACCTGAAAAACACCAAATAATTCTTTGCAGGTTTGGTTTGTGTGGTGTTTACACTGCAAGTTACTCACCTATAATAGCTGCTTTACAAACTGCTGTCATTAAAGCTCTAAGGAATGTAGGTGAACTCATCTGGCTTTCATCTAGATTAGCCTGGAATCAAGAGTAAAGGGGCCAGTTAAAAACATGGCGCTGCAGGAGCGCAACCGCTTCCAAACTCCAGCGCTGAATCTGGCAGCACGTCCAGGCTCAGCTGCTGCTGCAGCACAAACCCAGCTCACCCCTGCAAGCCCTCGGCTTCCCCACTCACTCCTTGAAACTCCCTCAGGGACGTCAACAGGCAACACCAGTTCCCATGGGATCCGTGTGCCATTGAACGCCTCCCACAAGGAGCCGTTTGTCTGCAGAACCAAACCAACCACGCCGGGCTCCTGCAATGCCCTTACGCAGTTTCAAAGTTTCAGGCTTTTCCAACAAACTTTACGGCGTGTTCCTTGG
This sequence comes from Lycocorax pyrrhopterus obiensis, assembly GCA_014706295.1. NCBI lineage: Eukaryota > Metazoa > Chordata > Aves > Passeriformes > Paradisaeidae > Lycocorax > Lycocorax pyrrhopterus. Next base: position 661,091 of record JACSVZ010000023.1, read on the forward strand.
GTGGAGATTGTTTGCTTTGCAAAAGAAATTCAGGGAATGGCTGTGGAACTTGTCCAAGGCTCCAAAGAGCCTGTGGGTGATCCCAGATTTTCAGTGCTGCTTTCGTTCCACTCTTGACTCCTCTAACAGCAGTGGAAAAATGACATTTCTAACACATTGCTCTGCCACAGAAATAACTGAAGCTGACCAAGATTTAGTGTAAGCACAGATGTAAATGCATCAGGCTGGGTATAATTTCGGACACGAAACATCTGGGTTAAAGAATGCAGCCAGAGACTGAGAGCAAAGACCAGTGGGTTGACAGGCTTTTTCCTCTTTTTTTTCTTTATTTTCTCTTCCAGTGCCTGGCCCACTGCACTGGGAAAAGGTGCTCTCAGTGACTGCCCAGGATGTTTTTACAGGGGGAAATTTGCAGAGGTCATGTTGGAAAAAAGTAGTGAGAAGGTTCTCCCTATCTTGTGAAGAAACGATGTAGCAGTGTACATCTAAAATGTACTAAGTGGCAGAAGCAGGATATTCAGTGTCAGAAAGTCTACAGTATTTAAAAGGCAGTTACACGGTTAATAGGGCTAAAATTCTTCCTTCCTAAAGCTGACTCTAAAATAACTGACTATATTTCAGATTTTAGTTCTTTGGAAGTGTTGATTGCACAGACCAAATCCTTGCAGTGTCCTAAACCCCGAGATGTTCAGACCAGAACATATTCACAAAAGCAGTTAAACAGTCTGCAGGGAGGGTGAAAATCTCTTTGTACCTCTACCCAATCAAAGATTTGTTCATCATTCGCTTTGTCCTCAACAATGAGTTTTTCCAGCTGCTTGTTCAGCTCTTCCGCAGAGAGTTCTTTCTCTGAAAGTGCTTCTGAGGAACTGGAACAGTTGGACTCCGTGAACTCCAACTTCTGCAACACCACATGTGATGATGAGAATTAGTGAAATGTACTTCCCTAGGCTGAATTACACCAGATTGAAGCAGGAAACTACATTTAATTCTGCTTCCTGGCATCTTCCAGCTGCTCAGTTACCGTTACAGCAACATAAAACTTTCCCTGTTCAAAAGGTTAGGAAGCATTTTACCAACACATGGGAACTACATTATCCAGCAAAGACAACGAGGTACCTCAGGCAGCTCCAGCCCTACACAGCAGAGCACAAAATCAAGTGTGCGTTGCCCAGCTGGAGCTACAGGGGCTGGAGTGCAACGACCAGAGATGGCATTGGCTCAAAGGAATTGCAGCCAGTGCCCCAATTCCTTGAAAACTGTGACAAGAGGGGCTGCAGTCCCCTCAGCAAGGCCCAGGCCATGGTAATAATTTCATTTCCTGCAGCACTTCCACAGTGCCAGAACAGGGCAGTGGATCACTCGAAGCTCCAAAGGGAGACAGTGTCTTCCTGAGGAGCAGCACCAGCAAGAGGTGAGGTGCCTCCATCAGTTCCTGGCTCCCTCCAGGATCATAATCCAAGGTGGGATGAGTGAATAACTGCTATCATTTATTGTGGCCCTTCTGCAGATTATCTGGCCTTGCTCCAAAACTCATTCTTGAATTTTTTTTCCCAGCTGGAGAAACAGGTCTCCTAGAGGAAGCCAGGAGACCTGAGATGTGTGTCTGGGAGCAGTGGGGATAGGCTTGTCCTCCCTGTGCTTCAAAAGGTGGTGCTGAAATCATCTACCCCAACTCGGAGACACTTCACCCCATATTCCAACTGCACATAAGAATGGGATGGAAGAGGATGAGCTAATGGGATGATCTAGCAAATGATCTGAACTCACTTGTTCCATGAGAAAGGTATGTACATCCTCCCCTTCGGGTAAGTAGTCCTTCCAACTGAGGCCGGACTCCCTCCACAAGGCTCCCACTTTCTTATGGCTCTGAAACACAAGCAGTTTGTCCAGTTTAAAGAGCTGAGGGACACCCCGGGAGCTCACAGGGGCCGGAATGGTGCAGCTGTGTCAGGAGGAATAATGGACAGTTCAGCCACCCAACAAACGCCCGGCAATGAGTGAGAACACCTGGAGACCCCGTGCAAGAGAAACCACGTGTGCAATCCCCCCGGGTATGCACATCTTGTCAGGTGGGCAGCGCCTCGTGACGGGGAACGGACAAGGCAGAAGTGACACGGGGGGTTTGCAAGGACCTCCGAGGTTACCCAGGAGCAGTGACACGTGGAACAGGACAGTTTCCCACGGCCTGACACAGAGCTGGCATGGATGACTCAGATCCTTCTCCTGACTTACTCCGTGACTCACGCTCCCCCGCCTTGACAGTAAGGCTCTGGCACACTGCTCCTTTGAGAAAATTCCTTATTTACATGGCTGTTTTCTGTGCAGAGACCAAGCCTCAAATACAGGCACATAATCCCAAATTCTCTCCTCAATTCCTAGAGTTCATGCAAACCTTGAGAGCAGTGCCTTTGAGCACAGACAGTTCAGCCCTTTGCAGCCTCTAATGTCACACTGACCTTTGAGCCTCCTGCCTCGGAGGGCCCAGTTCTGACATACACAGTTCTGACAAGAATAAAAATGCTGAGCACAACCAGCTCTTTTCACCCAAATGCTTTGCCAAAGTTTCACCTTACAGCGCCTGCTCACAGGAGATCACTGAGTAGCCTAAGCCAAGCTGCGAAATGCAGCCTGACTTTTAGTTTACAAAGCAGATTACAATTTTCAGTTTACAATACAGGTTGTTAAGAGCCAACTGTGCATAGTTCCTGCTCTGACCCATCAAGATCTGGATTAGATGGCTGATATTACACTGAAATGCCCGAGTCCAAGTCTTGGCCTGGACGAGATTGGATCAGAAAGCTGTGGCAGAAACAGAGACCCAAGGCTGTGCTTCCACACCCAGAGCACAGCAGCTTTTCTTTCACAGAATAGTTTAAAAAAAATGGAAGTTGACTGTCCAAACAAGCACAAGACTAAAATAAATAAATAAAAAGACACTCTTTGCACTGTTAGACTGAAATGCTCCTGGAACATTCAACCTTACTTGAATGCATGCTTGAAAAAATAAAAAAAGGCAAGTGAGGGATTTTACAGGGTTGGAAATAGACACTACCCAAAGTGCAGGATTTAGCTGGATTTAAAAAAAAAATAAAAAAAAAAGACAAAAATGGAGACGAGTTATAGGCAAAACACCAAACTGGTTGGACACGCAGCTGTGAGGTGTGAAAGAGAGCTCTCGGAGTCACGGGGTGAGGAGGTGTCACTACCCCAGTGCTGGGTGAACCTCAAGAGTCGGCAGGTTTAGTTTGGATAAGCACCCAGCAGTCTGAGGCCATCGGAAGCTTATCCGAACCCTGAGAACCTCTCCGGTCTGCAAGAACAGCTCTCTCGCAAGATTCCCGGCACTTGCTGCTTCTGGTCAGCCCAGAAATCCCTTGAGCATGTCCCTCTTGCAGTATTTCAGCACTCTTAGCTTCTGGGAGAAGCCAGGTGCAAAGGTACCTGCAAAAGGGAAAAGTGATGAGAAAACAAAAAGTTAACTCAACTTTTTGGAACCTCGTAAGGTTTGGTTGGAAACTGGGGGTGCGAGGCAGGTTTCCTAAGTTATCTGGACTGGGTGGCCCATCCCTAAACGTCCTCACGTGGGAATGGTGTAGGTTTCATGCATGAACACGAGCGCTGCATCCACTCCTCCCTCCGGAGGACAGGAGCACCTGGGCACTCACCATTTGTTTGCATAGAAGGTGCAAGATTTCAGCAAGCAAGATGCCGGCTCTTCCCACAGGAAGCAAGGGTTTGCTAAATTCTCTAGAATGAAAGAAAAACAGGTGTTTTTTCTTTATAATTCGTATTTGGAATGCAAAGCAAGGGGCAAACTGAGGCAGGAAATCACCTTTAACTTCTGCCAGGGAGGAAGGATTTGATTAATCCAGCACTGCTGATAAAACATTTAGTGATGCAGTGACCTTGTCACAACAGGGCTAATTACAAAGACTTGAATTTTACATCAAAAAGTATGTTATATTTAATGTCAAATCCACTCATTTTTGTGGGATGCTGTATTTGGGTAGAGGGAAAACACTGTTATTTTCTTAATATACTGGTAATAGAAATAGGAACCATTCCACTGGCTTCCAGTTAATCCCCAAATATGTAAGGACATACAGAAAATACATGAATTTTGGTCCGGGAAATGGTTTCCAGTCTTGCAGACAAGGTTTTGTGCCCATTCAAGGAAATGCCCAGGTGGTAGAGACACAGAATTCCATAGTTTGGGCAGGGACACCTTCCACTATCCCAGGCTGCTCCAAGCCCCGTCCAGCCTGGCCTTGGACACTTCCAGGGATCCAGGGGCAGCCACAGCTTCTCTGGGCACCCTGTGCCAAGGCCTCCCCACCCTCACAGGGAGGAATTTATTCCAAATATCCCACCTAACCCTGCCCTCCCTCAGTTACCACTCTGAGCCACACAGGCCCCTCTGTGATACCTCACTCTCTACAAGTCTAATTCCCAGCACTCCCAAATGACTCCACTCTACAACACTGGGGTATTTTTAAGCTCAGCTGAAACAAACAGCAGACTTATGGATAAAACCATTCTCCAAGGGTGAAAGCACCAAGCTCCCTTCCCAGCACAGCTCTCAGACCGGTGCGGCCCCCCAGGATGTGCAACAAGCTTTCCATCAGCTCCCGGGGAGCTGAGCCTCCAGCCCTGCTCATCCTTCACCGACTGGTGGGAACCACACTGTGAAAACACTGCAGGCACAGCTGGGAAAGCATCACTTACTGTATAAGTTCTCTCATAGAGATTCCTCCTTCTTTTAACATGGGGGTCACCAACTCAGCCAGGTACAACCAGATATGGGGTATATCTATGGCCATGTCATCTGCCATCTCCAAGGTCTCGGAAAAGCTTTAGAAGAAGGAAAAACATAAAGTATTAAAGAAAATTTAATAGGAGGTATTTCCTGCAAAGAAATCTGCACTTTAAAAATGCTTTGTAGCATAAAAGAGGAGTGAAGAGAGAGAGGAGTGAGGAGAATCACAAACGTAACAAAGACCCTATTGCCATTTTATGCTTTTGGTACTTCCAAACGGCCAGGACTGAATTTCTCCATGCAGTAACATGGAGAGTATGTGGAAAAGACACCACTTTTTGTAGATCCAACAGAAAGATCCAGGAAACCTCAATTTATAATCATTCTTATATCCCAGTACCAAATCATTTGCTAAATAGTAACACCTATAAAACTAAGAAGCATTTTTGTCCGTAAATATAAACCATCAAGTGAAATGTCTGTAAGTAAGAGCTCAGCTCAGCAGAGGGGGGTTTCTATCTGCAGCAGGAATTACAGGACTGCTCCCCAATGACACACTTTCCAGAATGGCTCAAAACTCTTCTTTCCATGAAATCCTTGCAGGTGGCTTCACCTCCCATGCCTGGTAGATGGTAATTTTTCTGCTCTCCTGCCAGTTTCTATCATGGTTTGTTTCCCTCCAAAAACCTTGAAAAGTCCAGTGTCCTGTGTAGCGACTATAAATGCACATTTTATCTCGTGTTTCAAACCAGAAACCACCTCCTTTGCTTTGTTCTTTGCATCCCCCGCTGCTCCTCCAGCCTTTCTGCCAGAAATTGTTTTCCTGTTGTGCATCTCCCAGACGTGGGCTGGGAGCAGTGTTCATCCTGTGATCCCTCATTACACGGTCATTTCTCCTGTGTCAGTAAGTGAGGTGGTTTCTGGTGTTCTCAGCACCCACTGAACACCACTTGTCCTTTCCATCATCTTCAGGAGCTGTTTCATGTTGTTTATGCCACATTCAGACCACAGATCCCAATATTTCATCAAGATCCACTTATCCAAACTCCAGGAAACTCCAGAACAGCTTTAATCTCAATACATTTTGGATATGTATCACCTCAAACGAGTCCCTCTGACCATCAGTGCTGTGTGGACACAAGTGTTCTCCCTGTGGATATAGATTTTTTCAGCTGTTCCATACGGTTTTGGGCTCTGGCTGCCTAAACCTTTCCTGTGAGCTGGATGGAATTCAGGGACAGACACGGGTGCAGGGAGTTCCCTGTCAGAGCGGTTGGTGGTACCACAATGACAGGGATTCAAATTAAAGCAGCCAGACAGGGCCAACTCCTCAGAAACTCAGGATCCAAAGAGTCACTTCATCTGCTCCTTCACTGCTGCATTTGTGGCTATTCCTGTTTTATCCCTCCTGCTCTACACGCCAGCGAGGACCGAGTGCCACCAGGGGCCTCCCTGGGAACATGGATTGTTTCAGGACTGGACACCAGGCTGGGAACACAAAACTCGGGGAGCTGAAATGAGCCAGCAGCCGAAACTCAGGTCTCTTGAGGCAGGTCCAACCCATCTGCTGCACGTTCTCCTCCTCAGCCCCTCGAGGATTCGGCCGCTCCAGCTGAGGTGTCCTGAGAGACGGCATCGTGTGGGTGAAGCCTCTTTCCCAGTGGGAGAGTGGCTGAGGTTCTGTGGATGCACAGGAGCTCCCAGGTACTAATGTTGTGCAAAGGATTCTGACTTCCTCCTCTTCCAATTACATTCAGGGATTTGCAAAAGGCAAACAGGGAGAAATGCAGCACAGAACAGGGATCTGAACACACACATTTAAACAGACACCTACAGATCTGCTTCGAAATAAAAGCTGATATAAATATGAACATATTTACATTCACTAAAGCATCTGAAACACTTTAAACTATATTACAGTAATAATATTCCTTATAAATACACCCAGATGACACGGTCCTTACAAAAGAATGTGTGGAGAGGGCAGGATACCAAAACAAGGTGGGAGAACATTTCTCTGCAGCACAGCATCCATTTGCAAGAAACACTGAGGAAAAGAATCTGTGGATTCTCTGTGCAGAATACCAACCCCTTGAAGAAATCCTGCTTGCTCAGCTTTCCCAACTGCACCAGCTGATGTAACAACTGGCCCATGTGATCCCTGGTGATCTGACTCCGCTCCAGCGTCGACTCCACTGCCACGCGCACGAACACGGGCAGCAGGTTCTGGGCACTCAGCTCCTCCACGCACTGCATGGCCTCCTGTGGAACGACACACATCAGTCACCCCTGAACTGAAAAGCAGCCAAAAACGTGGCACAAGAGTATTTCCTACTGTAACATTGGGGATTTTTGGTGAAATGAGTGTTTAGTGAGGCTGCTGAATTAGGCTGTGGAACCTCATCACGTAATAATAACAAAAACAACAGTAATAGCAATAATGGGATTTATACCACTGAGGTAACAACTTTTAAAATACACAATCACATTCCAGGGCTGCTTGGTGAAATGGCAAGAGTTGTCTTCTGGATGCCACCAAAACACCTATTACTGCATCAAACATCAAGCCAAGTCAAAAAGAGGGTATCAGGTTAGATTTGTTACTCATCTGACCTGGCACAAACGCCTGTGTTACAAACCCACAGCCCATCAAGAAGCAGAAAATAGCTGGGGAGCGCTTGGAGGAAGATTTCCCCTTCCTAAAGCTCCTACTTTCTGACTTGTGCATTTTGCAACCTAATCAAAGAAAACACTCAGAGACTTTGAGAGCAGCTCTCAAAGTCCCACATCAAAAATCTCCACTGCCCAGTGACCTTCTGGGTCCAGCCCACGGATCTCAGTGGCCTTCCTGACCACAGGCACCTGCTCTGTGACTGGTTATGCCTTGAGTTACCAAGACCTGGCAGCCCCAGATGTATTTCCTCAGGCCCTGAAAGGCTTTTTTGTGCAGGTCAGGAGCCTGGTGGTCCCAGCCGACACGCTCGGGTCGGAGCTCGTCAGAAGGATCCCGGTGTCCCAGGACACACAGGGAACACTGCTGGCCGATCCTGCTGTCACCAGGGTCACAGCTCAGCAGTTTGAGTTCATGGTCAGGTCAACCTTGAGGACCAAACACCTGCAAAGGGCCCTTCCCCTGCTCTACACAGCAGGAACTCGCTCACGGGTGGCTGCAGGAACACGAGTTTAAGCAGAGTTAGTCAGAGCTTCACTGCACCTGACGAGCACCACGAATTCCCCAGTAGCAAGTAATTCCTGATGCAAACAAGCTGCCTTGATTCCATGGACTTTTAACCAGTCCTGCCCTGTCTAACGCAATTCAGCTCCATTTCCAGCCAGCCACAGAAATATGCTGCTGTATTTGCAAACAGGGAACCAAAGTGGTCCCTTCATCCCAGGCACCCAGGGGCAGCCCCTGGAGTCCATCACAAGAAGGAAAAGGAGCAGAGACTCCTTGGCTCATCAGCCTCTGGGTCCTGGGCCAGCCCACTGCCAATCAGAGCAAGGTTCTTTCTCTCCAAACCAAGTATTTAATAATTTATCCCAATAACTAGATGTGAACTCTAAACAATCCATCATGAGAATATTCCTCTTTCCAATCATTAATTGGAAGCCCAATGAAATGGAAGCAGAAACTCTGCTTTTAGGGTGCCAAACCAGCAACTCCCAAGTGCTGCCATTTCAAACTTGGCAGGTTTTAAAATTTATTTCAGTGAAAGATCAAACGAAGCAGCTTCGTAGCCAATGTAACACTTCTCACAAACTCCCTGGATGAGCTAAAAAACCCATTTACAAGGGAAACAAAATTTCAACCTTTTAACTAGGAAGTGATGCCAGCTGCTCAGTAATTTCCAATGTTTATTAAAAATCCTCTGGAGTGGTTTGTTCAATATTTAGTATTGCTTTATCTGCCTTCAGATCAGAACAGCACATGCTTTGATAACTAAATGAAAACCTCTGTTTATTTTCCCACTAGCTTTTCTGCTTCCAAAATTGCTGGTATTATGGAGCTGCTCAGTGATTCATGACAGATACACATCCATCTTGCTACTTAAAACACACAGGCTGGGCTATTTTTCCTATGACCAGCAGGGCAGAAAACAAGTTTGGGAGACAACTGTCCTGAAACTGCTCATGGAGCTGCTGCTGCCTGGATTCTGCCTGGCCCCACCGCTTCCGCTGCCTCTGTGTGGGCTGGCTGCTCACAGAGACAGATGCTGCAGAGAAAGCACTCCATACCCTTAGAGCTTTCTGTTAAGTGAGGTCTTCATCTTGCTTACCTTAAAATCATTAATATGCAAGAACTCATCAATGATAGATTTGCATTTTCTCTCTATTTCCTCTTCTGATAGTGAAGGCTTTTCTTGCACTGGAGCTGGGGGAACTTCTGGCTTAGCTGGTGGAAATACAACAAAAATAAATGTTTGGAAAAGGAAAATCAGCATTTTAGAGCTGACATTCTGAGAACAGAAGTCACCAGAGCAAGTGTGTCCCCTGTCCCATCCTCAGGCACAGGGTAGCTTTTTGATGGGGCTTGGAGCAACCTGGGATAGGTGGAAGGTGTCCCTGCCCATGGCAGGGGGTTGGAACTGGATGAGTTTAAGGCTCCTCCCAACTCAAACCATTCTGGGATTCTGTGATTCCTTCCTGACCACTCTTCCCCCGTATGAACTCCCAGTATCTCTGTAATTTGACCTTGCAGGATCACAGCTGGCAGCAGCACAGGTCGAACACCTTCAAAGCTCTCCACAACCATTAAATAATTAAATGGGAGCTGTTGCAGCAAAGTTAAAATACGCTGACTGTGACGGGCAGCAGCCCAAGGCAATCTCCTGATCGCATCCCAAAACCCTGGTCCCCGTGGATTGTCTACAACATCCCGAAGCTTCAGGATAGGCCTGTGCTGTGCTGTGGCAGTCGAGGTGTTTCCCTCACTGCAGCAGTTTCCAGATGTTTCCCAGGGAAGGAGCTGAACGCTGTCCTCACTATAAAGGTTCTGTCCACAGGGAACATCCCCTAGGAGTCCACATTTTCCCACTAACAAACCAGCCCAGGCTGGCAGGAGGGAAAAGCAGGAGCTGCAGGACTGACAAGGTGACAGTCGAGTCACCTTGGTGGGTGCCACCATCCTGCTGCACCAGGGCTGGCTCGGAAGGAGAGCTGGCAACAACACGGTGCTAAAAAGCTGCTGTGCACCATCATCTGTCCCAGACCCAAATCCCTGCTCTGGCCCTGGGGAATGTTTGGAAAGGGTAGATATGGCTTTACTGGGCACTGAAAAAGCATTCCTGAAGAACTGACACTGACTCAGGGGACTTTGTGCCCAGAAGCCAGTGGGACAGTGACAGGCCAAAACAGGCAAGACAGTGCCAGGGGTGGTGGTGTGCTGGCACCTGCAGCCTTTCAGCTCTGCTGGATCCTACAAAGGAGCTGGCGAGGGATGAGGCCCAGGCCTGCCTGAGTCAGCTGTGTCACCCAGCTCTGGGAGGTGCATCACAGCCATAGCAGCCTGACAGTGTCACTGCTCCTGACAGATCCTCCTGCCTTTCCACACATTCAGCAAGATTCCCCAAGCACAGAGGAGCCGTTACCAGATTCCTTGGCTTTGTTCCTCTCGGCCTCGGTGCTGTTCCTGTCCATCTCCATGCCTCCTGTCAGCTGCTTCACCGTCTCCAGCATCTCCCTGCGCTGCTCCTCCTGGGCCTGGTTGTCCAGCAGCAGCTCCTTGCTGCTGCTGCCCCGGAGGAAGGTGTTGGGCCGGGACAGGGAAGGTGGCAGAGGTTTGTCATTCTTCTCCCTGCCTGTGCTGCCGCGACTGCCGAACACAAACACGCTCAGAGGTTAGAGAAGGTACTCGAGGGCTTCACTGCAGGAAAAAACCACCCCCAAACCCCGCAGAATTGCTGACTCTGTTTCTTACAGCTGTACCTACAACCAAAATTAACTCAATTACAGGGATGCACAAACACCCAGAGTGGACAGGCAGAGCCAACGCTTCCTCGAGAACACATGGAAAAGCAGTGCTCTACAGCACCCATTTTATACATGGAATAGTGAATTTTATAACAAAAGGACTCTGTTTCACTTTGAAATGGTGTGAGAGCTTTAGATTAGATGTTACAAAAAAATTCTTCCCTGTGAGGATGGTGAGGCCCTGGCACAGGGTGCCCAGAGCAGCCGTGGCTGCCCCTGGATCCCTGGAAGTGTCCAAGGCCAGGTTGGACAGGACTTGGAGCAGCCTGGGACAGTGTCCCTGGGAAGATGTCCCTGCCCATGACGGGGGGGGTGGGATTGGGTTATCTTTAAAGTCTCTCCCACCCAAACCATTCTGTGACCCCATGAGAGTTGTATTTTTTACCCATTTATTGAAAAATACCTCCCAAACAGTGAAGGCTTCCAGCAAAAGGTGACAATGATCTGTCTTATTAATTATTGTGTTAATGAGTAAGACAGGCAAAACAATACCTAAATGGAATAATTTCCAGGTAAGCCCAAGCTTTACTTGAAATAGGACAGAAAACATTAGAGGCACAACACAGGAAAACACTTCAGCAGCTCGTGTGCACTGGAAGGAAGACCCAGTGACATTTTAAATGAACTGTACATTTATAAACCGTGTCTAGAGTTAATAAATTATTGAGGGTTAATACATGTTTCATGCTCCAAGCTGGAGTGGCTGCAGCCCTGAAGGAATTGGAGTGAGAGAGAAGCTCCGCAGCTTTTTGTGGCATGCGGGAGCACGGGCAGGTCACACCTGCTGGGAAGGGTCAGACACTGTTTTATGCTGCCTTTCTGCCAGGTTTTAGGTGTGTTTTTCTGGATAAATAAACCTACTGACCTGGCTGAATTCACAGCCATTAAATCCAACCTATTTATTACTACTTTTTAGCTGAAGAGTTTTTAATCTGTTAAACACAACTACCCTGAGCTGAAGGGTGAAGTGGAAACTAAAACATTCATCAAAATGGCTTTAAAAATTAATTCCCCCTGTCTCTCCTATGGTATTACAGAATACAGGTGTGTTTGAAGCTAACTCAGAGGGGAGAAAGGACTCAGCCATGCCTGGAAAGGCAAGGAATTCTCTTCTTCCCGAGTGCTGGTACCCAGAGCAGGGGGTGCAAAGTGCAGCAGGGAAGAGCGATGGAGTGACACTCACCTCGTTAAGGCCCTGCGAGATTCTAATTCTGAAGATGCAGATGAGGCAGATACTGGGGAGACTGGAGGCTGCAGGGCAGAAAATCTGTTCAGACTTGTGGCACTTGGTCGCAAGGAGTCTGGAGACCGTGGAGACAACACAGAGCAGAGTGACAAGGTCAGGAGCTGCTGATACCTTGGCATCACTGAGCAGTTCAGCCGGAGCTGTTTCAGAGCGATGGGGAGAGAACTGCAGGGAAAAGGCTCGTCCTGCCCCACTTCAACCATTCTTGTCAGGAGGTCACACAGAGAGGGGAGGGGAAGAGGCTGAGGGGAGCCCTCATTGGGGGCCGCAGCTCCTCCCGAGGGGCTGCTCTGAGCTCTGCTCTGTGACCAGGACAGGACTGAAGGAGCAGCTGGAGCTGTGCCAGGGGGGTTTAGGTTGGATATCAGGAAAGGCTCTTCCCGCAGAGGGTGCTGGGCACTGCCCAGGCTCCCCAGGGAATGGGCACGGCCCCGAGGCTGCCAGAGCTCCAGGAGCGTTTGGACAGTGCTGCCAGGGATGCCCAGGGTGGGGTTGTTGGGGTGTCTGTGCAGGGCCAGGGGCTGGACTCTGATCCTTGTGGGTCCTTCCCAACTCAGGACACTCCATGATTCTGTGAACCCCACCCAAACCTGCTCTTTGGCAGCAAAGCTGAGGGTGAGGGTCCCTCCTGACTTACCCATCTCGCTTGCCTTGGCTCCACCACTGCTGCCCTTCCCCCAGCTGCCCAACTGGGCTTTAGGCACGAGCTGAATCTTCTCATCTATTGTGGGCTGTAAAACACACCAGGACGTACCATTACAAGGGCAAATTGTACAGTTTAATAATAAATGGGAGATTTTTTGGCAATAATCCCAGTCTTGTGAACACCAAAATACACTTTAACATATTTCTGGAAGACCAAACTGTGGCCCAAGACAGAGGACACAAACAACAAAGGGCATCACAAAGAGCCTCTTCCAAATGTCAGTGAGAGACATTCACAGTGAGCAGGACCTTCTTTTTATTGGGAATTCTGAAGCTCAGGAAGGTGGAAAAGCTCAGTATATCTGTACTTGAAAGATGTTCAGTCTGTTTGTGATGTGTAAACAGTTCCACTGTCCATCAACCCTCCACTCATGGCTTTGTGGGGATCTGCAGGGCACCAAACAATCCAGAGGGCAAAGGACGACAACAGGTCGCAGAACTTGGAGGGAAGAAGTGGTGTCTGGCAAGAAGAGAACATTGATTTTACAATGTTCAGTGGCAGAATTTATTGACGAGGAGGTTGTGACCTCCCAGATCTCTGGTGAGCTCCTCTCTCCTTCCAAAGCAGCTGCTGTGGAACCAGCTCCATTTGTATGGAACAGAGGAGAAGGGCTTTTCCCAGGTGAGCCATAAGCCCAGGCAGGAGGAGGCTGAACCTCTTCTGCGAATGAAGTTTTGGAGACTGTTTTATGACTTTCTGAAGGAACAAACTGACTGGATCTGCAGAAGGGCTGCAGTCTGTCCAGGTCCTGCTTTACAGCTCTCCAAGAATCCAGGCACTGAGTGTAAAAATTCAGGGCGAGTGACATTAAGTGGGACAAGGGAATATTTAGGAGTCACTGATTTATGCGAAGGCCAGACTTTTCCTTGGCAAGAAAACCCAGAGCTGTTCTGAAGTTTAAAAAAGGAGAAATCTCCAACTTGCCCAACCTGCAGCCTGGAAAACTGTCCCAAATCTACCAGTGTAATGGTGAAAGAACAGGAATCTGCTCATCTGGAGGATGAACACGGAAGTTTGTCACATACTGGGGGATGCAACCACGCCACCAAATCAAGAAACCTCTAAAAGCAGACACAGCTCTTCCCATTCTACTGGAGCCTCCCAAGTCTGGAGCGCTGCTGCTCGTGACATGTCAAAGTGGACGTGGCCTGTTTTATTGAGGAGCAGCATCAGAATAGGGTCTCAAGAACTTGAGATAGCCAAGGATTTCCAGCAGGTGTTTGAGACCCCCAAGTGATGTGTTTGAGACCCATCAAACATGGGTGCTGTGCTGCATCTCCATGTCACACAGTACCCTGACTCAGGTTTTCATCACTGAATAAAACGCAGATTTTCTGACTACGAGAGCTTCTGGATTACTAAATTGACACTGTGAACCTGAGAAAGAAAGTCTGCACACTCCTTTCCCTCAGGACGAAACAGGAACATCCAGAAGATAATGGAGCTTTATTTACACACAGCACTAACTCTGAGGATTTAAAATGTCCCAACCCCAAGTTGTGACTTGTACACACTGTCCCAGTCCTTCCTGGACTGACAGATGTTTTATTGCCCTGAAAGAGCCTTGTGCTGGCACCTACCTTGGTGATTTTAAGGAACTTGGTGGGGTCCAGCACTCTGCTGTTCTTTGCCCCCTGCACAGTGTTCCAGCCACCTTCGTCAACCCGTGGGACACCTGAGGGTGACAAACAGAACCCCCTCAGCTCATCCCGCTGCTCCGCCGGCAGGGCCCTGCTCAGCAACGTCTGTCCCACTGACAGGACACAACCAGCCTGCCTGCCCGTGTTCTCACAAACAGCCTTGACACAAAAGCTCTCACTCCTTTCAAGGGCTGCTTCTGGAAGGGATGGTTCCTGGCTGGATTCCTCTGCTTTCCTGCAGATGCCGCATGTTCACGAGCTCACGGAAGGAGCAGGTGAGACGCCTGCCCTGACCAGAGCCTCACCCACCCCACACGTTCCTGCAGCACTTGGCTGGTCTGACACGGAGCCCCTCAGGCACTCCCAGGTTCCTCACCTTCTCCTGGTGTCACTTTTAGGATAATTAAAGTCTACATGTATTTTCTTTACGCCCTGTTTTCAAAGCACTTTCATTTGACAATCCTTAGTATTAAAGAATCCCCAAAATTACTTTCTCCTTGCCCTGCTCTGCCCCAAACTTCATTTTCCCAGTCACTCCAAATTCATCTTTAGGTAGTACCCCGAGGGCCAGGAGCAGTTTAAGGTGATGCCAAGACACTCCCTCATGCAGAGTCAGCACCTCACGACTGTAACAGCTGAAGACAACACGGTTACTCCTGAAATGAGATGTTTTTCTCTTGAAATGAGACTCTGCCATGTATGAGAATGGATGGCAAATCTGACTCCTAAGTAGTAACCTGTTAGAACAGATTTCTGGCAGCCTGTCACAAAATCAAACATGGTCTGCATGAATGGAAAACTTAAGAACTGTTGGCCTGTGGCTGGCTGTTTTCACCCATGGGATTTGCCCCTGAAAATCCCCACAGCCAATCTGTTCCTTTTCCAGCCTCTGCCACAATCAGGCCCCAATTCCCTTGGCTCATTACACTTGGGGAAAAAAAACCTCAGATTTTTTCCCTTTTATGTGGGATTCCCTCTAAGGCCACTAGATGAGAAATGAGTGAAAGGAGCAGCCAACTTGGCTTTCACTTTACCTGGTCTCCTCTTGTCTTTGGTCATGAGTTGTTGCACCTTCCTCTGTTCTTCCTGCTCTTCAATCTTGGCTTCTTTATGGATCTGCTCGATGGTCTTGGGGCCCTGGTCTGCTCTCCGTGACACCCAGTTGCACTGGGGAAGAAGCAAAAAAAACCAAACACGTGCTCAGGGAAACTTCCAGGGGAGCATCCAACGTGGGGAATTTGAACATTGGGAACGAGGCCTCATCCTCCCACCCTTGTCATGCCTTAGAGGGGCCGGAGAAAATCCTGTGGAGCTGGGACGCCTTATGGACATGGCTATCCCACACCAGACAGCACAGCCCTGTACTCAGGTATAGACTGCAGCGAAGACCTGACTGAGCTCAAGACACGTCAGTCCCCAGCCTGCACATTCCCAGCTTCCCATTCTTTCAAGGTTCAGAGGAAAGAGAAGAGCTGCTGTCACTCTCTGTTTATGACTGACACTCTTGGTGGGAGCCTTTCCTCCAAGCTTGAGGGGAAAAAAGGAAACCTTGAAAATAAAAAAAGCAAAAAGTGACTGATTTTAAGTGGAGACAGTGCTTTGCCACTCCAGGAATGGTGATGGCTGAGACAGGAATCCTGCAGAGAGGGGCAGCTGTCACTCCAAAACACTTTCCCTGCTTGATGTGTCTTTTCAGCCATGCACTGCCCAGACCCTTCCAGCCCTGGAATGACCACGCTGTCCCTTATCTTGCTGCAGCCTCATTACAGCTCTCGGGGCAATTATCTACCTGCAGCCAAAATGGTGACTTCAGCCTTCACACAACCCAAACCAGCTCCCCTGGGGGGAAATCACAGGTGCTGGGAAGGTTTGTTCCACCCATGGTCACGTCTTAACCTGCACAGTGTGGGGACCCCCTGCACCACACGTGTACTGACCATGGCACCAGGACAACGTGGAGACATCTCCTGGCTTTGAACAGTTAGACTTTGGGGAGAAGGGGAACAGATCTCCCCCTAACATCCTGCTTGAGCCATGAATCTCTGCTCTTGCATGAGAGCTTATCCAGCCTGGATATGGAAGGGAACACGACAGACTGGCAGGAGAGCTGGGTGTGTTCACCTGGAGAAGACAAGGCTCAGGGAGACCTCAGAGCCCCTTCCAGGGCCTAAAGGGGCTCCAGAAGAGCTGGAGAGGGACTTTGGACAAGGGATGGAGTGCCAGAACAAGGGGAAATGGCTTCCCACTGCCAGAGGGCAGGATCAGATGGGATACTGGGAAGAAATTCTTGGCTGTGAGGGTGGGGAGGCCCTGGCACAGGGTGCCCAGAGCAGCTGTGGCTGCCCCTGGGTCCCTGGAAGTGTCCAAGGCCAGGCTGGATGGGGCTTGGAGCAGCTTGGGACTGTGGAAGGTGTCCCTGCCCGTGGCAGGGGGTGGAATGAGATGATCCTTAAGGTCCCTTCCAACCCAGACCAGTCTGGGCTTCCATGATTTCATGCTTTTACTCACTGGAGTTGGGACACCTACCAGCCTTAGATCTATTACATCCTGAAGCATGAACCGAATCCTTGAGGAGGTTTTCCTCTCTTTCACAATCTTCTCCATCTGATTAAAATACTGGTCCATGCGGGGCTAGACAAGAAAAACATCATCATCAGTGTGTTGTGGAGAAAAATGAAAACACTCCCTCGAGGGGCACCCAGCAGCTCCTGCATTCCTGTGCCAGAAACGTCAGGGGACACGGGGCTGCTTCCCAGAGAGCTCAGTGCTGGGTCTTGTACACTCCTCCAGGATGGATCTGAGGGTGCACAGGGCAGCACGTGCAGGAAATGAGGCACAAGTGTGCAGGCACAGACTTTCTCTGGGTTTTCAATTACTCAAACAATCAACGCCCTCTGCACGTACATAATAAACACTACATCCATTGAAAATACATCTCAGTCTGAGCTCCTCCTCCTCAAATCAGCTGTGTGCTCACCTCAGCCCAAGAAAAACTGGCTCAGGAAACAAAATGGGTACAAAATCAGCCTAAGACACATCATTCCATGGTTTACCCCCCGAGCTGTCTGAGCCAGGCCAGGCTGAGCAGCAGCTCTGGGTCTCTCTGCAAGAACAGTTTAATGGGCTCGGAGTGGGAAAAAACCCCATAAACTCCTTCTCATCCAGAAAATCGTGATGTGGTGGAATCCCAATAGGTTCCCACTAAGACATGAATTGGGATCAGCAGAGAAGCTCCTGTTAGGTCTAAATTTGGCTCACCAAGCTCTAAAAAGCCTTTTTCTCAAAATAGAGCCTCTGGTTGTTTCAAACAAGAGTTTCAGGGCACTTTTCTACAGTGTTTCCCACTCTTTGCACTAAAAACCAGCTAAACCCTTGTCCTTGTAGTTAAACAAACAAGAAAAATCCCATTAAAATTTGTGTCTGGCCTTGCCTTGGAAAGTTCCAGCTCTGGGAGCAAATGTTTCCGAAGTTAGGGATGATGGGGAAATATTACCAATGGACTTCATTCAGAAGTTTTAATTAAACTATGACTAACAGTTCAGCTTCAATAAAAACACATAATAAAATGTCTACCCCATTAAGAAGGATTCTCTGAGTCTTGATAGAAATAACCAATCCCAAAGACAGGACAGAGGCATCTGGAATCGTTCCCTTGCTCTGTGCCCCACCATGCCCCGGCTCGAGGGTGCAGGACCAGCAGAGCACCAAAATGTTGGCTTTTACAATGCTCAAAAAGACCAAAACAGCATCCAGGCCTCATCCAGCCTGACCTCAGCTTGGAAGTAAGACCTGGTTTTCTTCCCAAAGCACACGGAGAAACTGAATCCGGCGCCGGTGCCACGCCTGGTGCTGCGTTCACAGCACGGGGTGTTTAGCCTGGGGATTGCTGATAAACCACGTTGTTTTGGTCAATGCTCACAGAACAATCTGGGAAATTCCTTCCCCGTAAGGCTCAGGATTGATCCCTGAGATCCAGCGTGGGGAGAGGGAACTCCCTGCCCCGGGCAGCTGAACACAATTAGCTCCGTTTGTTTCCAGAGCCGAGTCCCACTGATTCCTGGCAAAACCCTCGAGTTTTTCATCCCAAGCCCGGTTTTTGTGAAGGAGCAGCAGATTGTCGGTGCCAAGAGAAGCTCTTGGAGTGCGCAGTGCTCCGTGCTACAGATACATTTGCTGGAAAATGGGGAGGAGGATGCGGGAGCACTGCGGCTGCAGAACAGCTGCCACATCCCAGCACAACTGGAGACAAGGATGACACAAAATAAAGGCACCCCCAAGGCTCAGGCAGGGGTTTGGACCAGTTAATGAATGTGTTTTAGATTTAACCTGAACAACACATTAAATGGTGGCTTCTGTAGGTAACATGAACCTTCAACTGGAAATATTCATGTTTTGGGAACTACAGAGAGAGAGGGGCATTCAACTTGGAAAAAGTAAACGTTGAGCATTTCTGGGCTGTGTGTTTGGATAAAATCTTTGGTAACAACAACTGGAGAACACTGCTGAAAATGATACAGAATCTATTACAGAGCAGGGAGCAAGGCCAGGTCATGATGAAACATCCATGGAGGAGTGGATGATTTCCTCATGCCATATGGAAATTCCTGAAGAAAAAACAAATCTTCAAATAAAAACACCCCACACCCATTTTTCCAGCCCTGCCCAGAGAGCCTCATCCCTCGCTCCCATTCCTGCCCCACCTTTGCCTTCTCAAAGTCCAGGTCCTTGCCAATGGTCGTGAGCAGGCGGCAAAGGCACTCGAGGGACTCCTCGTCGTGGTTTTTCAGCAGCTTCACCACGCAGTCATGCATGATGGCCTCTGTCAGCATCTTCAGCTTGAAAAGCTCGCCAATGAATTTTATATTCCCAATGGATCTCCGCCGGGCTTTGTCCTTGGCCTCTTCCAGCTCGTCGTGGAGCCGCGTCTTCTCCTCTGGCTGTAAAACAGGAAAACAGCTCTGCAAAACCACGTTCCCTGTGCACAGAACTCTTTGAAAGATCCAGTTTTATGTTCATAGACACTGTTTACTCTTTTTCTCCTAAAGCCCAGAAAGATGCTGGTATAAACCCACTGTCAAGGCAAATATTTTTTATTATCCTCAGGCATAGTGACAGAATGGAAGTCTCAACTCCAGAATCCCCCCAAATCAACTGCCATCTCAAAAGGAAGTAATTCTCTGAGGAAACTCTGAGAACTTATGGAGAAAAACACCACTTACAGTGGTGGCAGCTTCGAGTTCTTTCTGCTTCTTTTCAAAGACATCGTCGTCAGCCTTGTCCTTTTCAAACTCCTTCTGGCAGCGATTTAACAGCAACTTACGGAAATTTACTGTGCTCCCAGGTTTGTCTGCCATGGGCACTTTCAGCTGGAGTGAGAAGGAAGAAAAACATCAGCAGAAATAGGGATAAACTCCACAGAGGAGGGGTCAGCCATAACAATTTATTTTGCTCTTCATGTTGAGCTGCGTGGCTCCGCGAGGCTGTGAAAGTGAAGCCTCACGTCAGGATTTCCAGTGCAGTTTTACACTGCAGATGTAAAGTCACGCTCCAAACTTGACTGACACCACCTCCGCCCAGGGATGGATTACATTTCCATCCACAGGATCCCTTAAAAACACCGCCTGCTTAAAACTGCTCCTGTTCTGTGCCGCAGGATTAAGCCGTATTCCTTCACTGCATGTCATGAAGGATCTTGGGAAAAGGGAGTTATTTTGTCCCAAATTCACCATCTGAGAGTGATCCGTGCAAAGCCTGGCTCATCTTGGGCTCCCTTGGAAATGACAGACACAGAAGGGTGGGCAGGCCCTGGCACAGGGTGCCCAGAGAAGTTGTGGCTGCCCCTGGATCCCTGGAAGTGTCCAAGGCCAGGTTGGACGGGGCTTGGAGCAGCCTGGGACAGTGGAAGGTGTCCCTGCCCGTGGCAGGGGGTGGAATGAGAAGAGCTTTAAGCTCCCTTTCCCACCTCTACCATTCAATGCTTCTGTGATTCTCTGAACTTCCCAAATCGCATCTTGTGACCAGGTGGAGCAGAGTCCTCAACTCCCAACAACAACTGGTCCCTCAAATCCCTCTGCCTTGGGCACGGCCAACAAACAAATACTCCACATTAATTATTCTCACTTACACTCAGAACTAACACTTAACTTTGCTCTCCCCAGGTTCTGTCACTGCCCATCAGCCCGTGGGGTGCCGTGCTGAGCCCGGCCCAGAGGAGTTCCCGAGCCGCGGGCGGCTCTTACCGTCACCAGGCAGCGGCACATGTTGGCGTACGCCACCGAGAAGCTGGGCTCGTCGATGGCCTTCTCGAAGACCAGGTCGATGACTCCCTTCAGCCTCTCCTCCGTGTCCACCGTCAGGTCTGTCACCTGCTTCATGAGCTGGTTGAACATCTGGGGCGTCAGCTTGTTCAAGATGCTTCGTACCTTGCGGAACAGCTCCTGAATGACAGAAACACTGAAGTTCAGGCACAAGTGGTGCAGGGGGATTTCAGAAACGAGCCAGGATGCTTCTGACAGGGGAATGGAGACATCCTGTAGGAATGTCTGGGAAGGTGAGTGACACACCACACGCCTCTGCACAGCCCAACCCCACTTCTCACTTGGCTACCAAAGACCAAGGCTGCAGGGCAGGAGTTCTGGAAACGCCCAAGTGCTTTTGTCAATGCAACAGAGGCACAAAGCCCTTCCTGTCAGAAATACTCTTCTTTATATCAGTTTAATCCATGAGATACAAATTAACAGGGAGTGGCCTCTGTCTCCTTCAGCCAGAGGTAACCAACCTCTCCTAACATTCACTTTAAGGCACTTTATTTTTTCCTATCCAGGATGATAATGAGGTCAACAATGCCACCATTAGCTCCAAAAACAGAATTCCAGTGTCCTTCAAGACCATCCCAACTTATCCTACAAATTACAAGCTTGACCACCAGGCAAACACCTCCTCCCAGAGCGACTGTCCCACGGAGGAGAGGAGGGGGAGAAGGACACAGGGAGCTTCAGACAGCACTGTTGGGCTGGACAGGACCAACTGAGGGATTTCACAGAGGAACCTCAGGCTTAGTGAGGATTCAGTGCAGAAATGTGGTCTAAAAGGGGATGAAAAGCAAGTTCTGTGCTGGGAATGTGGGGCTGTTTGCTTTAGAACAAAGACAAAAATATTCCGGTAAAACAGGAGTAGGAAAGCAATCCTGGAAGAGAGGTAGGAGGTTGTCTGGTGTTCTCTGCTTAATATACAGGACTGGCATTTCAACTCCAGGTCAAGAATAAACATACAAAAAATACCATCAAGGTAGGGGAAAGCTGGGATTCCAGCTGAACTTCACTGCCCTTTTTCACTGTCTGACACAAGAGGGAAGGCAAATTACCATTACCTGGTGCAGCTGCTGCACCCTCAGGCCTGCTTTCGCTCTCACCTGGGTTTTGACATTTTCCGGGTCCTCCGTTTGGTTTTCCCTCTTCAGGCTCGGCTTCCAGGCGTTCTCCGCCTTCTTCAGGTGCACATCCTCCTTCACACACACAGTGATGATCTTCCTGGGCTCCCTCCTCTGGCCCGGCTGAGATCTCCTCGGTCCAACATTCAACAACTAGGACAAAAACATTCCCTGTTATATCCCACTTTAAGCTCACACTGGGTAACACGCTGCAGGGCAAACGCCAACACCCGCTGACGGCACCGCTGACCACCAGCACGTCCTGCTGGGACACGAGGAGTCCCTCCAGCCCAACACTGCTCCGGGCTGGTCACAGAACATGGAGACACCAAACACGTTTCTCTGGGCAGCTTTTCCCAACAGACAGACGGGGTGACTGTGCCTACGCGATCCGGCGGCGCTCCGGGTGCTGCTACAGCAGGGCAGAACTGAACCCCACTGGCCAGAAGTGCCTCTTGGGAGTCAGAAACTGCATAACTGAGACACCACAGTGAAGGTGTGGAAGAATTCAGCCCTTACAGGTGTATTTCAAACATGCCATCCCAAGCACTTAGACAAGGATAAATTAGCAGCTCTGCCAGAAATGTTAAGTTTTACTGGAGATTGCTTCCAACAGAGCCATTTTGAGATGGGAATTACGTAAAACACACTGAAGGAGTATCACTGCAGCTCCCGCACTGTAAAAATATGGATCCTAGCGGACCTGGGACAAACTCTGGGTGGTTCCACAAAAGAAAGGGAATCAGGGTGCTTTGGAACTGCACCAAGCACTTCTGCAATCCTGTGTAACGTGATGCTCCTCCCGAACAAATGAGGCACAAAACCTGCCACAGCCGGGGAGTTTTTCACCAGATATACAAGTGGTAGGGCACAAGACACCCCCAAAGCTCCTCTTCATCATCTGGGGGCTTCTGATTAAGGACTAAAGGTACCAGGTGCTGTTGGGAGGTTGTTCTGCCCCCATGCTCTTTCACATTTCTGAACTCATTTATCACAAATGTCCAACCTCAAGGTACAAATTAACACAGAAAAACTCCATTATCAAACCCAGTACTTCCCACAGCAGTAATTAATCTGCTCAGCAGCCACTTGTGGAAGATGGGCCATTTCAAACACTGCTTTGTTCAACAAAGGGTTCAACGAGCATCAAAAAGGCCAAACCACTGCAGTTATTCAAAGAGCTTCACTGAAAAGGAGAAAAGGGCTCTTGGCTGGTGCCTCTTATGTCACACATGAGCCACAAACCTGGGTTTTCACTACTGAAAGGCAAAATCCTCCTTAAAGGCAGGAGGGAGTTGAACCACTTGCCTTTGACAAGGTAAACGTGTGCAAATGAACACGATCACCAGCAGTGCTGGAGCTCTTGTTTGGGCTTCATTACGGGACAACAGCAGCAGAGGAAGATGTTGTCAGAAGACAACGACCTCACACCACGACGAGAGGGCTCCGAGGGGCAGCGTGTCAGTGTGCTCCCCTCAGCTTACAAAGACCCCTGTTCGCATCCCCTGGCATGCACAGAAATAGCCCAGCAGATTATTCAAACTGCATGGGGCACAAGCCCCATGAATGCTGTAATTTACAGAATAATTTATCTTGGAAAAGACCTCCAAGATCATCAAGTCCAACCACTTGTAGCACAACCAGCTGACC
This sequence comes from Lycocorax pyrrhopterus obiensis, assembly GCA_014706295.1. Classification (NCBI taxonomy): domain Eukaryota; kingdom Metazoa; phylum Chordata; class Aves; order Passeriformes; family Paradisaeidae; genus Lycocorax; species Lycocorax pyrrhopterus. Next base: position 684,491 of record JACSVZ010000023.1, read on the forward strand.
ACTCCTGAGCAATCAGCAGTGGAACAGGGAGCCTTCAGGATGTTTTTGTGTTAGACACCCTACCAAAGCAGGCACTGATCTCTCCCTACGACCCCTCTCTGCTCTCACCCCAAGCTCTGATCGACACCGGTATGGCACAGCAAGGCCTGATCGCAGCCCCCCCTTCACACACCACCTCTGGTGTCACACCACTGCACACAGTTCTGCTGCCCAGGCTCTGACCACGCTCCAAACGTGGAGAAGAGACTTCCTCCAGCTGAAAAACCAGACAGTGATGTAACAGAAAATGGACTGGTCACAGCCACACGTGCCAGAGCTCAGCACACCCCTCCTGCCCACGGACAGCTCTGCAATCAGAGCCAGGCTGGAGCATGCCCTGAAAGCCCAAACCTTTGGGCTCATTCTCCCCAGGAACAGGGGCAAAGCCAAGGAGAGGTGACCTGCAGCCACCCCATCTCCTGCACAGAGGCAGCTCTGGTCTGAAGGACCTTCCGAACACGCCAGGCTGTAACGCGCGGGGACGGAGTCGCAGAGGCCGGCGCTTCCTCGGGCACGGAGCTTCCTCGGGCACGGGTCCGTGCAAATGCTCCCTTTTAGCAAACATCCACCTCTGAAGGAGGTGATTCCCTTGGAAAACTGAAGGATGCACGGAGCACCAGCGTGTCATGTGTCATCTCCTCACATCCGGCTGCCTTTGAGCCCAGACCTTTCAGGCATCAACACAGCAAAGACTTTCTTTGAGACTGTATGTTTTTAATATCTGTGAATAAACACAGTTCAAACTGTGTGATTAGGTTTTCAGCCAGTGAACAGAAGCCTCCTTTGAAGATGTAATAACATAATAGATGGATCTAACTTTTAACAGAAACGGTCTAGGGGTCTGGGGTTTCTGGCTCTAGATTTACACAGCAAGTTAAAGAGGTGCCTGAGCTCAGGCCTGGCTTCCTGTAAGTAATGATGGTCCTGGGGCACGTTACCAGGAGTTCCTGCATTAATCTGAATGACCTCTCTTCCGGAGGAAGAGGGGGAAAGGAAAGCAGGAAGACATAGGGACAAGGCTCCTGCAGAGGAGCCAAAGACTCACAGCAGGAGCACAGCCCAACCTGGTGCTCCCACCCAGGCCACAAGTCACGGAAATGCTTTAGAAACCGTCCAAGGAATTAAGGAAGTGCTTCTCCCTCTACAACAGGCTTCGAATGCAGACGGTGAAATTGATCTTCGTTGGTGGGAGAGGTTCTGCCTTCCGGGAACAAGAATTGAGGTGATTAGAGTTTCCATCACCTCTGGGGAAGGACAAAGCAGACGCATCCTGTGCAGGGATGGACCCGTCCGCTCCAGCCCCACATGTCTGAGTTTGCACCTCCTCACCCGCCACACTCGCCTAACCCTGCCTACACCAAAGAGCCTTCCCAGCTGGATTCTGCCCCTGTGCAGTTCCACCCCGGTGCCGTCTGACATGACATTGGTTAGTGCCAGAAACAGTCATACAACACGTTCAAGCGAAAAGAGGGAGACAAAGACAAAAGCCAAAGAAGCAAAACAAAAGATTCTCAACGTGCCGGAAGCGGTTAGCGCTGAGCTGCTCGACGTTATTTGGGGCAAGGAAGAGGCAGTGGTTTGATGGTTCATGGCATGGCCTGTGCAGAGGTGGGATGGCTGGGGACAGGCAGCGCACACGCAGGGGTTGCCATGCGTCACGGGAGGGGAATGTCTGGCATTGCTGGGGCTCAGAACCCTCTGATCCTACAACCGCTGGCGTCAAGGACAGGCTGGTTAAACCACGTCACCTTCCAGCCCTCCTCCAGAACAAGGCAAAGAGAGGCTCTGCTCTGCAAAGGCGCAAATGTAAGATGTATGTTATGTGCTGAATGCTCCAAATGAACGGGGTAAGCGGGACTTACCTTTTCTCCCCCTTTCCACAGGTCTGCAAAGTGCAGACCCTCGCGGATCCCGCTCAGGCCAACGTCCCAGCATGCCCTCAGCTGGTGATGTCCCACCCACCACTGAAGACTGCCTAGAGGGGTACAATGCAAGTCTTGTTTCGTTTTTTTTTTAAACAAGGTTGCACCTTTTTGTAAAGTTTTCTGCCAGTCGTTCTTTATCAACAGCGGGCGTTGGGAAAAAAGGCAACTCTACAAAAAGGTGCAAAGTCTGGGGGGAGAGGGGGGGATTTGGCTTACCCCTATCGGCAGGTTCCTCAATGGTGGGTGAGGCGAGACCAAGAGAGGGCATGCTGGGGGCCCGCACCGAGCCAGGGAGGGCAATCCAGGGGTGCTCTGCACTTTGCAGGCCTGCGGAGAGACAAAGAGCGACAGCCGCGTTACCCGGACGCCGAAGGGCTTGGGACATCAGCACACGACAGGGGAGGAGGCGCCGCAGCACAACCTGCGCGTCCCAAACACGGGAAGCACCGGCGACCTCACGTGGTTTTGTGGACCAGGTGGTGCTCCAAGAGAAACTGTGGCACCGAGGCAGCTCCAAGACACGGATGTGCACCCCGGAACCGAGGCACCGGCCACGAGGCTGCTCCCAAACCAGAAATATTACATTGACCCAAAACTGCTGGGTTTGACTCCTGGAAACCTGCACATTTGGAAGTCGGGGTGATTCAGGGAACTCTTCTGGAACCAGGAGGTTTGAAAGATCCGCGATGGCTGTGTCCTTAGACACATCCAGACGGACACAGCAGAAGTAGCTCAACAGCTGAAAGTCAGTGATTGCCCCAACGGCAGCAGCGTCCTCCTCCAGCGGCACTGACGGGGTGGCATGTGCTGGGGGCACCTGTGCCCCAGGGAAAGACATGGCAGAGGCACAAGTGAAGAACTCACAGAGGGATTTCAGAGTGTGGGCAAAGCCAGACACAGGGAAAAGAAGGGAAAGTGAAAGAAAAGCAGCAGAAAAGGTGGGAAAACAAGGAATGAAGTGACCAAAGCAACACGTGGAAGCACAGAGAAAGCAGGAACGCACAGTGCTGGGTACATTTTGTTTGTTAGTAGAATCTCTTTGCTCTGTTGGTGTGTTTTGCAGTGCAGCCTCCCAGGCTGACACGCCGGCGCCGGGTTTGTTGTACGACGAACGCGCGACCGCACACGCGACTGCCGGGTCCGGGTGTGGAAACGCTTCCACCCTCTCACACAGGGAAACGGGAGGGAGATCGAACCCTTCCCAACCAACATGTACCAGTGACAAACATCCACAACCATTTCCAATTTCCCTAAGTTTTGTCTGCCAAGCAAACATCACCCCTGCATTCATCCTGACAAAACCAGAACCACCGGAGCATCGGAAGAGGCCCAAAAGCCTGAGGAGGGACTTCATCACTGTTAAGGCCAGTTTTCAAATGAGCAAGTTGGGGTAAACTCACACTTCCAGACACGTTTCTTCCCCCGGGGGCTTGCCTCCCAAAATCAGCAAAGGCCGGCGTGAAGTCGGGGCCTCGTGGCAGGATCCGGGGGTCCAGAGTCCTCAGGGGCAATTTCGGCTGATTGACCTGTGCCAGGAGCAGAGCACACAAAGAGAGGCTGCTCAGGGGTGCTGAGCTACCAAGGGTCATGCAATCTACAGACAACCTCTGCTAAACCATAATAGTCATATTTAACATCCAAATTAAAGCTTTTAACAAACTGCTCAAGTTTGAGGCATTCACACTTACACTAAAAATAAGCATTTAATTTAAAATACATCTTCTGCAGGTGATTACTGAGGCAACAGGTGGAGTTCAGAAACATTTCAAGGCTGAGCAGGAATTATGGAGGATAAAATCATGGTAACACGGGCCCGTCTTGGTCCAGGAGCACAAAACTGCCACCTTCCCTCAAAGCAATGGCTTTTGTGCCAACATGAGAGATGGGCAACTGAGCCCAGGAAGCTCAAACACAGAACTGTGAGAAACAATCATGGGAAAGTAGAAGGTGGATGAAATAATTTTGGGAATAAAGCTGAGTTTTACAATTTGCCTGGGTATGAAACTCAGAGCAGAAATGTTTCTGCACATGAGGATCACCCACATCCCCGAGTCTCAAGAGTGAGTCTGTGGTGCTTCCATCAAAGCCAAGGAAATCCCCAGTTCTCAGTGAGAGCAGAACGAGGCCTTGGTGTCAGCACTCAGAAATCCCAAGCGCTCCACTAAGCCCAGACCTCCAGCAGAGCCAATCAGCTCTGAGATGAGGCTGGAGAGAAATCCCAAAACTGCCTGGGAATGGAGTTCTTAAAGATCTTTTCTTAGATCAGCTTATAAATAGTGAAGAAACTGCTTCAGAACAAAAAACAGTTTGCCCAAAAGCTTCTCTCTGCTTTTTAATTGATCAAATAGGTCAACCAATTGATCTAATAGAAGCCACAGACTTATTTGGATCCTCAGCTCTTCATGGCTGGCTCACTTTAAATTTTAATAACAACTTGGTGTAACTTAATCCAAATACAGACCATCAAAAATGCTTCAGTTTTTAATCATCTGTGCACCTTCATCAGGCACCAACACCTCTATTTGTAGAATTTTGTGATGAGACCAACTATTCCCGCTTCCCACCAAAAGCCTGCACTGAAACGGTTCAGGAATGAGGCATTAGGGATCTTTATTTATATCAAAACCCTGCACGTACCTGTTTTATGGGCTCTCCTCTCACCTTGTCGAGCACCACGTCACTGATGGGAGGCAGCCCCTCGGGCTTCTGGATGCAGGCAGGCATGAACTGGATATCCAGCAGGAATTCCCGGTCATATTGCTTCTTCCCCTCCGGATCCAGGGGCTTCCACTGCTCTATAGGGAGAGAAGTCCCTGAGAGTCACAGGAAACAAACCCTCTGCTCACCCAGACGTGGTTCCGGTAAATCCAAAAGGAAGAGGCTGCTGCACCAGCCTGGGAAATTTCAATTTAATTTAATTTTCATTTTGAAGGGAGAGAGGAGGGGAACACACGTGGCATTAAAGGGACACAAACAATGGGGAGCGTAGAGCCAGGTCCAGAGCAACCACACCTGGATCTGGTCACTAATTCCAGTTCTAACCCCTGTGTCTAACTTTGACTTCCACTCTCCTTGGGATATGGTGGAATGGGGACAATTCCCAGTTCCTGCATGAAAATGCCGAAGTTAAAGTGGTTCATCTGGTGCAAAAGGGAGTCATAAACATGGAGTCATAAACATGGAGGCAAGGAGAGCAGAGCATGGAACAAAAATGCCCTTTGAAAATGTGAAACCATGGAGCTGTGAACAACCCAGGCTGAACAACAAGAGAAGCCACATCCACAGGCCATGATCTGGGAATCACAACTTCCCATCTATTTTTCATGGGGCTTTTTGGGTGTGGAGGACCCTGCCTGGTGAAAATCACCCCATAAACCTACAGCCACTTTAGCACAAAGAAAATCAGCCTCTGGTGGCCTGGAGATGGGATTTTTTGGCACTGGCCACACAGTTTGAAATTAGGGAAGAAAACATGTTTTATCTGAAGGAAAACATCTGTAGGAGATGCTGCCTTTGGATCTCCCTCATGCCAGACTGCCTTACTCAGCATTTACCAACCCTTCAGGTATTTATTAGTCCTTTATTTCACTCCCTGACCCCCAGCTTTGGATCTCTGGAATCTCACCGCCCGCGCCCCTGCAGAGGCCATGAGCAGGGACTTATTCCAGCGATGGGTTTTAACAACTGGGAATGAAAATACACAGAAGTAATTAGGAACTTTAGCTCTTTATGCAGTTTTATTTCTACAGAGCTTCAGGATACAGGGGTGCAGAAATGGTTTGGCTGGATCCTGGCTGGAATTCCTGGCCTGTCCACTGTGCCACACCACCTGTCATTTACCACGGAAAAGCTCTGGCACAACAAGCAGTTTATGTGTAGTTTCCTTCTCCTGGAAAGCTCTCAGCGAGCTGTTTTAATGTGAAGAGCAGCTGGGCAGCGTCACAAGAAGGATCCCCAACGCAGGGGGATCAAACAGGGATCAAACACACAATTCCTCCAAAAGGCAGAAACTCCCCTTTCTAAAAAGAGTAGAGCCAAAATCGAGGGCTATTGCACGAGTTTGATGTGTGCTGCTTTCCCAGGAATCAATCCAACCCCTCCAGCTGAGTGAAAGGACATCTGGACCCAACTGGGATTGTTCTGACTGCATCAAGCTGATGAATTATGGATTAACTTCAGGAAGTGCTTGGCTAATGAACTGGTCAGGTACCCTGAGCGTGATGAGCTATCAAGAGGCCTCTGTGTTTCCCCCTCACAATATGATTGAGCTGAATTAAAAAAACAAAAGCAATTGAAGTTTTTGTCAGAACAAAGTGATGAAGAAATAACCACTGCAGCAGAATCCCTTAATGGTGGTGCTCCTTGTCCACCGGGTTCTCCAGGTCCTTCCTTATTATTATTATTATACTCTTTAATTTCTGGGCTCCTGAAAAAATGAGTATTTTATGTGGAGGGAGTTTCACTTGAATAAGAAATTGCTTAAAAATTGGGAGCAGCTGAGAAGTTGGTCTCAAGTTCTGTCCAAATGAGGTGGATTAATTGAGGTTCAGGTCTATAAATTACAAAATCTTCATAAACAACAAAAAGGTTAGGTCTTCATAAAATAACAGACACACTCCATAGATATCCTATACCCCAATCAATGGGACTGAGCTGGGCAGTGCCTGGACTGAAAACCACAAACTGTTTCTTTTCCTTGCTTTTCTAGAAATCCAAAGATCCAGGCAACTGTTTACCCAGGAAATTAAATCTTTATGAGCACACATATTTGTATTTAGGACCCAATGAGCACTTTCATTTCTTATTTAACCACCTCTCATTTCAGAGATATATTGGTTTATATGGAATCTCCTGGATGGTTTCCAGCTGTCAATCACACAGGAACCAACTCTCTGCCATTTCCACCATGCCGTAGCCAACATCCAAATGCACAAAAATTTCAAGGAATTAGGGATTTTCTCTTCTCTTGACCATGACCAGCAAGACAAAACCAATTCTCCCCTTCTGCCCCCCTGGAAGATCTCTTGGGGCCTGTTGGGTTGCAGATCTCAGCACAGCTGCACATGGTGAACACTGAATCCCCTTCCAGTCCCACTGGGAACACCCACAGGGATGACACACGGGGTGTCAGCAGCCCTTCCAGGAGGGAGGCAGAGAAGCAGAGTGGTGCAGGACTTACCTGGTTTGTACTGGTACACGGGCCCCTCCCCGGAGCTCTCCGTGCAGCCGGAGTTGGCGTCGGTGCCTTCGCCCTCCGAGACGCTCTCGGCACCGTTCCGCACCAGCTCTGCCTCCTGCTCCCCGTTCTCTTCCACAGGTTTCACCGGCTTGAGCTCTGAGGGTTCTCTCTCCAGCTGAAGCCCGTGGCTCATTTTCTCCTGGTCGGATTCAAGTACTTTGTCCCCTGAAGGCTCCTCCTCCTCCTTCGGCTGCAGCATGGACAGAAGCAGAGGTTTCGTTAAAAACACCCCAACAAATTCAGTGCACGTGGAATGGCTCTTCATGGATTCACATGGCATTTTTGGGAGCAGCAGGAATACAAATGCATCTTACACAGGGATATGGAACACCACACTGAGCCACTGGGTGATTTATTGGCTCACTCCCACAGATAACCCACTGATAATTAATGGTGTAACTGGAAAGACTCAGCATTGCCCATGAAATCTCCACAGGACTGGATGGAGGGAACTGTTAAGCCATGAGCAATCCCAGCCTGGAAAGACAACTCTGCTTTCCTCCTCTCCTACCATCCATGATAAAAGGATGGTAAAGGGCACGTGGTGCTTGTTTTGGGGGATTCTTCCTTTAAATGCCTGCTGCCAACTGGAGCAGATCCCACTACAGAAGGTAATGTGAGATCCAGCCACAATTCCAGCATCTCAGCTTCAGGAAAAAGCACTAATAGTATCTCTGGCTGTTAATTTTACAGCTCTCCAAGGACACAGCCTGATTGTGCATTCAGACCAGAAGGTGTTGGAACGTGCTTCTCCCGGGAGAAATCCCAGCACATCTTAGCACTGAACAAAGGAATAACTTCACTGAGGATGCTCTGGAGGAGGCTCCTGCTCCTTTTGCCTCCCCACCTGAGGGCACCACATCCTAAAATGCTTCCTGCAGATTTTTCAAGGGAATTCTCTGAAGAATTCCTCAGTGGAACTGTCGGGTGGTGCAGGAGACACGACTCCTCCAGGGGAGGATGAGCAAAGTGTGGAGGATGAACCTGCTGGTGCAGCCCCAGTGACACCCTTTGCTCTCCTGCTCTGCATCACATCTGGCCAACCTCAGCTTTCATCTACAAACTGGGCAGTCTGAACTTTAACATTTTTACTCTCTTGCTTCCTTTCCAATTCATTCTAACCCCAAATTGACCCAGGATATCAAGCACAGCTCCCTACTGCAATATCCCTACCAGAACAGCAGTGAGGGAGGTTTTCTTCACTCATCTAATCACTCCTGAGGTGGTTTTGCCTGAAAACTTCAGCATTTTCCTTTGTCAGCTTCTCCTGGTCATCAGGAAAACCATCCTTTGCCATGGTATCCCTGTGCAGAAGAACCTGCCCAGAGTCAGGATGGTGGCCTGGGACCAAAATGGGGCAGTGCTGAGGGATCCAAACCCACTTTTCCCTCACCCTTCACTGGAAGGGGTTCCTGAGTGCTGAAGGCTGGTGGATGTCTAGTGGAACCTTCTAGTGGAAGGTGTCCCTTGCCATGGCAGGCATTGAACAAGATGAGTCTTTAAGGTCCCTTCCAACCCAAACCAAGTCTGCGATTCTGTGACTGTATTAGTCATTAAATGAGGCAAACCCAAAGAAAACTGAAGAGCTTTAACAGGGAACAGACTGATACCTGTTATCTAAAGGATGCTGAGGAACAGCACAGTTCCTCCCAAAAACCCTGCCCTGGATCCTGTGACACAATGAGAAAGCAACTCTCTAAAGTACAGTTTCAAGAGAGGAACACCATCTTTACATTTGGGTAAAGCAGGACTTTGGTTCCCTCTCACCTCTGTTTCTGCCTCTGTCACCTCCTCAGTGGCTTGGGTCCGGTCTTTTGGTTTCTTCCAGGTCTTTGGTGCAGTTACAGCGGTTTGGGCTGCAATGTAAACGTGCATCTGTTACAACACTGAACGACACGAAGCTCATGTGGCTGTGGGTGCTGAGCTTCCCTCTCAGGGGCTGCTCTGAGGCACAGGAAAATGAAGCAGTCGCAGCCTTGTGGAGGATTCAGCTTGATTTAACCACTTCTGCTTTCAATGCAGCAATAACAATCATCAGAATGACATTAAAACACAGGAATTGTTCTACAAGTTGCTCATTCAAGCTCCAAATGGCACTTGGGGTAGCAAGGAGGTCACTGCCAACAGCACAAGAATCATGCAGGGAAAAAAACCTTCAGGAAGTCAAGTTTTTGGAAAGATCAGGTACTGGCTGGGAGGGAAGGTTGTTCTCAACGTATTTTTCTCAAGAATTATAACACCGTTATAATATTAACCAGAAACAATCCCAAATTTCCAGTATCTCATCCAAAAGGAAAACATCTTCAATCCCGCAGCACTGCTCTGAGCTGGATTTATATTTCAACTTAAAAGCAGGTTTGTAACTCCACCATTAATGATCTCCCTGGCCAACTGAGTCAAAGGAAACACCACAGAGTATTCCCAAGATCAGCACTGATTTACTCCAACCATGTTTTCCCCCTAAAGGGTACAAGAAACCACACAATATATTAAGAGGAGACAAACCCATTAATCCAATCTGCTCCTAATTTGTGGCAACTGCTCCCAGCTTAAATTCGCATCCCAGGCACACATGCCCAGTTAAGAGTGCAAATGGGATTGATTTTGTGACTAAAGTTTACTGCAATCAGATTTCCAGCTCCAGCCTTTGGTCTCCAGCAGATACTGTGGAAAAACCCGGTGTGCACTTCCTTTATCGCAGTAAAATACAATTTTGAATGGTTCTTCACTACAGATAAATAAGAAGAGTTCATAACAGCCAACTCCGTTCCTAAGGGCACGGAGGAAACGGGATTTGCTGTGTTCCCACTGCCCCTAAGGGTAAGTACGAGCTTCAGTGACTTCTCCAGAGTGTTTCCCTGTTTGGAGGGTGACCATGGGCCTGCAGACACTCTGCGGATTCCCACGGGAATCACCACATCCAGCCCCCAGCCCAGAGAGCAACAGGAGCTACCGATGCTGAAAGACTTTCACCTTCAGGCTGAACACCCCAAAAAGCAAAGTTAATTAAAAAAAGAAAGTCTTATTTCAATATTCAAACATCATCTGCTCATTCACAGAACCGATGGTGGAAAAATCATCCGGGTCTCCCAAGCTCCAAGTCCTGCACATCTCCATAGGGAGTTGCATCTTCCTATGGAGAGGCTTTAAGGGCAGGGCAGAGCCCCAGCACAAACCCCAAATTTCCTGGGGCTCAAAGGAGGGGAGAGGAAGGGCCAAGCAGGCCCAGACTGCAAAAACATGGCTTTGTCTCACACAACCAGGATCAGCCTTTACTGCTGCTCCCGGCAGCTCCCGGCACCTTGGCAAGAACAGCCCAGTTACTCCCACTATCCTGGGGTAAAACCAGGGCTGGGAACGACCACGTGGCCATGCACACCGTAATTTCTGGAATTCAGCAAAGCACAGGTCTAAGCCAGGCTCCCCGGGTCCCTCCATCACAAAATCTGCTAAAATTCAGTGAAAACTGAGCACTTTCCAAAGTGCTGTTTTCAGTCTTCTTGTTTGGTGACATCACTTCCACACTTCCAGGGGTTTCTCCAAGGAGGGATTACGTCTGTACAGCAACAACCTCAATATTGCCACAGAAACGTAATTTAACTGATCAGTCCCAAAGTTTTTAATCTGACAGAATTTCACTCCACTCAAACTCAAACCATGGAAACCATCTACAATGTAAAATAATGTTTCATTTTTAACCACACAGAAATAAACTCAGGGGTCACGGATTTGGGGCTGGCAAAGGTCCGGCGTGTTTCCTTCCTCAGATGTCAGGATGTGAACATTATTGCTGCTCAAGAATACATTTTTTCCACCTTTTTTTTGGCAAAAGAAAGCTCTGTAGAGGCTGCAATCCTGCCAAGCCTCCCGAATGAGTCTTGCCTTAAATCCCACGACTTCCATCAGCCCGGGGGTTCTGCAGCCAGAGCAACTCCGACCGTGTTCTGGAGCTGGATGGATCTCCAGAGATCTCCGGAGACGTTGCTCAATTTTTCCCCCTCTTAAAATAGCAGACATCAGATTTCTTTTTTTCTGTCAAGCTCACATTTCTGCTGCAGGAGCTCAAAGGAGAATTTGCAATGATGTGGGTTTAGGTGCCAAAGTAAGTTTAGGTGAAAACAAAGTGAGTTTAGGTGCCAACCTTCCCAAACCCCAAATCCAACAGGACAACAGCATTATGCATGTGAAGATGGAGTTTCATCTTTGAGGCTGTAGGGAAATACAAAGTAATCTGTCCAGTTTGGCTCCTGGAGAGGGACAACTCCGGACATTTCTGGTCTTCTTTTCCATCTTCCTGTCCCCAAGCTGAGCAATGTCACGTGCTCTCCAATAGTTTAATTCCTGCCCAAATGCGGGATCATTTTTGCCACCATTCGCACTTCCAGACCTTGTTTTCAGCTCATTTCGTTCCTGTGGAGAAGGGACACCAGCAAACCCAACCAACACTCTGAGCTCTTATCACGGCTTACAAAGGGAGATAACAGGAGTGAACGTAGATTTACTTTAGGACTGGAAAGAGGAGCAAACTCTTAATTCCAGACTATCCCGGACACCGCTCCCAGCGATAACCCCACCACTGCAGGGATCTGCTCAGCAGGCCCGGTGCTCCCTGAGCCCATTTCTGCAGCTGTGTCACGTTCTCCAGTGGAACATCTTCCCACAGGATTTACCCACCAGCGAGTGCACGGCCCATCCAGCGGGACACGAGGCCTCTCCTCTCTGATGTGGTGCCAACTGTGAAGCCTAAATTAATACCAGCTCTTGCATTTTTATTTTATTATCCAACATGCCATGAAAGACCAAAGCAAAGACCCACCATCACCTTCCAGCTCATGGAAAAGAAAATATATTCCAGTGGCTATGGCAGCAAATCAAGAAAAAGGCGACACCTGATTTATGTTTCTGCCTCTCCAGGTTTTGGTGCTGGAGAAATTTCTCCAAGATATTTCCAATTACAGCCCAAGTTGCTCGTTACAGCCTCCCCAGCTCAGAAACTCCGGGACTCGCCACAGCTGGGCTACTTAATACAGAAATATGTCTCATAAACGAGCTCTGCAAGAAACAGCCCTTTGAATTCCATGTGTATTAAGTTCTTTTGGCTTCCTGCGTTCCAGGGAGTTCTGCCTGGGACACACATCAGTCTCTTATTTTCCTCTCTGCTTCTTGTAATAGCCATGATAGAATGATGACATCAAAGGCCTCAGGTCTCTGGTAGCACCTTCTTCTGCAGAAATTCCACTTCACCAACAACATTTTTCCTGTTTTGCTCCCTGGAACGTGCTGGTCCCTCACTGTAGCTACAGAAACCCCAGAATTTATTAAGAAGCAACAGTCGTCGATGACTTCAGCCGGGGCGATGTTTTAAGTGCGGATTGGAGTGCCCAGGCCCTCTCTTGATAATCTATTTTTCTCCTTGCAGAGCAGACGAGTAGGATTTAATTACTTTAAAAAGCACATGTTCTTGCCCCTTGCTGATAACACCTGTGCCCGTCCTAAAAACTCCAGGCAATCATTCCTGAGGAGGCAGGAACGCTCCCTGTGCCCTCAGAACAGGGGGAATGTGTCCCCTGTGGGCAGGTGCTCAGACCAGGAACACAGCAGCAAGAAACCACCCCCTGGGCCCAACAGCCTGCACTGCTCAGTGCTTTAATGCTCTGAAACCCACCAAATCTTCCCCATTTCACAGGGAAGCACAACCAGTGATGCTGACGAGCAGGGAGTGATGATCCGGTGACTCACAGACACGGAGACTGAACCACCAAAGCTGCCAACTTCGCTGTGAGGGTGTTCAGAGTAGGCAGAATTCAGTGTAAAATACATCAGGGGTGCTCCAGTAGAATCCCCTGACCTTGGAAATCTGGTGGAGACTTAATGCCAGTGGAAAAGGAAGAGTGGTGGTTCCCCTGGATCCCCATGGGATCAACTCAGCTCCGGCCTCTCCCTGCAATCACTGACAAAGTCGTTTTGCTGAGCTGTAAAAAACAGAACTGCTGCAGGATAAAGATGTTTAAGGGTCTGAATATATTTTCTTTCTCGCCACGGAGCTTGACAAAGCAAAAAATCCAAGTCTGGTTTCTCTGACTGTTGGACAGAAGGTGTGTCCTGTAAAACACCCCAGGAAGAGGCAAATCCCTTCGCTCATCCCCAAAAAGCTGCCACCTCCAGCACAAAATACAGGAACCACCCAGGAGCCTCAGCAGTGCTGCCCCAGCAGCTCAGGGAGGAGCAGATGAAGGTCTCATTCCCAAAATTAGGCAGGCCAGGTTACAGCTATGAAAAGGACACGCAGAAGGAACTCCTGCAGGAATGAGATTATCCCGAGAGGTCCCAGCACTGTCCCAGTCAGCCCAGCTCGGCTCCTCTTAAAGGGAAAGCAGGGGGATGATTTGTGGCCAAGCTGCTCTGTAATAAAAACACCATTCTGCTCAAAACCCCAAAGAAATATTGCTCAAAGTCACAGAGCTCACAGCTACCAGCATGTGCTCGGGAAGTTTCCCTTATCCCAGGTTAAATCCTAACTCCAGAGAGCATAAAAAAATCTCTCGGCCTTTAGTCCAAGAAAAACACAACAATATAACCCTTTCTCCTTGCTCCTGAGGGTCAACATCTGGATTTTCCAATGTATATGGCAGACACACTGCTCCTGAATTAGCAGGCAGCCTCAGATGATGTTATTTCACTCTCTCTTCCTCTCTCCAAGAAAGAACTCGAAAATTATTGCTGAAAAGAAGGCTGGCAGAGAAATGCAATAGTTCAGGATCATTAAATCAGGGGTAAAGCACAAAAAACCACTTGGAGAGCTTTGTGCTTTCTTTGAAGCCCTGAGCTTTTAACAGAAATCTGAGTTTCAAGTCACCTTTTACATGACTTGAGAACTCCTTGTTTCCCTGTTGCCAAAGCCAGTGCCTTGGCTAATGTGTGCTCTGGAGCATAATGACATTACAGCATTAAAATTAATCTTCTGCATAATTAAAAGCCCAAACACTGTAAGTTAATTTTTTTTTTAATTTAAACTACAGGCCATTACAAAGCCAGCAATAACACTGCAAGCTGGAACCTGCCTGTGCAAAACCTTATTTACAGAGTCCCATTTCTCCTCTCCTTTGTAAGGAAATTAATTTGGGTTATGAAGTAGCTTGGATTGAAAGAACAACAAGTGCCAGAGCAGTGAAATGACCTGAGTGAAATAAAAATAGAAGAAGATTAACAGGAAAAAATCCTCATGGTCGGTGTAGTGAAGGGATCTTTCTTCTCATCTGTAGATACTGGATTTTAAAATCAGCATATTGAGCATCACACAAACATGGAACAGGGCCAACCTCAGCCTTTCAGTGCACTCAAGAGCAGAGCCTGAGATTTCCAATCTATCAAAGAAAAAACTAAAAAACACCCTATATGAAATGTTACTTTAAAAAAATGAAACCAACAAGACCCAAATCACAACCGGCTGTTTGTCCTCTTTGTCCCAGCTCAACCAAGTTCCAAGGAATTGAAGTAACTGCAGAACAGGGTGCAGAAAATGTGGCACATGAAATGCTTTAGCACTGCTGGGTGTGAAGAACGGCCCCCATTACACCCCTCCAGCAGCAAAGAGAAGGAATTGATAATTTCTTTTCCATGATTTAATCTTCAGGAAGTCCTGCAAAAAAAGCAGTTTTCCATAGGAAACACAGAGTGTTAATCCATTCAGTGCCAAACCAGAGCTGCGACAGGGCTGAAACCAAAGGCAGGTAACAACACTTGGAGAAACAGGCTGGGTTTTAAAAGGCAATTGCAGAAATTGCAATTTTTAGTGAGTTTTAAACTGTAAACTGCAAAATTTAAATTTAAAATTGTAAATTGTACATTTTGCTTACATGTGACTTTTGCAAAGGAAAAGCAGAAGCATCGGTAATGAAGGCTGGGCAGGTAGAGGTGTGTGACACTGGGGTGACACTGGGATGTGACACTGGGGTGACACTGGGCTGACCCTGGTGGGTGACACTGGGGTGGGACACTGGGGTGACACTGGGGTGTGACACTGGGGTGACCCTCCTGAGTGACACTGGGGTGTCTCTGGTTGTCAGCTGTTTGGGTGAGTGAGAAGGTCCATTTCATTTTCCCACATCTGGGAACACCGTGACACATTTTTACAGCTGGAGAAGACCCCACTCCAGCAGTTCTGGAAATTGCTGGCTCAGGGGGTTCATCCCAAGGGCTTCAGGGTCTGAGTCTTAATCAGGCTCCCAAATCCAGAGCCACAGGCCCTCGGACCGACTGCTCACCTCGGGGGAACAGGAGCTGTGGCTACCCCGTCCCTGGCAGTGTCCAAGGCCAGGCTGGACGGGGCTTGGAGCCACCTGGGATAGTGGAAGGTGTCCCTGCAATGGCAGGGGGTGAGACTGGATGGGATTTAAGATCCCTCCAATCCAAACCATCCTGGGATTCCATGAAGAGCAGTGTGCTCTGCATTCCCCCTCCACCAGCCCTGTGTTGCCATGAAAGCACAAGCCCACTCCAGCCTGGGATACACATCCAAGCCAGTGACCAATTCTGAACAATCAGGAGGGATTTCTACCCCTGCAAAGGAAGATCGGCATTTCACAATCACAGCAGCCACGCAGAACCACCAGGCTTTTTTCTTTTGCTGACAGAAACAGAAACATCTGTTGGAAGAAGAAAAAGCCCCTTTCCTTCATCCTCCAGTTCACCACATGAGCCCACAGAGCCCAACGCTTACCTGGGACAGGACTCTTGCTCGAGTTCACACTCAGAGCCTCCCTGCTCTCCTCCAGTTGCCCATCTGCTTCTGTCTCTTCCTTCTTTTCAGTATCTTTTACCTCTTCGCTAAGAGTAGTTCTTGTGCTCTCCTCTCCTTCTAAATCTCCCTGGACAACAGGGAGGGCACTCGGAGACAGGAGAGGAGGTGGAGAAGGAGTTGTAGTGGTAACAGCAGCAATGGAAACCGGAGGAGATGGGGGCGGTGGGGTGGGAGGCGGGGTGGGAGGAGGAGAGGGAGCAGCGTGAGGAGCACTGGGAGATGATGGCACACTTTCCACCTCTGCTGGGGGTGCCTCGGGGGGCTCCGACTCCACAGTCAACGGCGCAGCTTCCGCCGGGGCCACCTCTGCCCCGGGCTCGGCCCCCGAGTCCCTGGCGCCGCTCGCGTCGGTACCGACAGCGGGCCCGGCCGTCGCCGGGGCGTCACCGGGAGATGCTACTGCACTGCTGGGCTCCGCGCACACCTCGGCACCGGGCTCCTCCGCGGGAGGAGGGGTCGCTGGCTCCGTGCAGGGTGTGGCACTGGATGTGGGCATTGCCTCCTCTTTGGGGGAGGCCAGTTCACATTTGTCCTCCGGGTCAGCTGCGGGCGGGGGTTTGCTGGACACGGCGATGGCAGCGGCAGCCGCGGGGACAGCTACGACCGGAGCGGCCGGGGCCGGTGACGGAGCACGAGGAAGTTCTGGTGGGGTTTCCACTGAGGTGGGGGCCTCGGTCGTCTGCCCAGCTTGATCTTTCTTCTCCCCAGTAGGTTCTGGTCTGAGGACTGGAGAAGGTGGTTTTAATACTGGATCTGGTTTTGGCTTCTCTTCTGGGAAAGGAGAAAAAGAACATTATCAACAGCAAGGCAACTCCACGTTCCTGCCTGGTCCCCTGGCTCCCTTAGTTCCCATTTCTGCATTCTGCCAAGGAGCTCTGAGGAAGACACCAGAGGCCCTTGCACCTCACCTGGAATCCAAATTTGAAAATACAACCACTGCCATCCTGAGAAGAGACGGATCTGGAGAGATTCACTGAAACCTTCCAGTGTCTAAAGGGGGCTTATAAAACAAGGAGAGCAACTTTTACATGGACAAAAAGTTGCACGACAAGGGGGAATGGGTTAAACTGGAAGAGGAGAGATTTGGAATGGATGTTTGAAAGAAATGTATCAACACAACCCCAAAATCTTGTGCAGAAAGAAGTCCCTGAACTTATCCCATGATTAGCAACAGACTTGGTGATCTCGTCCCTGCCATGACCATCACACAGCTCCCAAAGCTCTGCTGCAGCTCTGCTGCTTCCCACTTCTTTTCTACCAAAGTATGAGCCATCATGGTTTAGGATCTTGCAGGAACACTGAACTCCTTCAGGACACTGTCACACCAGCAAAAATAATTCTGGAAAAGCCAGAGGCACAAACTTGCTCTTCAGATTAAGAAGTCAAAGGCCACAACCAACCCCAAATCATCAAAATTCAGGTAGAACTGAAGAGGTTTGGCTCTGCTGGATTTCCATTTGGGGCTTATTCAACAGCCCAGCTAAAGGGAAAGGGTTTTTGAAGGAGAACCCATTTGAAACTGCCTGGAGCATCAAATCCCACCTTCAGGAATAGCTGGAGCAAAAACGAACTCTGCTTCCAGCTGCCAGCAGCCCCAGCAGCATTACAGAGGCCCACGGCCAGAGCAGTAGTTCATCAACTTAATGAGGCACCCAGGGACATGGCTTTGGAGGAGGATGACAAGTGAGGAAAGAGATGGGAAAGAGTATCCCAACAGCTGATTTTGATTCTGGAGGCTCCGTGGAAGAAAAAGGACGCGGGAACTGGTTTGGAAAAGAAAACGCGTCACCTCTGGTTTCTGGAACATCCTTTGCAGGAACTCCTGGAGCATTCCTGACATTTACAGCTCACTATAAACAACTGCCTAGATATCCTCTCCCCGAGTCAAAGGAGAATGCTCAAAAAAACCCCAACCAAATGCATTTGAAGTGTTAAGAAAATCATTCTGAGACATCAAACCAGCACAAATCCAGAGCTGCCTTTGAAACCAGAGGTTTAACTCCCTTCCCTCAAACCACACCTTGTCTGGCCAATGTTCTCATCATGGATACAGGCTGTGTGTGCAAAATCCCAGAGAAAAGTGATTTGAGGAGGGATTCCAGAGAATGAGGAGCAGATTTGGCTAATGAGAAGCAAATCTGAACTTGAACCCCCATCCCAGAGAACAAATCTCCAAGGCCTGGCAGAGGAGGACTCATCCCTGCCAACTGTTACAGAGAATCGCGTGAACAACTCACAGTTGGGGAGGGAAAACAAAAATCAACGCAATTCATCCCAACTGGATCAGATCCCTCTTCCTAAACACGCTGAGATCATTCCTCATGTTATATTTAGAAAGTATTTACAGGAAGTGCTGGCTGCTCCAGGGGAAATATCAAGAGATTTTTTTTTTAATTTCCGGATAAATAAAATTTTTGCAAAATTATTCCTTAAAGATTCTTTCACATACCCAGTGGGACAGACCCTGCTGCCTCCTTCACGGAAAAGCCACTGTTGGGCTGCTGGATGGTCCCAGTGGCACAGAGCGGCCAGGGCAGTGGGTGAGGAAGATTTTACTGGATACGGGAATTTGTTCCTGCTCTGTGGTGCTTATCTGACAATAACTGCTGGGCTCGCTGCCATTTTTCCATCTTTTGTCCTGATGCAAACACTCACGAGGTGGCACCGGGACTGAGTCAGTGTCAGCAGAGGGGCTTTGGAGCTTTCCAAACTCCGGGGTCTGATATTAATCTGTTTTCCACAAACCGTGTTGTACATTCTCCATGTCTGATGCACTGCAAGATTTGGAAAGAGGTTTAAAAAGAGGGTAATACTACTCCAAACATCCCCCTGAACCTCTGCAAGCGGAATAAACATGATTCCATGCAGTTCTATCCCACTGCACCTCCTGCACCAGTCTGGCCTGCAGCCAGGCTCCGCAGGCTCGGCCACTGGCTTGACCTGGATTCTCCAGCACTATCTTCCCTCTGGCAGCCTGGCTGGTATGGACACACCAGGGGCATCTACAGCAACCAGAACCTGCACCTCAATAATGTGATTTTCCAAGGTACTGTAGCAGCAACTCCTACACCTAGTCCAGTGGAAGGTGTCCCTGCCATGGCAGCAGGGTCAGAATGGGATGAGCTTTAAGGTCCCTCCAACCCAAACCACTCTGGGATTCTACAAAATGCAAAGGCTTGTCTTAAAAAAAACCCAAAAACAAGGATAGAAATAATGCAATCCAAATCCAGCCTTGGGAATGACTTCCAGACCAAGCCAGCAGGGACTGCAGATCCTGGTCTGCCAGCAGAGCACGCGGCTCCATTCCTGACCCCGATCCTGATCCCGACCTGAGCCCAGCGAATGGGCCAGATGCTGCTCACAGTCACCAACAGCTGCACAAGCAGCACTGGGTATCACAGAACCACAATGGAAGCCTGATTCCAAACTTCAGCGGATGCAAACGAGCACAGGAGAGGAAGGGCACGGGGAGGAGCCGATCCGCAGGGTGAACACGGGAGAGGGGACTTTGGAGAAACAACAATACTGCTTTTAATGAACACTTCAGCCACACAGCCCTACCTGCCACTGCTTTTGTTTTGGAAGCAAAAATCCCCCAACATCGAAGCGAAAAATCATTTTGATACTTGGGCATGTATTTCTGGACAGACGTGCCCCCCAAAAGTCATTAATTCAGTTTAAATATTATTAACAGGGTCTATTAATTACTGACACCAACCCCAACACTGCTCTGCCCCCCTGGCCACGGCCCAACGCTCTGGGTGTTATTCCAGGGCTTTCCCTGCAGTGCTTACATAAATGTGCTCTTTAGCAATTTTTGGACTGGAACAAATGTTTGACTCTTTCTGGGATGGAACGGAGATAAACACAGGGAAGCTCGTTGGTGTTAAATCCCAGTCAAGCCCTGCTTTATGTTCAAACCAGCACTGTCAGAGCTGTGTAACTAAATAAACACACTTACTTCCAGTTTACTCACAGCTGCCTACAAAGGGATTAAGTTAAGGAGAGAGAGAAGAGGGATAAGATCCGTTTGTCCTGGAAATCCACATTTCCATACACAGAGATGAAATACTGTGATGGAAAGTGCTGAATTTTCAGAGATCAGAGTTCAAGGAGCTCTTGGTCATATGGTTTAGTGGTAGGTGGTCCTATGAGGAACAGGGGGTTGGACCTGGTGACCTTACAGGTCCCCTGTGGCTGGAGATGCTCTCTGATTCCACAGCTTTACAGCTCAGCCCCAGCTCTCCCCCGAGGGCAGATGCACTTCAGAGGTCACTGGGTGTGCTCAGAGGATGGCCCTGGCAGCAAGAGGGACTCGGGAATGTTGGCAGAGGGGACACAGACAGGGAAGAGCAGCTGTGCCAGAGCTGGGCAGCACCAAACAGCCAAGGGAGCTCAGGCAGCACAGCCACAGGGCAGCCAAAGGACACCAGACCCACCCACGCCTTGTTCAGGTGACACTGGGGACATCGAAGGTGCACCAACATCTAGACAGAGCCACAGCCTGCCTTTAAGTGGGAGATAGGACCAGACCATCCCCAAAAGGTCCTTTTTCAACCTTCTACAACCAAGTTCTAGACACTGCAGCAGTTTAGAGGCACAGCACTGTAAGAGGGAAACCCTGATGGCCACGCTGTGGCTGTAAGAGCAACCCCAGGGACACCGTCCTTGGCTTCCCAGCAGCGACCGAGCTGCAGCTGGGATCGGGGACATCTGCAGCACCAGAGATGTTGGTTTGTCCCCTCTTCTAGAGCTGAGCCTCCTCTGGGGCTTGGTTTTCCTCTAGCAAACCTCTCCCAGGGAACACACAACAGGGCAAGAGGAAATGGCCTCAGGTTGTGCCAGGGGTAGTTCAGGTTGGATTTTGGGAAAATTCCTTCATGGAAAGGGTGGCCAGGCACTGACCAGGGCAGTGGTGGAATCACTATCCCTGAAAGTGTTAAAAAAACATCTGTGGATGCGGCACCTGGGGACGTGGGTAGTGCTGAACATGGCAGTGCTGGATTTGAGTGCTTTGGACTCAAAGATCTTGGAGGGCTTTTCCATCCTTGGTGATTCTGTGACTCCAGACACTCTGAAATAAAAAATCTCAGCCCTCCATGGCTTCCCTGCACGTGTCACTCCAGGCAGAGCCCAGGGACGCTGTGATGCCGTGTGTAAAACCGGGAAGCAAACGGTGGTGTCAGCTCTGTACCCCAGCACCCATCTGCTGACACACATCAGGAACTACAGCTTCCACTGGCTGCAAAATCCCGGTGTGGGAACAGCCTGGGCCTGCTCCGTCGCCCTCCTGGGACAATGCCCCAAACAGTTTAACAAATCTCCCTTCCAAGGGATATTATGGAATATCCTGAGCCGGCAGGGACCCATCAGGACCATCGAGTCCAACTCCTGGCCTTGCACAGGACACCCCAAGGATCCCACCCTGTGCCTGAGAGTGCTGTCCAAGGAAATGGAATTTTAAGAAACTTTTCCCATCTGTGTCATTTTTACCAAAGTCAGCAAAATCTGCTATGGGCTTTATGAGACACTTTTCACAATAATGGGTTTTTTCCTAGTTAGTGTCGCCCATTCCTACAGGACTGGACACACAAGCAGCTCTGGGGAAGCCATATGATCCTCTGGATCCATGCCACTGCTGTGGCTAATTATCCAAATGATCCAAAGCCTCTCCGGCTAAAGCAGTTCCCTGACAACGCACTGGTTTCTGGAGGACGGCACATGGGTGAGAGGAGTTTCATCCTTCTGTGTGCTCTGAAACAACGTTTAGGACACAGAAGCTTGAAGACAATTATTTTTAACCAGTTCCACATTAGCAGATTCCAATTAATTCCCTTAGCAACACACTTAAAATGTTCCACTGGAGGAAGAGAAGTTCCTCCCCTCCTATTTCTGCTGCCTGCTGGTCTCCCTGCCAAAAATATTCCAACTAAAACAAGAAAGGACGGGAAAAAATAAATGATCCAAAATAATGAGGGAGGAAATCTCCATGAACCGACCTTGTTTGGAGGCGGGGGCCGCGGTGCCGGGGGCGCTGCCAGAGGGGTGGGAGCTGTCCACGGCTCCGAACGCCGCGGGAACGGGCTCGGGGACCTGGCTGGGCACCTGCTGGGCGGGAGGGACAACAGGGTGAGCCTGGGAACACAAAAACATGGAGCAAAGGCAAGGGGGGAGACGAGACAGGGTGGGATAGAGAGGAGAAACCAAAGGCAGGGAGAATAAAGAGAAAAAATAAAGAGAAAAGATACACAGGTCAATTGGATCCATCCAAAAAGTGCATGGGAAAGGGAGGGAAAGGCAGCAGGAAAAGGGGAAAAGGATGATCACTGTTAAGAACACCCAGAAAGGGACAGCACAGCACAGTTATCAACATGCTCTGCTCTCCCAGCACTTCTTCCAAGAGCTGCAGGAATGCTTCTCCATGCAGGACACAGGCCAAGGCTCCTGGATCTCTCTGTGATTTAAGTTCACTTTTGGGACTTGACTCCTTTCTCAACTGATGCATTATTTCAATCCCCTTAGAGATTTAAATCTATTTATTTACTCTTCCATGTATTTACCAACAGCTGATGTGTGCAGGACGGGATGAACGGTGGACAGATGTATCTGCACACACATCACTCGCTATCCCAGCCCGAAAATCAGCCCAGACTGGGGGTGGTGGGGATGAAAAAACCCCCCAGCATCACCTACAAGCAGCCTGGGGGACAGACCAGCAGGGCAAGAGGAGAATAAACCCAGCTGGGCAGCAACCCGAGGGAGAGCAGGAGGAGCAGATTCCCAAAGAACATGGATTGTTCCGTATGGAACAACAAAACACAAAGACCCGCAAAGACTGAAGGAAGACTGAAGGAGCCCCAGCCTGTGGCAGACACACATATTTTAATTATCTCCCACCAAACACTTCACTTGTGTTCAAGAAAGTTTGATGAAATTATTTGTGTTTATTCCCAGAATTTAAGGAAGACCATGTTAGTGCCCCAGACTCGAAGGTGAAACACCTCTTGGACTGAACACAGAGAGGCCAAGGCAGCTGGTCACAAAATCCCCTGAAATGTGCACCAGGGATCAGGCATAGAAGAAAATTGGGCTAAATTTTAATTTAATTTAATCCCAAGTGGAAAGCCAGGCAGCTCCCTGCAGGTGTCTGCTCTCACCCAGTTCCACATCCATGAACTTCTCTGAAAATCTACAGGAAAAGGAATTTTTGATCAATCCAAACACAGCAGAGTGTCCAAGACATGGGTGCCTAATGCCTGATTTCAGACAGGCTCTCAGAAATCCATGCAAAACTTATTTCCCCATAAAAAGAAACTCTCTGGCAACCTGTGTCTCTTCCTGGGACTCTGTTTCCCCCCCACCGCCATTTCCAGCTTTTTGCCTATTGCATCTGAACAGTGCAGGATAAAGAAGGAATTATCTCCAAGACACTTTTTTTCACCATTTCAGGAAGACCAGGAAAAAGCATATCTGGGAAAATAAGAATGAAAATTTAAGTAGGGGTGAAGGGTTGAAGCTTTATTTGGGATTGCTTCTCTTTCAGGAATGAGCCTGACAGATTGACTGGAGAATGGATGAAGAAGCAGCCCAGCCTCCAGCCAAAGGGAAGAAGCCAAAGAAAACCCAGCTTTACAAATGAGCAGGTTTCAAGAACACTTTCCCCTTGCCCTCAGTGATCAGGACTTTCATTTTATAAGAAAATTTATGGATGAAATCAGTGGGGAAAAAGGAAACTGTGATAAGAACCACAGGAACCTAAGGAGACCAGTGAGGAAGAAACCTGTGAGCCCAGAAACTTCTTGGGTCAGGAAATGTATTTCCTTAAGAAATGTGGAAAACAGTAATTTATTTTGTGGGAATGATATTGCAAATGAATAAATGGTCCTTATGCACTGAGCCTTGCAGCTGCAAAATGGAGCATTTAGAGAGTTTTTAGGAAAAAAATCCCACTGAAAATCACTCCCCTGATTTATGACACTCTGAGGGTTGCTCTGGCTTATTCTACCCCACCACAGCCTGGACACTGAGCAAACACAACTCTGACAAACTCACTGAGACTTGGAAGAGTTTTACCATGAAAATAAGAGCATTTACTCTTTAAAAAGTGATCTTCTGTGGAAGCCAGTGCTGAGGAAATACCATAATCAGATTCTGGCCCTGGGCTTCCTTTCTCTTCTCAGCAAAAAACAGAGTGAAAATAGTGTCCTGCTAGAAATGGATAAATCATATCTCCATGAACCTCCAGCTGCTCTTGCAGGAACTTTAGAGCACTTTACGTGCTCAAAAGCAATTCAAATACACTGCAGAGGCACTGGGGAAACTCCACCTAAAGCACTTTTTGGTCAGTGATGCTGAGTAAAAAGTACAGAAATGGCTCAAACCACGCAGCTCATCTTGGCAGCAATGCTCATCTTCTGCACAATTCCAGTAACTTTCTGATGTTAAACACAATTCCAACAATTTTTTGATGTTCAGCACTTAATCTACTCAGAGAAGAGGGTGCTTCAGGCTTGTGTTAGCAAAGTTTTGGTTTGAGTCAGTTAATAGAGTAACTCAAATCTAAAGGAAAAAATGAAAATTTGGAAACTATTATTATTATAAAAGGGTTTCTTTTTCAAATGCAGAATTTGGGACAGGGCCTGGTCTCCAGCACTTCTCGAGGAAGTTTCTTCCTCTGTGTTTGAACCATTTAAATAACGAGACAACAGATTCAGAGAAAGAAGTTTTATTAGAATTTGCTGTAATTCTAAAATCTCATTGGACTGGGAGTCTCTTTGATGCTGCCTTGTCAAGCCCTGAGGCTGCACACTCACATTTCGAGTGTTCAACCATGTGAAATCTCCCTGAGCACCCTGGTGGGCAGGGTTTGATCCAGGGGGGTGGAACAAACAACAGCAGCTCTGCTCCCCCTGCACTCTCCCAGGAGCTGCCCCAAGTCAGGAGCACCTCAAAAGTTATGGCTGAATATTGAAAATTTACTGACTCGAGCCTGTCCAAAACAGTAACACCCCCACTACTGCAGTTCCTGAGCACAGTTATTAAGGCACGATTTAATTTCACCCAAGATATTAAACGTGCTCTGAAGACTTGATTTAGAGAAGCTGTTGGGACAATAACGTTGAATTTCCTGGCTTAAGTGGGCTTAAATTTTCAGTTATGTTACACTAATGAACTTATTCTGGTGAGCCCAATTTCAGAGCTCTTCTGTGATTACCAAAAGTGGTTCCAAGCACCTAATCAAAAGGAAGGCTGGATATTAAACAATGGAATATTTGCATACCTTGGAGGAGATGATTGGACATCACTGCTGTGCTCTGCATATAAATTACAGCAGATCAGAATTCAGGCCCATTAACCTCCTCTTGAAACACATTTATTTCCTTCTGTTTGACTTAATTGTAGTGCCTTAAAATAGATTTCAGAATGTAAAAATGATCAGGTAAGTGCCTGGATTCGCTGCACTTGTGGGAATACCACAGGAAATCCTGGCTGGTTCCAACTCTTCCCACTTCCAACGGGGAAAGTCGGGTAGCAAGAAGAAACGGGGAGATGATCTCACCAAGATTCCCACGTTTGGCATCTCTACTGGCTTCTCTGATGGAAAGAATTTTAACTGATGCTTTGCTGCTGCTTGTCCTCGATGGGGCCCGGAGGAGAAAACCGGTGACAAAGCACAAGGTGGTGTCTTCAGATGACACAAGGATTTGACTGAGCTGGGAATGGCTGAAAGCTGAAATCCTGCTGGTCTCAGGGAGAGATCTGCAGGCCAGGCTCTCACTTCACCTCAGTGATCCCAGTTACATCTCCCTGGAATCCCGAACTCCCACTCCAGCACAACCAGTGTCCCCAGTCATGGCTGTGCTCCTGCCTCAGCACAGGATTCTCAGCAGAAAATCTACTCCCACACGGAGAGGAAAGGAAGGTTTGAGCTCAGGAAAAGCTGTTTCACCTAAAAGCTGCCAAAAGCTGGTGACATCCAACAGGGAAGAACGTGGAAGAAGAAATCACATCCCAGCACCAGCTCTGCTCTACAGCCCAGCCACCACCTGGAGAACCTTCCTGACCTCTAACCAGGGACTTAAAAGGGTCAGATTCAAAGGTGTACGATGGGAAGGGATTTAGGAGCTACAGAAAATTATCTGGAATATTTATAATTCTTCTCTCATCAGAAAAACGCATTTTTAAGTTTGAACACCCAGAGACCAAATCTGTGATAAATTTATTACAGTTCTGTGAGAAAACTCCTGAGCACCAGATCTTCTGGTGACTCTAAAACAGCTCCAGGAAGGCAGAAAGAACAGTGATGCAGCTGAAGGTGTGTAATCAATCACCTGTGTGACATGGACTTTCCTCAGGTGCACAAGACTTAACAGAGACACCTCCTTTCCCACAGAAATTTTGGCTCCTCCTTTAACACTGAAACTCTGAAAAACCCTGAAAATCTACTGCTGATACAAAACCAGGGAGCGGGAATGAGCAGCAGCACTGAGGCTCCACATCGACAAGCTATGGACTGCTAAAAATGACCAAACTTGGGAAAAAATAATCCCTGAAGAATATTGATAACTGAGGAGCATCCAGGTGTCTGAGATGGTCAGAGGTGTGGCTGGAAGTGTGAGGGAGAGGCACAGCAAAGCAAAGGTCACGGGGGAGGAGCGCGGCCCTGCCTTACCTGAGGTGGAGTCGGGGTGGAGGTGGGTCTGACGATGGGGGGGGTGGGGTTCCTGCTGCCCCCTCCAGACATGATTTCTTCTGTTATGTCCTTGCCTCCCTGGTTTGGATCCCGGATTCGGATCTATGGGATTGAAAGGACTGCAACAGTAACAAAGGAATAATCCCCACAATGTTGCTGTCACCGCTGTCCTTGTGCAGAGCAGCGTGGGCAGCACATGCTCCCATCACAGCCAGCAGGAGATGCTCTGGGATGAGCTGGTGCTCGGCAGGAACACTGGGATGTGGCTTGTTTCCATGACTTGGAATGCATGGCATGTCATCCCTTCATCAACACCTAATTTAATCAAAACCTAATTTAATCATCAACCACACCAGTTCAGTCTAAGTATGTGCACCCTGTAATTCAAAATACAGTCTCTGCTGCAGAATGTGAGATTCCTGCAACTGAGAAAACTTAGGAGACAGTTTAGGTACAGAGCTAAGCTTGCCCAGTAGTGGAAAGGGCAAGAATGGAGAAAAGGCTGTGTTTTACCCCGACAGGGAACTCGGTGACCTCGCCAACCCAGCTGCTGGGAAAGGGGAAAGCGAATCAGCAAATCAGTCCCAGGTTCCACCAAAACAGACGGAATCAAACAAAAATACTGAGTGGAGGAAAGGGAAACTGAAAGAACAAACTCAAGTCCTGTAGAACTCAGCAGCATTTAGGAAAAAAAGTGGGATTTCTGAGTCTCTTCACAGCCCCAAAATGGGAAGAAAAAATATTTTCCAAAAGAAGCCACTCCAGAACACTCACTGAATCCTCAACGGACACTTGAGCCAGTCCGTGTCCCTGGACAGGGGGACAGCCAGGACGTCTGGGATATTGTGAAACAGAGCTTTTCATCTCCAGTGTAAGAACTGGAGACTCTGATAACCCTGAGCACAGTTCTGTGTCTGCCCACCTTCTCCAAAGCTCCTGGCTGAACTCGAGGTAAGTTCCATGCAGAAATCCAAGCAAACCAGGAGACATCATCGCCCTTCCCAGGGCAGGGGTTCTGCTGGGAACCACCCTGAAACGGCCCCTTGGCAGCGGGTGGGACTGGATGCTCCTTCAGGTCCCTTCCAAGCCAAACCCTTCCGGGATTCTGGGCTGTAAAATCCTAACTGCAGAAGGGGTTTGTGATTTGCCAAACCCATTTTGGTGGGATGGTGGCTTCAGTCGGGGTTGTGAACACACAAACACACACACTGCACTCAGGATGCTGAGTCTGGCCTTCTCTTATTTTTGATGGAGTTTTTTTGCTAAAACATTTCATTAACAAAGAACAATTCAGCAACAAGGACCTGAGAGTTGGCACTAATTCCTGCCCTCTCCTCCCCCTGACACAGAGTCAATGGCATTAAAACAAGATTTCCCTACCTGGAAGCTTGTAGTACTCAAATGCTCAACTCATGGTGGATGTGGGCGTGTGCACATTAATACATTTAACTTTAATTTTTCTCATTTCTCCAGTTGCAACACCAATTACCAAACTGAAACAGCACATTCAGAGAGAAGCATCTTGGACATTTAAAATCCCTTTTCTGCCTCAAAGAACTCGGCTTGGCTGGCGTGGAAGCGCCTTAATCCCAGCTGAGCGTGTCTGATCAGCTCTGCATTTCAATGGCATCGGGGATCTGGGCATGTCGTGTTTGGGATGCTGAAAAGAGACTCCTGGGGACTGAAGAGGTGACAAAAAAGCTGCTGAGAGCAGCCACCAAAAAGGCCTTTCCTGCGAGCACAGCTCACACATTGTTCAGTTCTTCCGGCCTCCCAAATCAAGTGTCACCCCAGATCATCCTCAAAACTCCAAAGATACAAATATTCTGCATTTTGAGACGTGTCCAAGTCCCTTTATTCTTCTCTACCCCCAGGAAACTGTTCTTTTAACGCTTCCAAAACACTCTCACACAAATACTGCTGTAATTTCCTTTTCAATGCTTTACAAACGATTCATTCACAAGTTCAAGTCCACATCATCTTTTCCTGGTTAAACCTTACATTCACCCCTTATACCTTTACTGTTCCCCACCATCCACCTGGACATGGGTTTAAATTCCATTCATCTGCTTCTCTCACATTCCCCCCAGTGAATCAGAAAGAGAGGGAATATGCTCTCCAAACCCACTTTCATAATGTGGTCAGGTTCTTTCAAGCCTGCAAATACATCCACAAGTTACTGGTTTTCCACCTTTTTTCAAGGCATAATATTCAGTAATTTCTAATTTGTCACTTTGAACCAATTCCCAACGTTCTCCCACGCTGCTGAGCTCCCTCATCCCCACCTGGCTCTTTGGGAACACTCTAAGCAGCTGCACAGGCAGGTGAGGATTCCAGGCTTGGGGAGACCATGCTGCTTTTGTTTATGTTTATTTAAAACCAGCAAAATTATTTTCCTTTTTGATTGGCTGAGATGTCACAAACGCACAGTGGAGAGTGCCCAAGGAAAAATGGAAAATAAGGCACCACTGCAGCACTGTGCAATGTTTAATTGCCCTTAATGTCTTTGGGAACCAGAGAATGGCTGGTTTGGGATGGAAGGGACCCTAAAGCTCATCTCGTTCCATGGGCAGGGACACCTCCCACTGTCCCAGGCTGCTCCAAGCCCCGTCCAACCTGGCCTTGGGCACTGCCAGGGATCCAGGGGCAGCCACAGCTGCTCTGGGCACCCTGTGCCAGGGCCTCCAGCGAAGGCAAAGCTCAGGCTTGATCCTAAGAACATTATTCATGTCCTTGCACCTCCCGCCCCGGACAGACCCCGGGGCCGTGTCCCTCAGTGCCTCACTCACCGTTTTCTTCTCTCTCTTGGCAGGCGGCGGCTGCTGCTGCTGCGTAGGCACAATGATGGGAGCAGACTGGTACACGGGCTGGCTGGGGTAGAAGGGCGTTCCTGGGGCAGCCAACGACACAAACCAGAGGGACAAGGTCAGTTTGACTGCTCGTAACAGAAAACCAAGCACATGAGGTACAACTGGCCAGAACTTCCAACATCCCTCTGGGAATGCTGCGTTTGCTCTGCCACACTTCCACTAAACAGAAGCTGATGCTCCACCAAGACAAGAGATTCACTCACTATTTCTTATTTGATTTCCATGACCAAAAATTGACCATGTGCACCACCCATTTCTGAGAGGCTGTGGACACCACAGAGGCACTGCAAGACCATCCCTGGACTCCTCCTGACAAACAGGAGCGTTTTTTTGCTGGGTTTGCTGCTGGTTTATCAGGGGTTTTCTGCCTTTGTACAGAAATTCAGTCTAACCAACACAAACAATTTGCAAGGTCAACTGGAACCTATTTGGAAGCATAACCAGAAAATTTAATTACAAGCAGTGTTCTCATGCTGCAACACACAAAAAGCACGACCACGGTGATTAGTGCAGAACCACACCATGGTGCTGATCACATTCCTGACAGCCAATGTGGCTCATTATGGTTTTCTCTGTGGAATGAGAGTGGCTCAGTAAATAACCAAGTGCTTTAAGACCATGCCAGAGATCAGGGTGGCAGAGCAGAGCTGCCTCCTGCCCATGGATCAGGTGTCAGGGCAATGTGTAAGGTGCTGCTGGGTGCCTTCCCTTCTAGGCATGGATGCTGGATGAATTGAGTGCCTGCACTTGCCTCTGGAGCAATCTGATCTATTCTTCAGCTGAACTAACCTTTAACTGGGATTGAAAACCTGGATTGTGTCTGTAACCCAACTGGGAGGTCACTGTGATCTCAGGCAAAGGGTGAAATCCAAGAAAGCAAATTAAAACAGCCCAGCACAGCCTGATTTGCATCTTCCAAGGATGCATTCCTCCCGCTGAGAGCTGGAAAGCCCCAGCCCAGAGCAGGCTCCCTGCCTGCATCCTCAGAGTGGGAATTTTTCCCTGTCAAAGCAGAGAGCACTGCACAGCATCAAGGAACCCAAATGACACTCCTGGGTGGGCTGAATCACTCAAGAAATGCCTTGTTTTGAATGTGAGGGTCAGCAGATCCACTTCAGATCTGGCCCCAAAGTCTCCACCAGCATCTCTGCAGGCTGGGAATCAAAAATTATTGCCCAGAGCAGCTGTGGCTGTCCCTGGATCCCTGGAAGTGTCCAGGGCCAGGCTGGACAGGGCTTGGAGCACCCTGGGATAGTGGAAGGTGCCCCTGCCCATGGCAGGGGGAGGGAAGGGTCCTTCCAGCCCAAACCATCCTGGGATTTCGTGATTCTATGAACCCTCCTGCTGAGCAGGTGTCCAAGCAGAGCCTGGGTGAGGTGAGGAAACAGGAGGAGCCTGGGACCCTGCAATGTGTGAACTCTCTCCATTCGTAGTTTCCCAGAAACCAGATCCAAGCACATCACCTGCAGTGTGATCCCTGCTGGAGAGGCAGCTCCAGCAGAACTCAGGGAACGACTCTCCCTTTATGAAAAGTATTTTAAAAACACAAATCCTGAAAAGAGTAACTTCTGGGAAGAAACAGCTTCTGTGACAGGCCAAGTGCATTTGCCAGTGCCACACTCTCTGCTCTGCTCCCTGCCTTTGATCCCTTCCAGTTCTCCAGCACCCAACTTTTATTCTCCCTCCTACCCACTGATCATTTCAAGGTCTTTCCCAATGTTGTACAGAAACCCCCTGATATCAGAGAATGATGAACTGCAAAACTGAGTTACAAAATCGCACTGTCCATCTTCACAAGTGTTGTCTTCCATTGGATTTTCCCTCATCACCTCTATTAGGTCCTGCCAGACTGCAATGATTTTGATATCCAGCAGCCACACTGACTGCAAATCCTGTGTTTTATGGAAAAGGCACTGCCAGCAGCATTATCCATGCTTGGACTGCAGATTTCGCTGTTTCCCAAACCTGGCAGCACCTGGTGAGAGCCTGAGCATTCCCAGTCCCTACGCACAGCAAGGGAGAGACAGGAGGGAAAGGTGGGTAAGTACAGGCAAATCCTTGGGTAAACCCTCCCTGCCTGGAAACCTCTGCAGGACGGAGAGCTCTGGCTTCACCCACTGATGCTCCACAGATGCAGCAACCTAAAGCTGGGACTGAAAGGTTCCAAGATTCTCTGCAAGAAACCAGCCGCTTCCAGGAGAGGAAAGGAGCTGGAAATGAGCCTTTTCCTAATGACAGGAGTGAAGGCAGATAAATGGCACTAAGCAAGCAGGAAATAAGAAAGCAGAACTGTAACAGCACAAAAAACAAGGAATACTGGGCAATTTCCTCATCTAGTGGATCAGATTTGAAGAGCCATTGCAATATTTCTTCTATTTTCTCCAGGATCAAGCACCAGGAAGGAGCTGCCCTGTAATTACCCTCTCTCCTAATCTCAAGTTGCATTACCAGGTTCAAAGGCTTCACGGCAACCTTTCAATGACTCCCATGAGTTCCACACAGACCAAATAAATAAAAGAAAGAAGGAAAAGAGGAAAAATAAGAGACCTTTCCAAATGATGCCCAGGGCAGCTACTGGGTTTTTCCCTCCTTCCCAAGGGATCTGTGTGTGTGAAGAGCAAACCTGCAATGCTGCCAAGGGAGCAGGGCTGTTACTATTCAGCATGGAAGGGAATCAGTCACCCCAAGGCTCCGAAATTCCAACAGAGAATTCCCATGGGAGGCTGACAATATCTCTGCCCCCAATAGGCTGCGGAATGTGAGTGGGCAGGGAGCAGTGAGTGACCAAATGCATGAAAAGGCCGAGTTTTGGCCTAGGCAGGGGTTACAGACTCTTCCACTGGACTGAATTATCTTTGCAGCATAAATCCAGGGAAAAACTCCAATGGCTTGTTCTTATCCCCCACTACACACCAGAAACGCTGGGATACGAACTGTTAACTGCTGTCAATGCTGGAGCACTCCCAGGGCATGGCACAGTGAAAACCAGGACTGCCAGATGTACCCACAATACCTTAATAAATAACAATGATTGAGCAGGGACTATCAAACAGCCCCATTCCTGGTCACAGGATCCTGGGCAGCTGCAGCCTTTCCTGACACACTCTCACAAACAATACTCTGGGATTTTTCAGGAGTGAATAATCAGGGCTGTGACACCACCAAATTTAGCAGCCATATGAAGTTCAAACAAATGCTAATCCAGCTTGTTATTATAAATCTTCAGCTTGACAACAGAAAAACACACCAGGAAAAGACTTTGTAAGAAGTCTCCAAGCAGAACTTACCGTAGGCATTGGGGAATTCTCCAGGACCTGGGCCTGGATAAAAGGGTCCTGGTCCTGGTGGCTGCACAGGATATTGCTGGGGCGGCCCGACGTACGGGGGGCCACTGTGACGATACTGGGGGGACAAAAACAACCATCACTTTACAAGGACTTGGGCAACCTGTAACTGAGCCCCCCCGATCAACAGGGATCTGATCCTCGAGCTGGTTAATTACAGCTTTGGGAATCACAGAATCATGGAATTGTTAAGGTTGGAAAAGATCTTTAAGATCACCGAGTCCAACCGTCAACCAGCACCAGCACCCCGTTCACCACTAACCACATCCCCAAGTGCCACATCCACACCTTGTCTGAGCACTTCCAGGGATGGGGACTCCAGCACTGCCCTGGGCAGCCTGTGCCAGTGCCTGACTTCCCTAAAATCCACCTAAACCTCTCCAAATGTTACTGCCAAAAGTCAGGCAGAGCCAAGGCAGGGAGGACACAGAAGCTGAGGGGGAACAGAGTGACTCTCCGGATTGCAGCAATGCTGTGTGTTATGAGGCCCAAGGGTTTGGAGTGCCTGTGGATCCATTAAGTCAAATTAGGTATTTTTAAAGCACTAAATATTTTCCAAGAGCTTGGTTTCCTACTGTTTGAGGAAGGCCTCAAAAAGGTGATTGATTCCTATTGCCTCCATGCACAGAAGAACAAATACTTCACACAGAGAAAGGACAGAGGCTGAACCACAGAATCATGGAATCATTCAGGCTGGAAAAGCCCCCTACAACCACCAAGTCCAACCGTTCCCCCAGCACTGCCAAGCCCACCCCTAAACCTCGTCCTCAAATGCCACATCCACTTGTTTCTTGAACACTTCCAGGGATGGTGATTCCACCACTGCCCTGGGCAGCCTCTGCCAATGCCTGACCACCCTCTCCATGAAGGAATTTTTCCCAATATCTAATCTAAACGTGCCCTGGCACACAATATGCAACTACCAGCCTGATTTCACACAGATACACCCCCGCCCGCTCCTGGCGGGTCCTGAGGCAACCCCCATGGAGCCAGTGTTGCTGTGCAGGTCCTCAGGTGCCTGGATGCAGGATTTACCTGTGGGATACAGTACTGGGGGCCCTGAGGCATCGGGTAGGGCATTGGCAGGTGGTTCACCATCATGATGTGCTGGTTGGTTTGGTACACGGCAGTCGGGGTCTGTGCTCCGGGACGGATGGAGGGGCTGCTGTTCTGGATGGTGGCTCTTGGAGGCTGGATCTGAGGCCTCTGAAAAAACTAGGAGAGGGAAGGGAGAGAGGAGAGAAAACAAAGAACCGGTCAGACGTTCTGGGAAAGAACTGGAAATATCCTTACAATATTATAGTTATGGTATTAGTTTCCAAGGGTTGCCACACTTCCAGAAAACTGCAGGACAGTCCGTGTTTCTCTAGGAACAGCAGGGCCATCTACGGCTTTCTATTTTACAAGGCAGAAACAGGCAAGAAACTTTACAAACTAATAATTATTAGCTTGTATCTCCTGAATTTTACAGCTGAACCTTCAGAGCAAACTTTAGAAAAATGAGTTTGTCTAATTTTCTTTTTATAAGGTGGGTTGGCTGCTAAAACACCCACCTTTATAAATACCCCAGGGAAATAAAAGATCAAGGCAACTGTTCCAATTTAGCTGCAGAAAAGCTAAAAATCCAGAATTTCACAAAGGCCAGAGGCACCTCATGTCTCTCCTCCACACACAGGTGACTTGTCCTGCCCTGTTTTCCAAAGGGTGGCAACCTGTCCCAGGGCGGCACCAAAGCCTTGCACCACGCTGGGATGGAGTGATGCCCCCGGCGGATGGGCCAGGCCCAGGGAACCAAGCAACCCCCTGGCATGGGCTCCATCCTCACCCCTCCCGCGCTGGGAACGGCACCGGCAGTCCCGGGTGGAGGCCCTGGCTCTGGAGTCTCGGCACTCTCGGAGGTCAGGAGGTAAGAAATGCACCGGACACTGAGGCATTCACTGACGGAGGAACGGTCAGGTGAGAGACACTGATGCCATGCAGAACCAGGAGTTAGAGTTACCTGTATAGGTCTGAATCCTCCCTTCAATAACGAAGCAAGAAAGCAGCAGGAAACAGAAAGAAAGCCAATGGAACAGCTTACAGATCAACAGGAAGGAATAGGATACAACATGCACCCTAAATGCACAAATTCCAGCCAGCTTCTGCCCTGCTCTGACTCATGCCTTCCAGAAACGACCAGGAAAAGACACTGAGTGGTACCATGGACTCTGCTGCCAGAATCCCACAGGGTCAGAACTCTCCTAGAAAAGTTTTATATGGAAGTATAAAAGTTTAAAAAAAACGCAAGCAAAAAACCCAGTGAAACCATTCACTGCACAAAATGTGACACTACAGAAAGACTTTATGTTTACTCTGCTCCTAAAGCATCAAATATTTCTCCTTCTGTCTCTTTCAGTGGTACAGAGGGAGCAGATAAAGCAGAAACCCTGGCTCCAGCCATGGATTTCTCTCCTTTTCTGCACCAAGACTGGGAGGGGAAGAAACGCCACATATTTAACTGTTAAGTAAAAAATAATTATAATAATTAGGCCACCACACATCACACTGAATCCTGCTGGCTGCTGTGCAGTGATGTGTTACAGGGAGTAACTGTGCCAGGAGGAGCGAGGAAAGAAGAGAGGGGAATGAAGGAATGAGCTGGGATTATCTGCCCCAGGTTCAGGAAGGATGGGGGAGGATGGAAGGAAGCTGTGATGTCTCTATCCTTGACATGACAACAAGCTTAAAATGGCCACTCTGGGGCTGCTGAGGACTTCATGACACCTGAGCTTCATTTTCCCCACAGCAAATGATTTCTCCAGGAAAGCCCTGGATGACTCTTTCAGATATCCAGACATTGTTAAGGTGAGCACAATGATTTTATGTCCAGCCCGGTCAACCTGGATGAAGAGCTGTCCCCAGCACACTGGAAATGTGACCTGAACCAGGAGAAGGCAACTGCTTGGGGAGAAAAGTTTAGAAGTGAGGGTGGAGAAAGCAAACCAGAAGAACAACACCCTGCCATGGTCGTGCTCTGATAAAACCGTGTGGCCATGAGATGTGGGGGAGCTACAGGAGTGTGGCATGAACCAAGCACAGGTGATGAATTTATGGTGAGAATCACCAGAGTTTGTGATTTTCCAATATCCAAAGACACCAAAAAGTGCAAAAGTCTTTCTTCTTTCACTGAAATTCACTGAGTAATGATTATTTCCAACCTGTCAGCAGGTTGCAGCATGTGTCTCACCAAGGGAGGGCTGAAAAATTTAATAACCCCCATGGGTGTGTCTTTATGCAGAGAGAAAAGGGCTGGAAGCTGAAGTGAGACCTCTCTCTATCAACAGTACCTCCATCCACAGGGCAGTGCAGGAACAGCCCCAATGCCAGAGATGGGGAGACTCCACCTATGGACTCCGCTCCCCAGGCTCCCGCTGCACCTACAGAACCTGCTCACAACCAGGTGAGAGCATCGAGGGAAAGCTCCCGGCCCTGGAAACTCCTTGGGCATGGACAGCTGCTCGTTCCCAACGCTGCCAGCTGGGGTAGCTCCATTCCATGGACAGGTTCTGCTCTTCCCTGCTGGAGCAGAAGGAAGGACAGCACTCTGTGCTCTGGAAGGGGGGGTGGCACTGACCTGTTCTTCCACGAGCACTGAACACCCCCCAGAGCTGCTCAGCTGCTCACCAGCAGCAGGAGGATCTCTGACAAGGAGCTTCAGGCAAATGGATGTCAAAAAACCTCTCGGAGCCCCTCTGTGTGCCCACACTATCCCAGAGCTGGCTCAGCTTCAGGGATGGGGAGAAAAGGAGGAGAATTCCACTCCTAGCAGGAAGACAGAGCAGCAGGAACAGCAGATCCATTATTCCAAGCAACAGGACCATCAGAATTTCGGTTGTTCAGCAACCAGTGAGGACCTGGGCCATGGTCCTTGAGTCATGTCTCATCCCTTACCTGTCCAAGTCTGTTAGGGAGGGATTTCTTGGATCACCTTGGAGTCAATGCTCCCGGGCAATGTGGTCTCTGACTTCACCCAAGCTCTGCACTTCAGTCAAGCTTCTCGTACCCCTGTTATTAATTTTTAGTCTCCCTGGTGCCACCAGGAAGGCTGGTGGGATAACCTGAGCCTGGCCTGGGGGAGGGAGGAGAAGGAGGTGCCTGCACAGGCAGTGCAGCAGGAACTGAGGAGCTGCAGCCCTGAGATGTGAAGATCAGAGAATTGTGGAATTGTTTAGGTTGGAAAAACGCTCTAAGATCATCAAGTCCATCCCTAACCCATGTCCCCAGGTGCCACATCCACACATTGCTTGAACACTTCCAGTGATGGTGACTCTGCCTCTTCCAGTGCCTGACCATCCTTTCCATGAAGAAATGCTCTCAACATCCAACCTAGACCTCCTTTGGTGCAGCTTGAGGCCATTTCCTCTTGTCCTGTCCCTTGCTCCCTGGTGCCAGGAGCAGGAGCTGCAGCACAAATCCCCAGCTCCCGCTTCCCCAGCACCTCAGTGCAGCTGTTGTAGCTGGTTCAAGGCAAGGCTTGTTCCCCTCCCCTCAGACTCTCCCAGTTTCATTATTTACTAAATGATAAAATGAAGGGAAAAAGCTCTTTTTGGTACTTAGAAGTGGCAGCTCCTTCACACACTTGTGGATGCAGACAGGGAAGTGACCGCAGCAGCCATTTCCCATCACTTTCTGCCTTGGAATACCCCAAAAAGCTACAAAATGGTCAGCTGAGACAGTTCAGGGAGTCAGTTCCCAACCTCTCCAAGTCCAAAAGCTTCTTCACAACAGCACCCAGGCAAGCCCATTCTCTGTTGTACAAGTTACACCCAGAGGAACTCAAGTAACCCCGAGCTAAAACTGGAACAAACTCCACCAGCAACCTCAAGTGAGAGGCTGAGCCATGAGCAGCAAGCCCGTCTCAAACACAGTTCAAGTCAGAAGGAAACAACCACAGTTCAGTTTCTATTTTTGATTTCTGTTTTCAATTACACCAGCCTCTTCTGAGCACCCATTTCTATAATAAACCCCACGCTCCCCAAGTCCCTTCATAAGTGAAAGGTTTAGGCAATTCAAATGCAACAAAAATCTGCATTTTGGAGCTCAGGTTAGAAGAAAGCTGCTGTTCTCAGCTGTGCTTTGTGAGGATCAGAAGCAGCAAAGTGACTCCAGAGCCTCACTCAAGAAAGCAAAACCAGGGAAGCTCCGTGCACAAAGTGGGAAACGGAGCAGCAATTCCAGGCAGGGAATAGCTACGTGTGCTACAGCATTTGGGGAAAAACACAAGCTGACAGTGTATTTAAAAATACTGCCCAAAATACTTGGTAGGGGCTGTTTCCTGTCTCCTATAAAGTGAGGTTTTCCAGCAGATCCTCAGTGCATGATCTGGGAATCAGGGCTTACTGATGCACATTTAACTTTCAGTCAGACTGCTGCAGTTCATTTCACTTCAGCCACTGTTGTTGAACACCCTAAATCTCTGCTGTTTTCTCTCACAGTGTGGTCACATTGTCTCCAGCATTAACTGGCTCTACCAACTCCCAGTGCAACTGTCCAACTCCAGGGCAGGCGTTTCCATCCAGGAAAAAGCCCTGCTTATAAAGCTGCCATTCACCTTCAGGTGCTAAAGTCATGCTCA
This sequence comes from Lycocorax pyrrhopterus obiensis, assembly GCA_014706295.1. Classification (NCBI taxonomy): domain Eukaryota; kingdom Metazoa; phylum Chordata; class Aves; order Passeriformes; family Paradisaeidae; genus Lycocorax; species Lycocorax pyrrhopterus. The sequence goes on from JACSVZ010000023.1 coordinate 723,015, forward strand.
TTTAAGTACCCTGAAGATGTAATAATGACAGGCAGTAACACTGAAGAACAATCCATTATTGGCCTGAAGGAGCCCCAGAATCAACACAAGGCACACGTTAATAAAAGTTGGGATGGACACAGGGGATTGCAAACCCCACGGTGCTGCCGCTGTCCTCAAAGGGAACGTGGAGTTGTTGCAGCAAATATTAACCCTGCTAAGGCCAATTTACTTATTTAGCACTTTCCAGCTCACAAATCTCAGTCTCAAAGCTCTCAGCTTGTGTTACACAGTTTAACCAAGTTTAAAAACTCCCACGTGAGGATAATTATTTATGTTGGTCTCGAGCATCCTGTGAGTGCTAGGTTTAGGATGAACTTGCTCCCACAGCCATGACCCTCCTGCACATGGCAGGGGCCAAAATCCCTCTCTCCACCCCCAACCCACACCACGGGTGTTTTGGATTAAAGGAAACAAACAGCTCATCTACAGCTCAGGTTTCTCTGCGCCTGTCCTGATCCAGCATATGACAGATGTAACTGGGAATAAAGCCTGCAATATTTTTCTAATGGTGACAGCTTCTCACAGATAATTATGGGCAGATTCAAATGCAACAGAGACAAAAATCTTACTGTGATAAAACTGGGAAAACACTTGGAATTTACAAGCGTAGTAAGGGCAGGGTCATAACTGGGTCCAAATGAAAGTTCTGGATCCAATTGTGACAGACTGGTGGCAAAGTCCCACCAGTAAAGCCCCCGATCGTCACTGGAATATTTCCTGCAAGGCTGTGCTGCCTCAAGACTCGTGGGCCAAAACCTGCTCAGAGAGAGCTCAGTAAATTTTAGGAATTATATTAGGAATAAATTAAATGGCTCACAGTGAATATATCCCGTGCCTTAGGAATGACCCATGAAAGAAGTAAGGAGCTGCAGAGCAGCAATGCACTCTCTGTCCTGTGCAGTATAAACACCAACCTGAAGTTCAGGTCAAGAACAGAAGTATCTAAACAAGATCCTGATCCCATCGTTCCCAGGTTGCCCAGTCATCCTGCAAACATTCCTCCACCACTGCCTGTCCCCGCCATCCCAGCCACAAACAGAAATCATTCTCCCTGTCCCATACGACCTTTGCCTGTGAGCAAACAAGTGCAAATGTCCCATTCTACTCTTTACACTCCTTTTTTTACCCTGCTCTGGAAGGCTCCAGCTCCCCTGCTGCTCCCTGAGCTGGAAGGAATGGGGATGATGGGGATTTGGGGGTGTCTGTGCCCACCTAACATTGCTCTCCTGAGACAGAACTCTCCCCACGCTGCTCATCCCAGTGTTCAACTGCTCAGTAACACAAGCGAAGCAAGAACAAAAGAATTCCCTGGAACAAACCTTCCATGCCTCAAGCCCCTGTCCTGACACCACAGGATTAATGGGATTTTTTTTCCTATTAACTTGTGGAAACAGCCTGCTCCTTCCAAGCCAAGGGAGCTCTGGGAGAGCTTTCCTGTCTTGTCCTGCCTCTCCTCCTCTTTCCCACCAGCAGTGCCGCCTCTGTTCCCTCAAAACCTACAAGAAGCATCAAAATCAGTTCCCAGGGACACGGGTTTTGGCAAAGAGAAGTGTAGGAGCTGATAGACAAGACAATTCCAGACACCCTGCCCAGGACAGATGGGCCTGGGTATCTGTCCTGACACTGGAGAGGTCCTCATTCTGCCACCCCTGAATTCTGTGAGCCAGAGCTATTCCCGGTTCTCCTTCTTAATAATGAAGCAGTTCCTTACAAAGTCCAAGTCAAGCAGGAATACTAAAGGATCCCTACAGGTCTGGCTTTTGTGGGCTAAGTAAAAACAACACCAAGCAATGCAATGGTGACAGATAACCAGGTGTATCACACAACAATGCAGAACTGGAAGTCGCTTGCTCTGCTCCGAGTTGGAACAGCAGGATTCTCTCAGGTGACATCTTCAGGAAACTGAATCCACCGACTTGTTTGGGGAATACTCAGAACGAGTTTCTAGTGATGTGAGAAGGCAAGGGAATCCCACAAATGCCTGGCAATGACTCCTAGAGGTTCTCCTCTCCGGGACGTGGGGTGGTTAATGGGAGCGGTGCCCCAGGGGTGAGGTCAGAGTTACTCAGCGGTGCAGGCGGCTGTTAGCGGGGTTATGCACGTGCCAGTAGCTGCTACAGGGCTGCTTTCCTCCACTCGAGTTAGTGGGTGAGTCACCTCCGCCCCCCTCCCCCAGCCAATTAGTGCAGGGTGATAACGAAGGGGCAGGTACTGTACCTGGTGATGGGCAGGTCGAGGCCCCGCTGCAAACTGAGGAAAGGCGGGAGAAACAAACACAAAAGGAAAGGCACAAAGAGTCAGAAACACCACAACGAACCAAAATGTCACACTCTATGCAAAATAAACCCACAGAAAATAAAATAACAACGACACAGTCAAAAGCTTTGCTGCAGGACAGCGACACACAGGGACTGAGGTGTCACGATGGACATCGCTACGGGCACTGTGCTGGGAGCTGGGATAAACAGCCAAAGCTGCCCGGGATCCTAAAGGCACTCAGGGATGCAGGCATTCCTTATCCTGCCTGGGAAAAAAAACATAAAACCAAAAAAACCAACTTAAAACGAGCAGCAGTGGAGATTCTGAAACTGTTCAAGGTGGAGGTAGATGGTTAAAGCAGCTGGGCCGGAGCCGTCCCGGGGATTTGGTGGGAGCGGAGGATGAAGACTCATGGCTGGGAAGAGCCAGGGAGGCACAGGGGCTGTGGGACATCCCTGCGAGGCAAAGAGCAGCCATTCCTTGCACGTACACCCCCTGCTACTGCATTTCCAGCTTTTCTCCTCCACTGGGATCGTAGCAAACCCCTCCTTAACGAGTGGGATCTGTCACCCTCTCTGAAAGCAAAGGATCACGTTATCCCGGGGTGTCCCCGTGGAGCTGAAGGCATCAGCAGTGGAGCCTGGATGGAGAACAGGAGGTCCTGGTTCCCAGCCCTGAGCTCAGGCTACTGAATCGCTTCCCACTCACTTGGGCCACGCACAGAGGAAAAAATCCCAATTTAACATGCTCAGTCAACATTAAAAGCATTTCCCAATAAGGAACTGATTGTTAAAATAGAAATAAAAATGAATGCAAGAAATGGAAAATATAAATAAAGATGACAAGGTACCCACTTCCAGAGCTGAGTTAGGTGTTGGAACCCTTAATTCTCAGTGTAACAAGCAGAGCTCCACAATGAGAGCAGAGATATTGATGAGAGCTCCAGTAATTAACTGCAGTGACCACAACTACATCCATAGGGGATTTTACCCACCACGTGCCTCTGCTGTGATGGCTCAGCACAGCCGCCTCTGCTCACTCAGGGGCTCTCTGTGGTTTACTTTCTGCCTCAGAACAGTGACCAAAACTGGCTACTAAGCAGTGACTTTCTTAATAAGTTTTCTTTCTATAAGGAGAAGTGGGCCTGGGTTCACTTGCAGCCCTTCCAGCTCTTCTAAAGCCATCAAACATGAAGCAAAGCATAAATATTCACTGGTCCATCTGATCTTTTCCTTTGTAAACACTTAAATTGCCTAGATGCAAAGATTTCCAAGAACTAGTCTGCTAATCCTGGTGTTTATATACTCCTTCTACCTTCACCTCATGGTGACACTTGGATGGAAAGTCATAAAAACCTTCAGAAATGAGTAAATATGGACACACAGACTGTTCCTGGGACAGGAGTTTATAAAGAATGACCTGCACTGGTTCACCAATTAGTTTTCTCACCCTGGAAAATTTTCCCTAAGCCTTACATTGAAGAATAAAAAAGCAAAGCATGGTCACCTTGTGAAACAAAAAGCTGTAATTTCTATCTTAATAAAACAGAAGGACTCAGAGCCTCTCAGCATCCTCCCGAGGCTCCGGGGAGGAGGAGGGCAGTGGCTCTGTGGATGAGGAGAAACAGGTACCTGGACGAGTCTCAGGAGATAAAAGCACTTCAAGTCCTTATTTTCCCAAAGAACTTCCCCTAAACCAGCTCAAATATCCTGTGTTTGGGAAAAGGGACTAAAGGTACCCTGGAAGGGTTGAGCCTTTCCGTGAGGCTGCCTGCACGTTCTGTGTTAGACACCAGTGAAAGAAAACAGCCAAAAAGAGAATGTTGGGATGCAGAAACCTCGTACTGCTTCATTTCAGGGCCAAAGCACCTCTCATCCCTGTTCCACAGAAAAGATTTGTTCTCACTGTGCCTAAAACAAGAGCTGGAAGTTTGTATCTGAAGAAGCCAAAGTATATTCCATGGTGGAAAGTAATGTGTGTTACAAGAAAAAAATACAGAAATAAAATAAAATAAAAGCTCCATGTTAGTGAAAAATGCCCTCATCTGTTTTGCACTGGTCACCACTGGCTCTTGATTTTAAATTTTTTTAAAAATAATTCATGCTGATAGGAATTATTCCTGTTAATAGCTGTAAGCAACAGAACAAACTGTAGTCACTGCTGGCTTAAAATACACACTTTGGGTTGTTTTTTCTCTGTTTGATGAAGACAGTAGATAGGAAAACTTTATCAATCCTGGGTCCAACCTTCCTGCCCCATGTCCCTCACTCCCTACAGTCCTGCCCACTGCTCCATGGACACAGGGAATGTTCTCTCCCTGTGGATGTTGGGCTGGCATACCTCATCGCTCCTGGATTGCTCCAGCACCCTCTCCAGCACATCTTTTCTTGGCAGAAGTCCTAAAATTGGACAGTTGTGTTGAGGTCACCTGGTGCTCAGGACTGGCATGGCCAGGAGCTAACGGGGAATGTTCAGCAGCCCTGAAGGACCCGGATTTTGTTTTCCTTCCTCAGCTGGAGCTTTGCAATTCCCGCTGTGGGAGTGATGCTAGCGGGGAGCAAATGTGAAGCCGGTTGGATTGCAAAGGCAGCTGCGCTGGGAGGAACAGAAAACCTGAGCTCTGCACTTCCAATGGCCCTTGGATGCAGAACGGGATGGAGGAAGCTCTGGCTCGAGGGAGGGGTTGGGTCAGTCCTGCCTGCCCACGCCAGCCGTGCTGGAGCACAACAGAAACCCAGGGATGGCAAAGCCACCCCGCCACCCTCCTCGTCCCCTCCTCACCCTCCCCTCACCACCAAAAAGGACGGTTAAAAATATAAATTAAAATAAAATAATAATAATTAAATTACAAGTAAATAAATCAAGCCAAGAACCAAATGCAGGAGTAGCTCAGGCCTGGGCTAGTCTTGCATTTGCTTTGGGGTGGGAGGTGGAATGAGATGTGATGGGTGGGAGCAGTTTTTAGTCATGGGGTGGAGATGGGCACTAGCAGAGCACATGGCAAAACCTGCACACAGAGAGCTCAGAACAGTACAAACAAGGCTGACAGGTGCAGATAAATTCTTCCTTGGGATCTCCTCAGTTATGGGCCAAAACCCTACAAAATTTGACATTTACTGGCCGAATTTCCTGCAGATTCTCTCTCTGCTGAGTGACAACGCCCAAGGAGCCCTGGTCTCTGTTCTACCCCAGGTAGATTCAGCTTGGGGCCCTCGTGGCAGCACCTCACCTGGCAGAGGCTGCCACGGCAGCTCGTGCTTTCAGCAAAGAAGCAAAATCAGTGCATTTCTGTAGCCAACAAAAAAGGATGTGGTAAAAAAAATATATATAATAAAGAAAGGAAGGAAGAAATAAAAACAGTGCCATGGGCACAATTGCCTGCAAGAAGGAGTACAGTTTGTTATATTGCTTACAATGCAGTATTTTATCCAGCCTCTTCCAGCCAGGGACCTGTAAACCGGACTCTGTTCCAAAACCTTCCTCCTCTTCCAGTTTTCTGTGCAATGTATTGGCACTGTTCTGCTGGGCTGTCAAAAAAACTGGTTTAGAGATGCAGCTCTTCAGTCAAGTTTTTGCTCCAGTTCTAACCATACCAGCTCAGCTGCGCTTTGCAACAATTAAAGAGAAAGATGATTATACTTACTGAGGAAAGAGTTTTATCAGAGTGTCCTGCATTACTGATCAGAACGGGGCACTAAGGACAAATTCCCAGCTGTCCACGTCACAGAACTTCAAAATCAGTGTTACCTGGCTCGTTCACCAGCACGGAGGTTAAGGGGCCTCAGAACAAACCCTGCAATGTCCTGGAGGGGAAACCTCCAGAGCTGGGCAAGTGCCCCAGCGATGCTGCAGGTTCAGGGGTTCTTGCCCTGTGTACATCTGTATTTATACCTGGTTTGTGGACAAACTCCTCTGTCTCAGAGGCTTTCAGTTTGCTCCAGGAGCATTCACCTTACTCTAAAAAGAAAAGAGTGCTGGGAAGGGACCAGGGGGTTATGGGCAACCTGAAGGTGTCCTGACACAGAGGGGCAGGAGGTGCAGGATTGCTGCTCCCTCGGCTGACAGAGCCTTGAGACGTGGTGATGGGAAGCCACCACGCCTCCAGAAGCTGGGCTAAGCCTCTGATGCCCTAGGAGGGTCTTCTAACATCACGTGGAGCTGTGCTATGAGCAGAGAATCCCCAGAAACTACCTGGTTTGGGGAACTGAAGTCCTACAACAGCAGAGCAGTATCACAATAAACACCCCCCCCAAAAAACAGACTGTGAAGGATGATCAAACCTGAAGTTGGATGAAAAACGGGCTCAGCACAAAAAGATCTGAATACACAGAAGCTCTAGGTTACATGTGAGCACCTCCAGGGTTAGAACCGATCAGTGGCACTGATTTGGGAGCAAAGCCCAGAGGCCACTGGAGACCAAGTGCTGCTGCAGAGAACTGCTTGTGTTTGATCTTTGGTCTATCCCTGTGTAAAACACATCCTTAAAGAAAAAATTAAAAGAAAAGAAAAGAAGAAAAGAGAAAGATTCTGGCAATGAACCTGAACTCTACAATGAAGTGAACCTGAAAGCAACTAGGCTAAAAATAAATGGTGTTATTTGAAGGTAGATGAGAATCCCTCCATCGCTTCTTTAGCAACTTTAGAAGGAAAACTATCCTACCAGGAAAGTGTCTGAAAAACTCAGTCAAGGTTTGCCATTCGGGATGTGCTTCCCAGTCAGTAAAATGGGCTTTCCAGAGAACCAGCCATGTGCTATAGACACACACAGACAGAGAAACACACGAACGAGGAAGAAAGAACAGGATACGAGGCCAGCGTGGGCTCCTTACCGGCGAGCGGGTCTGAGGCTGCGTGTTCATTGTTTGAGGGGCTTGAGGGTACACCAACGTGGTTGGAGCTGCATTCTGTCCTGAGGGGTAAGGAGCCTGCCAGGGAACAAGAAAAGCAAATGCAAAGTGAGTGGATCCAATGATTCATCCCAAAAAACAGGAACAGAACACGTTATCAACTGGAGCGACTGATACGGAGATAAAGATGAAAAGATTGCAACGGAGAAACCGTCCCTGTCAGGGACCAATTCATCAACACTGCCTCTCACGGTAATAGCTTGTAGCTCTACTAGTAAGTAGCAGCTGCCTTACTCATTATTAGTCAGAGTTTACTACTATTTAGTAAGTCAGAGTTTGCCACTATTCACCACCTGAGCTCCCCAAGTGCTGCGGTGGAAAACAACCCAAGGGACGCACGACCCTAACACCGTGTCACCAAAACCCTGCGTGTCCAAAGCCTTGGCCACCTGTTTCCAAAAACCTCCTCTGAACCAGCTTCCAAGGAAAGCCAGAACTATAGATGATGCCAATAAATCCTCCAAAATCAGACAAACAGCAAGAAACAACCTTGAGTGTGTTTAACAGGAGCTGCTGCTGCATTAAAGCGTTTCCAACGCAGTGGAACGGCCCGAAAGCATCCCAGATGGAAGGCAGGCCATGGCTACAGGCTCTGCAAATTTTTCCTACTTCCACCCATTTCCATGGGCTATACAATTTATCCCACCAGATGCTCTCCCCAAGTGTTATTTGCCCAAAGTAACAATAAACTGGAGCTCTGGAGCTCTGCCGATGATGCATTTTAACGAGACATTTAGAAACAACTTTGCAGACTGCCTTTTTCCTTATTCTTTTTGAACAAAAACATTATAATTTACATTATTATTTTTTTAAATAGTTTATTATTGCAATGGCACAAAAACCAGCCACCAGCCTGCAACAGCCTTTGCTCTCAAGAACCATAGAATCACAGAATTGTTAATGTTGGAAAAGCTCTCTAAGATCCTCAAGTCCAACTGTGCCCCAGCACTGCCAAGGCCACCACTAAACCGTGTCCCCAAGTGCCACAGCTACACATCTTTTAAACCTCTCCAGGGATGGGGACTCCACCACTGCCCTGGGCAGCTGTGCCAGGGCTGGACAGCCCTTTCAAGGAAGCAGTTTTTCCCAATATCCAACCCAACCTTGAGGCCGTTCCCTCTCCTCCTGTCCCTGTTCCCTGGGAGCAGAGTCTGACCCCCCCTGGCTGCCCCCTCCTGTCAGGGAGTTGTGCAGAGCCACAAGGTCCCCCCTGAGCCTCCTCTTCTCCAGGCTGAGCCCCTTTCCCAGCTCCCTCAGCCACTCCTGGTGATCCAGACCCTTCCCAGCTCCGTTCCCTGCCCTGGACACGCTCCAGCCCCTCAGTGTCCTTCTTGTCCTGAGGGCCCCAGCACTGACCCAGGACTGGAGGTGCCCCAGCAGGGCCAGCACAGGGGTACAATTTGCATTTTTTTTTTCTGCTTTTCTATCCCTGGACTAATCACCTGCTGATAAAAGTGCAATACAAGGTAAATGAAACAAATGTTTGGAAACAATTCAACCAGGAATTCCCCAGTCTCAGGGAAAAAAAAAAAAAGAGGAAAATACAATAAACACCCCCTCCTCAAAACATGGCACAGGGGATGAGGAAGGAGCACAGCCCAAAAACAGCCCCATCCCAAAACCCAACTGCTGCAACATCTTCTATTCCTGCTCTGGGACCACTGGAACTGCTTTTTAAAGAGCAAAACTTAGACATGACTCTACAGACACTAGGACACCGCTCCTACCACACAACTTAACTAGGCAGGACCTTCTGTTAGCTTCTGTCTCATTTTCACAGCTTTTTGGGTCAAAATGATGATAAAATGTGTGTCTCCAAATACATGTCTACATCTTCACTGTGATCCAGGACACAGAACACACTGGGCAGGGGATTTAGCTGGACAATGTTGTTCTGGAGTCGTTTACACCGGTACAGCAGCTCTGGTTCAAGAGCAATTAAATGCTTTGCCCAGCTCCTGATGGCAGCAGCATCCTCTGAGCGGTGGGCAGGGCAGGTTTGCCCTGTCCCTCATCTCCAGGAGCTCACTGATCTGATCCACTCCAGCCACCCCTTCCCTCCCTTTTCACCACTGCCAAAAACTAATTCATGGAAACAACTAAATGGAAAGAAGACTTCTGATTTTTTTTTGAGATGTCAGATGCAGCATCAGCTCTTTTCCCTTTTACCTGACGAGTGATTCTGCAGGAGCTGGTGGTGCCAGTGTCGTTCCAGAGTGAATAACCCAGAGCTAAGGAGACGTGGAGAAACTCTTTTCATCCACGACCTGGAGAAGCTGTTCTGCCTTTGTCATATCCTGCTGCTGACTTTCTGCATCTGGGATCTCTGCCCAGGATGAGATTAAGGCTTCCTCCCCTGGAGGATCAGCACAGGTCCAGATGCTGCTGTTCATATCATGGAATCATGGAATGGTTTGGGTCGGAAGGGACTTTAATCATCCTCATCCAGTTCCACCCCTGCCATGGGCAGGGACACCTTCCACTGTCCCAGGCTGCTCCAAGCCCTGTCCAGCCTGGCCTTGGACACTGCCAGGGATCCAGGGGCAGCCACAGCTGCTCTGGGCAACCTGTGCCAGGGCCTCCCCGCCCTCACAGGGAGGAATTTCTCCTAATATCCAACCCAAACCTACTCTCTTTTAGTTTAAAGCCACTCTCCCTTGGATCTCTCCCACCAGCCAGCAGCGAGCACACAGGGTAGGTGACTGTGATGGGAAATATTATAAATAAATAACACCAATAAACGCACCAGTTGACCACTGGCTCCTTGTGCCTCCAGCTCCACATCTCAGGAGATGAGACCTCCTCCCAAACTGCTGCTCCCACAGCACCTCAGCAACAAGAGAAGAAAATATCTACTATTCCTCCCCATCTTCAGGCTCACAAAAACATTTTCTTCAGGCTTAAATTGCACATGACAGAGCAGAGCTCTGATGTGACTCCCAAAGGGTAAGTCAGATATCTGATGCTGCCCCAAAGTCTGTACCCACCTCCAAAACAGCCCCAGCTTCCTTTTAATCACCCAATCCAAAGGAAATGTGAGAGAAAGGGAGCACAGCTAAAACTAAGCCTAAAAAACCTCTTGAGTTTTACCAGCAAAACTATAAAACAGGTATTTGGAAACACAGTGCCAAAGGCGTTTCACTGGCGACATGTCACTTGTGACACTGTGACACAATCCAGGGTTAAAGTTGCTTTAGTATTTAAACCCTACCAGCATGAGCACAGCACTAAGTTATAAATAAAGAAAAAAGCATATAAAGGCTTAACCAGAGGCCACTGCAGGGTTTCTGCTATTAAGGTGTCATCAGCCAAAGCAGTTTTGGACAGACGACCCCCCTGGGTGCGAGGTCACAAGCAAGGAACAAGTGCAATACAACTCCCACTGAAGACCACAAACATCACCTAAATAAACATGTTTTACAACTATTGCACAACAACAAATGCTTCTGCTCCACGTTTCCAACCAGAGGGACGTTGCCTTAACTGGTATTTGTGTTAAAACCATAATAGGGGGAAGAAAAGGGAGGGAAAAGTGGCTTATAAACTTCTGCAGGTAGTAACTTCACATCGGCTGTGGGAGCCTAAATAAACTATCAAAGATCCAACAGAATAAATCAGAGCACTCTGCTGCTTTTCATACACATCAGCTGATTAAAGCATTGCATCTATTCATCTGTCAAAGGGCTTTTTTCTGTGCCAAGCAGCTAAATGGGTACATAAAGTGACATGGTCACGTGCAGCCACACTGGGCTCCGTGCACCGGGGCTGGAACGCTGAGGATGGAGTGAGGGAATGAAGAGATCAGCAAGGAAATGCCCCAAAAATCCCCTAAATAAACCCCCACGGAGGGGAAGGCAGGGAAGCAAGTACTGCTCTGCAGACAAATGTTGGTTCTGAAGCATCTACAGGCTGGATTGAATCCCTGAAGTTCAAATAACTGCTGGAAGAGGACGGAGCGCTGCTGAGCTGCTCCACTTTGAGACAGAGCAATTTGCTTCCCTTAAAGCTCTCACCTTCCTGATTTTATATTTCAGCTGTGGCTGTTCAGGGGAAGAAGGTGATAATAGCTGAGTGTTTACGTATTTCCACAACTTGCTGGGAAAACCCTTTCTCTGGGCTGTTTCTCGAGCTGCTGCCTGTGCTAAGCAAAGAAAAATAATCACTATCAACAAAACAACTGAAAGAAGTTATTCTTAGCTCAGGCCTCGAGCTGGTTAATAAACACTGAGCCTGCAGCGTAACATGACTCCCTCGGGACTGCCGGTCCTGGGAATAAACAGGCAAAGTACACACATCAGGCTCAAAAGAGCTGAGTCACCCAGCTCTGCCTCTGGAAAATTTTTTTGGGAACAAAACTCTTCCAGCCCTAGGCAGAAAGGTGTCCCTTGCTGAGCTCTGTAGCTGGGCTGGCCGGGAAGGGGTTAATCCCCGTGGCTGATTCCCGAATCCTCTCCTGACTCAGGGAAGAGGTTGCTGGGTCTATATTTACTGAAGTTACACATGAGGAGGAGAACTGGACTTGCAGCTCCAGCACATGACCGTGACTCAGGAGCTTCACCGCCGCTCCCATCGATGTCACCGTGACCTTGGGGAGGAAACCTTCGCATTCCCAGTCCCTTCCCAGCCCCACCAGCACAGCCAGGGCCCCGGCTCCCCCGGACACCAGCACAGAGCTTGAATCTCCTGGGAGAAACGTGACAGAGTGCGCAAAACACTTTAGAACAACACACGGGGTTTGCTGGGGCCACAGGCAGCCCCTGGCTGTCCCACAGCCGCCCCAAAGGGCTTTTTCTGGCATGGCCACAAACCAACGTGGTGCTGCAGGGAATAAAAACTAAGGCCCCTTGCCCAGGTGGTTTGGTATCTCGTTATATCTCATGTATCTCTGCACTAATGATGGAGAGCACCCAGCTGAAAACTCACCTAAGTGCCACCACACACATTTTCAAAAATATCTTGTTACTATTTTATGTCAAGGCATCAAATATCAAAAACAGGCACTGGCTAGAAACAGGATAAAACTGTTCTGAGATCCATCTCTTTCTCCAAACAACACAACACCTCCAGCCCACCCCCGTGTCTCCTGTAGTACAGGTATTTCTGCATAACACCTGCACTGGTCTGTTCCCAAGCCATTCTCTGACCCGGTTAAATGCTAAATATTGATTCAACCCCCCAGCTGGGCACTCAGAGGCACAGTCAGTGTTCTTTACGCCAAGGGTCCTGTCCTTAGATTTATAAATTCTTACTTACACAAGCCCCTCAGACCAAAGGCAGCTGCCCCTGGAGCAAGGTACAGGAGAGGGAGGTCATTGCACGGGAGTCTCCTCTTTACCCCTGTTTTTAACAACCAGACTTGGTTTTCCTTCCTGCTGCTGAACAATTTTCCTTGAGGAAAACCACAAAGGGAGCATGGGATCGGCTCTGTTGATGCACCAGCCCTGGAGGCTGCTTTTGCAGTTTTCCCCTGGGTCATTGGCCTGGACAGCAGGAACTTGGCCTCAGATGCAGGTGAAGAAATCCCCCACAGCAGCAGAACCCATCACTTGACTCACAAGTGTGGAGTGACGGTGACAGCACGGATGTGGCTTTTAATTCTGAATCATCATTTCTTTGTGGAGCTGGGCCAGCTCTGCCCTCCCACAGCCCCAAATCCAATCACTGTGACAACTCAATCACTGCAACCCAAACAACTGCAACCCTCCAGTGAGGGAAATCTCCGGGCATTCAGCTCTGGGAAAGTAAGAGGATTATAATTTAAACCCCGTATCTTCATTTCTCCCTAATGAACTCCCCGCAGGCAGCGCAGCCCGAACAGCAGCTCCTCAGGCTGCCCCTCCTCACTCACACCCAGCACCTTCATTTCCCCCAGCTTTGGTTTGTGCACGCCCTGGATTCTGAGAAAGGTGCATCAGTGCAGACTCGGTGCCAGGGGATGAGCTTTCCCGGGCTCCCCATGGGCAGCTGCTCCCGCTCCTGCGGACACGCACAGAACTTCCACAGACTGAAGGCTACAGCGAGATTTTACTTCTTATCTGATGTGAAAAGCTGTGTTACTGAGGGCAGAGAAAACAGCCTCAGCCAGAGCATCCCAGAAGAGCCCAGAATCTCCTCCTCCCACAGGCACGTGGCTAACGAGAGGCTCATCTTCCATCCAGGTGCTGCCTTAGGAACGGCAGCAGCATCCAGGGAAAGGCACAAAGAAGTTCCTGCTTTCCCTGTCTCCCTTACCACACTCCCAGGGGTTGCAGCAGAGACCCCTGAACATGGCGTAGAGCAGCTTTTGACCTAAAACCAGTATTAGGGGACAAAATAAACCACTTTGTAACTCTGCTACTGAGCTCTGGAGATGGCCAGGACCAGCCCCAGGTACCTCCTGCATCTGAGCAGAAACAGGGCAGCACTTGCTCCTGCACTTCTCCTGGACACATCTGAGTGTTACCATTGTTTTGGCAACCAGATCATTCAAGCCTACCTCGCTTTTTACCTCCCTGGTGTGCTCTGCACTCAGCAGAACAGGCTTCAAAGCTGCTGGCAGGAAAAACCCCAGAGTGTCTGTAACATATAGATCCAGCTCATCTGCAAATACTACAGATGATGGTGGAGAAACCTGAATTATTAAATTTATTCATTTCAGCCCTTTTTTACACAGCACCCCCTCAAATAATGCATAAAGCATATTCTCCCACTACTCCTGTGAGTTATTCCAGCCTTAAAAATAGCACAACAAATGATTAAAGCACTAAACAAGGACAATTCCCCTCTAAACGCTCCCAGTTTGCCTTTCATTATGACAATATTTCAGCGATCATCACACACACTCTCGGATCCCTCTGCTTAAACACGAGTCCCCATTCATAGCTACGTGGTCAAATATGCAGGTTTTAGGTACCCATCACACCAGGGATGCCACATTTTTTAAGCAGCTCGTTTGCAAATTATCCAGAATCACTGAAATCAGCTCGTCCTCACCAGGGCACTGCTGTAAAACAAAAACACGCAGCAGTTCTACTCTGCTGCCTCTCTAAGCCAGGGCTGCTCCCCTGCAGGGTGCACCAGCACCTGAGAAACACTGTTTTCCCGCTTATATTGGTATGTAATGCCTGGAATATTCAAAGTCCCATTGAAATCAGGGACGAAAGGACCAGAGCTCTTCTCTGATACCAAACAAGTTGTGCAGATGAAGAGTTTCCACTTAAAAAACAGAATTTAGCACAATTCCAGTGCGAACACTCTGCTCCTGATGGAGGGGCTGGGATGGCACCAGGGTAGGACATGGTCCAGATCTCTGCACATCGGATTTACTGGGAAGTTTTGAGGTTTGGATTTGGGTAGAGGACAGAATAAACAGGAACTGTGACTGTTCAGTGAGTTTATTTAAATATGTAGGTTTTTTCTAAAGCTATTTCCTCAAAATGCCAGGACTCGGCTCCAGGTGTCTTGCCTGATTTTAGGGATTTAACAAATTGCAAACAAGTAGAAGACGCAGAGAAGAAGGAGTTGGCATCCTCACTGCCCTTCTCCTGACAACTACACTGGTTTATTCCCTCTTTTTCCATAAGCCCAGCCTTCAGGGAATTCCTGATGCTGGTAAATACTAACATTTTAGTGGAAGGTGTCCCTGCCCATGGCAGGGGGTGGAACAAAATGAGCTTTAAGGGCCCTCCCAACCGGAACCGTCTGGGATTCTGTGATTAAGCTCAGCCTTTAAAAGGATACAAATCTCCTGACCCAGGAGGAATTACTCCTCTCTCCCCTTTTTCCTCGGCAGCAGTTTGTCTTGGGATACATCACCTGTGTCATTACCTGCCCAGCCAAATTTGTAACAACCTTTTTCATGGCTTTACATGTTTTCACGTCACACATGTGAGTGGGCAAAGCAGCAAGAACAGGGAAAGTGAGACCCAGGTAACACCCACAGAGCTACAGGCACTTTTCCTACTTTAACGTGGATAATGAGATTGTCTGCAAGGGAAGATGGTGAAGGAAACATGGTTTGCTGTTCCCTGGACAAGGACTGTGTGGTCCCTGGCACAAACAGACACAGAATGCACATTCTTGACCTGTTGGAGCGAGTCCTGAGGAGCCCATGGAGCTCCTCCAGGGCTGGTGCCCCTCTGGAGCCAGGCTGGGAGAGCTGGGGGTGTCCATCAGGAGAAGGCTCCAGGGAGACCTCAGAGTCCTTTCCAGGGCCTAAAGGGGCTCCAGGAGAGATGCAGAGGGACCTGGGACAAGACCCTGGAGTGACAGCACAAGGAGGAATGGCTACCACTGCCAGAGGGCAGGGTCAGATGGGATATTGGGAAGGAATTGCTCCCTGTGAGGGTGGGGAGGCCCTGGCACAGGGTGCCCAGAGAAGCTGTGGCTGCTCCTGGATCCCTGGCAGTGTCCAAGGCCAGGCTGGACGAGGCTTGGAGCAGCCTGGGACAGTGGAAGGTGTGGGACTGGATGAGCTCTAAGGTCCCTCCAACCCAAACCATTCGGGGTTTCAGTGATTTTCTCCTCAGCTCTACGGGGTGTACCCATCCCTCACCACGGTGCAAAGGCAGACAGAACACCCAGCCTGAGGGAGGAAAGAATCACCTTCCTCCTTCCCAGATAAGGCTCCAGCCCATCGGCCAACTCTGGACTCCAGGCCACAGCGAGGACCCAGAGTGAAAGACCGAACCCAGTGTGATTCTGAGCCATGGGGGTGGGCAGGGGTCCTGCTGCTGGCTGCTCCCTCCCAAAGCCACTTTTAAACCCATCAGCGTGGAATCTGCTGCTAACGAAGGCCTGAGGCCGCGGATCACCTCACAGGAAACCATTCCATAACATCTGGAAACGCTGCTATGGCTTCACTTGGCTCCTTACTGAGGCTGAACTGCCAGGCCCCACCCGGGCTGCAGCACCTGGCTCACAGCCTGGGGTGGTCTGCTAACGACCATTATGTAATTAAGTAAATTGGCATTTTCCGTAATAAAGGTACTCAGAAATATGGAGTGTGTGTGCTGAGGGCAGAAAATCCAACATCTCCACTGCTGAAAGCAGAGCTGGGACTGTCTGCAGAGACACCCTTGAGTTCACAGAGTGCCTTTCACTTGTTCTGTAAAACTGCCTCCCACTGCAACAAAAACATGGGACTTTGAGGACAAATACTTGTTCTCAGGAACACAACCCCAACCAGCCAAGAGTCTACTCCACATCAAAACAGCATCAGCAGCTTTGCAGCTTTCCTCCTATTTTCTTCCAAAAGTCAACAAGAAGCTCCAAAAATGTGTCACCTGGTATCTCTGAGGATGTTTCCATCCTTGGAGATGCTCAGAACCCAGTGGGAGGTGGCCCAGAGTTACCTGCTCCAGCTGATCCAGCTCAGAGCAGGCACTTGGACCTGATGATCCCAGGTCCCTTCCAACCTTCACCTGCTTGAGCTGAGGGCAGCAATCACATAAAATATTCAAGTTTAACTGAATTACACAGAAGCCCAGAAATACCCTACATATAAAGTGTCTGAATTTGCTCAAAGTTAGAACGACTCAACAAATTCCGGGTTTCCAATGGCACCATGAGCAGGATCTGTGGAGAACACGGGCACAGCCCTTCCAGGCTGCAGGAGTGGAATTACAGCTCCACCATCTTTGCTGGTTCAATGGAAAGCAGCATGGTGAGAGCTCAGCTGGCAGGAGAACCAGGCTGTTCTTGGATTCAAAGCCTCACTCACCTCTGGAATGTGGCTGTCCCTGCTGCAGGTTAAACAGCCCCAGAGGTTATTCCTCTGTTTCCCAGTCTGACACAACAGCTAACGGTGGGCTGCAGTAGCTCCAGGGCTCCGTCTCCCTGTTTCTCTGGCTGCAGGGATATTTCATGTCCTCTGTGCTCACAAAACGCAGGCTGTGTAAAGCCCTGACTTTCGTGCTGACTCTGGTGCTTTATGGAACACATGGTGTTTGTTTAAAAACTGCGTATTTTCCGGAGCATGCAAGAAAACATCCACTAAATTGCATGGAACAGAAGGTACTATTACAGAAGGAATTCCAGAATTGAAATTATTAAATGTAAGAAAATGGCAAATTGCCTTGTATTGTTTTGTCTTCTTATATTATGAATAAAAATGTGGTTCAACAAGTGGCAAAGTCGGAAAAGCACCAAAACAAAGCCCAGGGCATGTGACTGTGAGAACAGAAAACGCACATGGAAGGGTCCTGAAGAAAGGGATCTGGAGAATTTTTAAAAACCTACAGAGAAGTTTGATATTTCACTAAAAATGCTGTTTCATTCCCCCCCAAAACCACGTTACTGGCAAGTTTAAAAGTGCTTTTGATTCCCAACAATCTCACATGCCAAACAAAGCTGCTTCCGCTCGCACACGCAGCCAGGATGTGCCATGTGGCCAAGACACCCACTGAGAGCTTTCCCTTTCCAAATCCCTGCGCTTGCACAGGGTGGAAGGGCCAGGGAACACTCGGAGCCAGGTCACGGCTACTCCTGGGAGGAAAAGCTCAAGCAGCAGTAGAAAAACACTTCTCTCCCCACTGGGCAAACCAGACCACTTGGAGAAGGATTAAACACACCTCTCAGAGCAGGAATTTTTCACAAGGGCCTGGAGTGCCAGCACAAGGGGGAATGGCTTCCCACTGCCAGAGGGCAGGGTCAGATGGGATACTGGGATGGAATTCTTCCTTGGGAGGGTGGAGAGGCCCTGGCACAGGGTGCCCAGAGAAGCTGTGGCTGCCCCTGGATCCCTGGCAGTGCCCCAGGCCAGGCTGGACGGGGCTTGGAGCACCCTGGGATTGAGGAAGGTGTCCCTGCCCATGGCAGGGGGTGGGACGGGATGAGATTAAAGTCCTTTCCAACTCAAACCATCCTGGGATTCTATGATAGGATTCTACGTGGCAGATGAGGGGTGGGTCTAAAGCCAGACCTAGTCCTAACTAGACTCAGTATTTGTGCTGTAATCTTTTCTTTGCACACGTACATGATAAAATTGTAATGGGTTTTCCTTTCTCTCCTTTCCTTGCTAGAAAAAAAAAAGAATTAAAGGCTCTTTCTAGTCCTTCTTAAGTGCACAAATACTAAAACTAATTCATACATCCCTCCTATGTTGCGCCCTATGAAAGCCAACTGCTTCCAAGGTTAAATAATTAAAATTAATAGTGTTAATCACCATTTGAAGCTACATTATGCCTTCCCAACTCTCCCTTCCTGCAGCTCTTACACCCGGATGCTCTCCCAAATTAGAAGACACCCATGAAGCCGAGCATCCCCACACAAAGGCACCCTGAAGCCCAAAGGCACCGAGACACAAGACATGTTTGATGTTTCCAGCCAGATTTGCCCAGATTTAACTTAATGAGGTAAAAAGCACAGTAATGAACCAAAAATAATGAAATACATTCTAGGAGGAAATATTCCCAGCATTATTAACCCAATCAAAAACCTCCTAATCCTATTAAGAACCAGAGGGTTCAGCTGCACTTCCAGCAGGTCTTGAACACAAAGGCCAAAAGAAGATTACACTTCTGGATTTATCAGCTATTAAATAACTCGCAGTTTCAAATCTCCACCTGCAGTCACATATTCCTGCAAGCCTGGAATTAGCAAAATGCATTGGAAATGTGCCAGGATGAAGCCTGACCCGTATGTACAGAAGGAAGCACAAGGAAAGAAGTGAGAAGGACAAGAGCTCAAACTCTTGACTGGTCAGAAAAAAATCCATTGCTACACATTAATCTGGTTATTTAGGCAGGTTTCTTGTTCACAAAACACTATCAGGAGTTGTTTAAATTTGCTTTATTCTCATTATCTGGAATAGACAGCAGATCCAAGAAACCAGAATCTGCTGCTTGGAAGAGCAGTACAAACGCAACATTTCCCCTCAGCTGGTCCAGCACCAACTTCTTCATTTATACAAGGCGAGTTTAATCTTTCATTCTGTGTCTACACTGTGAATAAATACCCTGACTGACAACCACACGAGTTACAGGACTCTGGGTGGTTTTAACCAGCAGGGAATTGGCTAAAACTGCACCTTACACAAAACAAGGAGGTTCCTACACAGAGAAGTTCTCTGGGGGAAGAGTTCCCTGCAAAGCTTAGAGACCAGCTCAGATCACGGGATCCACAACGATGCTCTTGAGCACAGAAAATGATGGATAGGGAGTTTATCCGAATGAGACAATAAAACTGGGAGCCCCTGGTGCTCCAGGGGCACTGGAGGTTTATTATCTGATTTTATGCTGACTGTTTCCTCCTAGCAAAGCACACGTGGACCCAAATAATGAAGAACCATGGAGCTGGAATGGACCCACAGGATCATCCAAGAGTCCAACCCCTGTCCCTGCACAGACACCCCAACAACCCCACCCTGGGCATCCCTGGCAGCGCTGCCCAAACGCTCCTGGAGCTCTGGCAGCCTCGGGGCCGTGCCCATTCCCTGGGGAGCCTGGGCAGTGCTCAGCACCCTCTGGGGGAAGAACCTTTCCCTGATCTCCAATCTAAACTCCCCTGGCACAGCTCCAGCCATTCCCTCAGTCCTGTCCCTGGTCACCAGAATTTGGGGGAAGATGAGTTTGACACGTAGCAACCAGGCTCCAAAGGCAGCTGCCTCCAACACAAGGAGAGAACAAGGAGTAACACTCCCCATGTCCCAGGGCACCTGACTGACCACAGGGTACCAGAGCGTGAGGTTACAATTAAATTACATCCCTTCTTCTGTTCCAACCCCTTAATAAACATCCCTTTATTAAAAGCATCTCAAATTGGGCTACAGAAGATGGAAGCATTGAATAAACATCATGGTTCTAACAGGATTATTCCAGCTCCTGTAGAAAGGATCCAAGATCATAAAAGAGGGGCTTGGGGATTGCCTAATAAACATGCCACAGATGGCAGGCAGACTTGCTTCCTGGCACACATTCCCAGACCTGAAGGTACTAAGGAATGTCTCCCTGCTATTACAAACACTAATTTAACGATGGTGACATTTTTGAGGACCAGAATGAGACCACAAAACTCTCTTCACTTCAGGCACAGAACCAGATGGTAACAAGTTTCAGCTGGTACAATCTGTTCTGGATTTAAATCAGCCACCTAAAAGTCAAGGTCTCCGTGCACCAAGATCCGGAGAATTCAGCCCTCTTGCACTTTTGTTCACTCGGGTGTATCTCAACCTTTTTAGGAGCAGGTGAGGGATTCCACAACTACAACAGCTCCAGAGGAAGGTCCCCATCAGTGCTGTGGGATCCTCTGCTCCCCATGCGCTCCAGCATTCCAGCCCATTCCAAGAGGTAGCCGTGGGCAGGCAGCGCCTATCTGCTCAGTGCACAGCGTGTTCTAAATGAGGGCTGAAGCTTTCCATGATTACAGAGGAAATTCCTGGCAATTTGTACCAAGTGTGGTTGCTTGGTGCTTCAAAACTGTGGGCCTGGACTAAGAGAATCCCTCAGCATCCCACTGGAGCCCGCAGTTCCAAAGCTGAGGCAGAGAAAGCCAGGAGTCTTTTCCAAACCACTCACCCTCACATGCCAGAACCCACTGCACTTGTTCCTTGGGATCCTCCAAAACACTCCCAGGGCACGAGAGGGATGGAACTGTCTTCTCCTGGTGCCCTGAGCTCTGCACGCTGCCTCTGGAGGAGCCCTCTCCTCCTCTGTTCTCTCCATGGACAGAGGGAAGCTCTTTCCTGCTGCTCCCAGCCCAGCTGCTCTGGAAGTGCTCCCCTTTCCCGTCATCCTACCACGGCTGCCCCATCCATCGGTGTAAGGCACAGCTGGAATGGGGCAGACATAGAGCGCTTCAACTGCTCTCTGTTAAGGGCTCTGGGAATGTTCTCAGCCTGCTCTGGATTCTCCCATCCATCACAGGATGGTGCCTGACTGTCAATCCAGGCCCTGCCTGAGCTCTGGATAACCTGCTCTGGGAGCCATATCTGAGGAGGAACTGCTCTGCTCCTTTTCCAATGGCTTCTCCTTTCCTCTGCACACTGGGAAAGGGAATTGTGTCAAACCAGCCCCTTCTGCAGCCTCAAGTCAGGAGAGGAGGCAGAGGGGCCGTGCCCCTCCTCTCTCTGTCAGAATGAGGGAAAAACATGCAAAACCCAACAGGAATATGAAATTTTATGTACTTGGGGCCACATCTGGCCATAACATCACTGCCGCAGCATGTGCTGCGCATTCCCCCGCGCCGGAGTTCAGCACATTCCCGGGAGCAGCACTATGATTTCAAAGCCCTGGAATTTGGGAAGCAGAGACGCTGCCTCTTGCTGCAAAGACGGGGGTGTGGGACGGCTCCACATGGCTGCCAAGATCTCCTCACTGTGCTGCACAAACTCATCCTGAAGGGCAGCAAAGTGCCGGGGGGCGGCCGTCAGGAAAGCTCTCGGAGGAAGCGGAACAGGGAGCCGTGCTCGTTTTGGCTACGCCAGATGGGAAAGGTGGAGTGAGAGAAAGGGCCACCCAACCACCCCACCACAGCACCAGCTGCTTTTGTCTGTTTAAATAAAGCTAAAGGAAAGCAAACAAAGGCACAACGTTCACTTGCACCTGACTTCTCAGGTTAAATATCCCACACATTCCCTGATCCCTGGTTCCCAAACCCTTAATCAGACTCTAATTCAAACGAAGTGGTCTTGTCCTTATCTTTCATGCACAAACAGCCCCTCGCTACCTTAGGTATGCCTGGACAAAGGCAAAGACAACCTTTGTTCAGTGTTCTATCATCAACGCAGCGTGGGTGGGTAAAATACAGTTATTTGTGAAGTGGTTTATTGCTGTTAAAGGAATTAATAATAATGCATTCATCCGAATCCCATGTCAGCCTGGGTCCCTTTATCTCTAAAGGGAAACAGCAGGATTTAAGGTGTCCAAGAATCAGACAAAATTACTCAAAAATTACTCATCGCTTTCTAGAAGAAAGCAAACAAACGAAACCACGACGGAAATTCACAAACTACAAGAGGTGTGGAAAGAGGAAACTTCCACTCACCTCACTCTTAACACAAGCACCAGGGTGTTCCTTGAAGTGCATGGGAGACAAATCACAGAGGCAATGAACAGGTTAAACTTTCATCCAAATCTCCACTTAGCTTGGGAATTTCCTACCATGACATAACACAGAAACTCAACTCCTGACAGGGGCCCAAGCAAGATGCACAGAAGAATATTCAGACTCTAAATTTACCCAAATCTCTGATAGCTCAGGGGTATGGGAAACTTTCCCTGTGGACAGTTTATTGTGGAAGGCTTTGATCTCCTTTCAAACCTTTCTGGTGTCCCCAGTGCAGGCACGTGCATTTTGGGTTCTTTGCAGAATCCCAGAATGGTTTGGGTTGGATCAGGTTGTTCCATGGGCAGGGACACCTTCCACCAGACCAGGCTGCTCCAAGCCCTGTCCAACCTGGCATCACCACCCAACCTTCACCCAAAGGAGAGGGTTCCTGAGGGGAGCCCCGGCAGTGCCGACGCTGGCTGGGAACGAATAGGAACCATTTGTGCTGCTCCACTGCCGAATCCCACCTTGGCAGGAATCACCTGGGGAAAAGCTCTGCAGACCCCAGTCCTCTCTGGCCCCAAAGCTCACAGTGCCCAAAGCTTCACCTGCCTCGTAACCCTGATCTTGCTGTTCCTCCCTGTCCCTCAGCACACAAGGGCTGGCTCCACACAGCAGGAGCACCCTCCAGAGCCCCTGAGGGCCCTCAGCTGCCACAGAGGCTCTGAGGTCACTCCAGCAGCACAGCAGGGACACAAGCTGACCCTCACTTCCAAGAGCCAGAGGAACAGGAAAGCAGCATTTTCCAGCTGGCTGGAGATTTGGCACAGAGCCCACTCGCGATGGATGCACTGACTCAATGGGAAAATATTAAGGGAAGAAAAGAAATCCCTTGATTAGAACAGATTTAAAGAGGCTGCCCAGAATGTTCTCTTCTTCCCCTCTCCTCTGCCATGTGAGTAGCTTCCCTGTGTTGGTGAGGTTTACCAGGAAGGAATGTCTTGATCCATGACAAAAGCCAGGCAGCATCTGAGGGTTTGCTCTGCAACCCTGCTGTGTCCTCCCTGCTCCGTGAGCCCCAGTCCCCAGCCCAGAGCTTTTCCTTCCAGCAGCCCTGCAGCAGGAGTGCAAGGAACAGCTCCAACACCACTAATGCCTGCAGGAGACACTTCAGCTACTCATTCCCCACTCCACGGAGGATGAGCATCTGCACATTCCCAAACACAACCACAAGTTTCCACTTTCCCCGTCATGTTTTATCTAAAACATGCATAATTCAGGTGAAGTGTTCCCTCCATGACCTGTTTCCAGGCATCTCCCTGGCTGGAAGGTCAGCTGCAGTTTAATGCTTCAGAGGCTGGCAGGGGGGCTTGGATCCACCCGAGGCTCTCCCCATCACCTCCCCATTCCCAGCCCACCCTTGGCCTCTCATCCTGCTCCCCTTGCTCAGAACAAACCCACTCGCCTTAACAGATGACCTACTCAGGCCTTCCTGCTTGATCCACACAAGCAGAAATTAATCAAGAGCAAAGGGAACATCAGGCTCTCCTCTATCTCACACCTCATTCTTTACACATCCCACTTTCCCCATCCCAGTATCTTTTATCTCTCTTTTTTTCTTGCCCCATTACCTGCCTCTTTTGCCCCCTCCTTTTTCAGATAAGCTTCTCCACTCTCAAGTCAGCCCTGCAGAATATTTATCTAATAGAGGCTACAAAGAGACCAATTCATTCCACGTATCTCACTAAACTCTATTTCTCCATTCTTATTATAACTCCCATTTATCTCTTGTTCTGGACTTTTCTGTAACCAGCCCTTTGTCTCGTCTCTTTTATGAGCAATCATTTGTGCAACTCATTTTCCTGACCCATTTCTTAGAATTACAGAACTGCACCATCCTGTACAAAACCCCCATGGAAAATCCCTGACGGATGACACAGGGCACTTTTAGGGTGTTCAACCTGGGAGTCAGGCCATGCCCCAAACTGCCTGATCCAGCAGCAAAACACATTCCTCCTCATCAATGATTATTTTCTCTAATTTTTCAAGTTGCTTTTAGTTTCTGTTACAGACTCCACAAGGAACTAATGCCTAATAAACCTGTGTTTAATTTATAAATACCAGTTTATGGTATCGGTGTGCTAATCTAAGTGCTGCCTCTAGGTCACCGCAAGGTTCAAGCCACACCCTTTATCCACTTTATTTCTGCACTGGTCACAGACAACACAACTCAATTAATTGCTGAGCAGAGAAGCTGAGAATGGGACAAGAGGAAAAGGGGAGGCTGGGAATGCTCTGCTCCAACGCCAGGTCTTACCTGTGAGAGCCCAGGGGACGATGCATGTCCCGGTGGCGTTGCAGCAAGATTTGGGTGTCCCTTATTTATTTCATGTGCAGTGTAAGGGGATGGGGCAGGAGGACCCGGTTGTCTTGCTACTTGTGTTACCTGTGTGGAGATAAACTGTTAGTAAAACATTACATTAGTAATCAGTCTGCAGAGACTCCACTGTACATATCTAGAGAGATAAAATAATATGTATTTATCTAAGTGAAACACTGCACAAGTTATTTAACTATTTATGTGATTCAGGAAAATGTGGAAGGATCAAAAAGTCAGAGCACCAGCTGGAGTCACTGGTGGAAATGTGTTGGATCCCTCTGCCTTCAGGCCTGGGACCTTCTGATCTCTCCATGAGAAGCCGTATCAAAAAATATTGGGATTTTGCAAGGGGATACACATTACCAGCAACAAAGTAAGCGGGAAATTTGCATATTCCCCTCCAAAAAGGAAAAAGAAAGGGCTGCAGAGAGGCCACGGTATCTGCAGGGCTTGCCACAAGCAAAGAATGAAATAGCAAAGCAATTCTTGCATATGTTTATCTCCTTTCTCAGCTTCTATTAAAAATACTCAACAAAACACATTAAACAGAATGTTAGAAAAATGTTTTCATGCCACACAAATATTTGCTCCACTGTACTATCTCCATGATGGAACTGTTTTAAATACATTTTATAGAGTGGCTATAGTAAAAAAAAGGAGAATTAAAGGAAAAAAAGAGTCATATAACTATTGGGTGACACCTCCAGCAGTTCAACACAATAAAATTCTGGCAGATTGGGTTAAAACTCACACTATTGAAATTCGGCATTTGCTTCTCACTGACCTTTTCTCATTTATTTGTTTGCTGAGAAGCACTACTTAATCATGGAATGGTTTGGGTTGGAAGGGACCTTAAAGCCCATCCAATCCCACTCCTGACATGGGCAGGGACAACTTCCACTATCCCAGGGTGCTCCAAGCCTGTCCAGCCTGGCCTTGGACACTGCCAGGGATCCAGGGGCAGCCACAGCTTCTCTGGGCACCCTGTGCCAAGGCCTTCCCACCCTCACAGGGAACAATTCCTTCCCAACACCCCATCTAACATTCCTCTGTCTGAGCTAAAGGCACCTGAAGCCCACGGGCCACTGGCACTGCACAGGCCAATGTGTGCATGACTGTCCCCAGCAGGGTGAAGAGGGCAGAAGGAAATTCCTGGCTGCTTTAATGGAGTATTAGCTCCAAGCTCCCAGAGAGCAGAAGTCACGGAGTTCACCGCTTAAATGCTTTTTCCAAGTCACTTTCTTGCACTCAGAGTGTCCACGCCTGTCGTTACAGTTCCTAAACCACCACAGCAGCTGCGCCAGCACCGAAATCCCAAGAAATCACAACGTGCAACAGCTCCAGGCTTGGGAATGGGCCAGGAGCCTTCACTGTGGGAAGATTTACAGCCCCCGAGTGCTCATCAGAGGAAAGGGTGGGTCAGTCACAGAACCTCATCCTCTGTCCCCAACTGGATCCTTCCCTTCGCCAGGGATGAATCATCTCTTTTTTGGGCTGATCTCTCTTGGCAGGTGCGCGCACGCAGCCTCGGCTGAATCGGAGCCAGCCTTACAGAGAGCTCCATAAAACTTTCCACAGCCCATCCCCGAGAAAATTAAAGTCTCTTCCATGACTCCTGTGTCAACCCTGAGAGAGTTGTCATGTCAGCCGTGCGGCACTCGGTGCTTAGAAGTGACTACGGATCGTGATGGATATCAAATAATGCAGTCAGGGAAGGGGAGGAAGCAAAGGCAACACAAAATACAAAGAAATCATTCCCACCAACAGCTCCAGCGGCAGGTTGTGCCCATGCTCCTCACCAGGATTCTCCCTGAATGTCACTTCTTGGGGGAAAATAGAGGTTATTTTGTGATAGCTGTGGGTCTTCAACCACTGCCAGTTTTCACCTCCCTACTCTCACCAGTGCAAACACTGCTCCAGCTAAGGCTGGAGCCATCCAAAATCCTCTGATCCAACAGCACCAAGTCCACAAAGGGCTTTGACAATGGGGACAGGGGCACCACCAATACCCCAGGTTAGTGTGAGCATCCAGCAGTCCTCCTCCTCAGAAGGAGCAATACATGTAACATGCAAACAGAACCATGGAATAGAATCCCAGAATCACTAAGGTTGGAAAGCCCTCCAAGATCATCAAGTTCAACCATTAACCCAGCACTGCCAGCTCCACCCCTGAACC
Organism: Lycocorax pyrrhopterus obiensis; assembly: GCA_014706295.1. Lineage (NCBI taxonomy): Eukaryota > Metazoa > Chordata > Aves > Passeriformes > Paradisaeidae > Lycocorax > Lycocorax pyrrhopterus. The sequence continues at coordinate 749,743 of JACSVZ010000023.1, forward strand.
ACGTTCCCAAGTGCCACATCCCCGCACCTTCTGAACACTCGCAGGGATGGTGACTCCAGCACCACCTTGGGGAAAACAACACAAGTTGGAGGTTAATGAAAGACATCAAGGAATGCTCTTGTGATTGGATCTGAAATCTGGAAGCTGCACTGAGAGGAAAACTGCAGCTGCTTGAATGATGGTCCACGAGATACCCTTGTGCAGTGCAGCAGACACGTGACAGACACAGGTCTGGACCTACTAAAATTGGCTTGAAAGCCTGACGAAGGCAGCAGAACAATTATAAAATTGCCCCAGCTTGACAGTTTGGCAACAGCACACTTGGAGAGTATCCCATAGGAGCCTACCACTGATCTTCCAGGACCTCCTAAGGTTAGCCAAGTCTAGCTTGGACTGGTGTTTGCTCCAGCAGAAGGAAAAGCACAGAGAGCCTTTCTCAGCAGCTACAGCAACATTGGTGTTTCTACACGTTCCTCTTCCTACAACAAAGTATTTACAAATAAACGGAATTATAAGATACTGATTTTAATGTAAACAGGTAGTAAAGGAAGACAAACTTGCTGAATTTGTATGTTTTCTCAGTAATTTTTAACAGATCAATGAGGTAGAGACTGTCCAAGCTCATCACTCCTGGGGTGTCTGCCCCCACAGAGCCCAGGGTGTGGTTTGCTGTTTCTTAAGTGGTCTGAGATGACTATGGAAGCAAATATCCTCCTTAAATCTACAGATTAAATTGTTCCCCTAAAAATGGATGCACAAAATTACATATTAATTTGCTAGAGCATCACTTTCTATTTTCCCTGAGTAGCAAGAGGCTAATTTTAGTTTTCCAGAAGTCTTAATCCTGTATTTTAAAGGAAGCAGGTAATGAAATACGAAATAAAAACTCAGTCTGGAATTCTTGCTTTTCTTTCTGAGATCTTTTACATTTTTTGGGTTTAGCATCTTTTACAAGTTAGGGATTACTCTTTCCCCCATCCAAGTCTCTGGTTTCAGGTACTTAAGAAGCTGTGTCTGCCCCTGGATCCCTGGCAGTGTCCAAGGCCAGGCTGGACAGGGCTTGGAGCACCCTGGGACAGTGGAAGGTGTCCCTGCCCATGGCAGGGGTGGCTCTGGATGGGCTTTAAGGTCCTTTCCAACCCAAACCATTCCATGATTCTAGGCTGGAACAGGATGAGGAACTGAGCTTCCCTCCTGCACATTCCACAGCCTCCACAGCAGCCGGGCAGGGACCGCGTCGGCCTCCTGACCCAGATCCTTCCTTTAAGCACAGGGTGGCTGGAGCAGCTAATCCTCCCTAATCCCTTTTTCACAGGATTCTCTTCACTGCAGGAAGATCCCTTTAAAGGACACGAAGGCAAATCACAGAACCTCTGCTGGGTGTGAAACACTTGGGGGGACCACTGGGCGCCCCGGGACTCAAAACAACCAAACACCCCAAGAGTGAATGATGGAGTCAACCCTTAGTCCTTGAAAATTTGGGACAAGGGGGTTCTTCAGCACCTCACTTCCCCATTACCTTCTTTGCCCCCAGCTGGCGTGAGCTGGGCACCCTGGCAGGAGCTGGTACCTGCTCTGAAGGGACATGGGGGGACAGCAATTAACAGCGATGGCTTCAGCGAGCGTTGGATCCAGCCCTGCCACAGGGACCCTGCTCCAGGCTGCACCTGACCAAGCGACTTCTCCCCTCACAAACACATCTTGTTATCACTCACTCCTAACCAGTTCACATCCAGAAGTCATTCACAGAATCATGGAATGGTTTGGGTTGGAAGGGACCTTTAACTCATCCCATGCCATGGGCAGGAACACCTTCCACTAGACCAGGTTGCTCGGGGCCTCAGTGTTGCTCCTCAGCTTACAAAAAAACTTTCATGAACATCCCAGAGTAGTTTTGGTCCAAGCTTCAGCACTTCCAATCACAACATGTTACTAAGGCAGTTACAAACCTCCACCATAACGTGCCAAAAACAGTTATTTGTGCAAAAACTGGATGTCCATGAACACCATTATTCTTGTTATCCAATTCCAGAGTCGTACCTCGTGCTGAATTTGAAGAGCACATCTGCTTCTGCTCATTAATCTCATTTTCCACAGAATCAGCCCCGTTCCCCTGGGCACAGGACAGGCATGGCTGCTGGGATTTACGGTCACCTTTTGTGCAGTTCCCTTCCTATTAGAGGTCTACATCTTTTAAAAAAACTCCAACCCAAAAAACTCTCTTGAATATATTTCTTTGAAATTATTTACAACAGAAACAGAATTTCATTCTTATGCCCCTTCTGAACTCTGCAGTTTGGGATCTTGCAGAGGCCACACGAGTAATCACCCTCATTTCTTGCAGTGCAGAGGATTAGGAAACACCAGGCAAGAAGCTGCTTACAGGACAACTCCCAAATCTTTATGTCCAAATGTAGCTCTGCAACAGAGCATTCTCCATTATTGATGAAGGAAAATTATTACAAGATTAGTTCATTGAAATAATTATTTCCAACCGTAGTTTGCTTTAAAATAATTCTACTGCTGGATTTATTCATTAAAAAACCCAAACCAACAACCCACCCAGTATAAGACGTCACAATAAATAAATAAATATGATTTATGATTAATTTAGGTGGGTTTGGGTTTAATACCAGTATGATTTCCTTGATAAAGAGGTTTTACCAAAGCCTTGTTGTGAATTTTGAGCATCTCCAAGTTCTCAGACAAACTTCATCCCACTTGGCCTCTTCCTCACCTCCTACCTCTGCCCTACAGCAAAACTTGTTCCTCAGATTCAGTTTTATTATTGGGGCTCACAGTGGAAGCCACATGATTTTCCATTCCCACTTTTGTAGCTGTGGGAAGAGAAACAGAGAGAGAAAAAGAGCTCTGGAAAGTGCAACCAAGGTCCTGATCATGCATGTGGGAAGGCATGGAAAGGATAATTGAATTATTTTTCATCTTTATCTAACTAAAAATTGGGGGTTCATCTGTGGGTTGTCCATATCTCAAACAACTTCTCCTCCCAGCCCACGCACGATGTTCAGGGACAACACGGCTCAGAGTCACCACAGGGTGGTTACGGACCCCAGACCTCTTCCCAAACCAGCCATGCTCTCCAAAAACACACATCTTTGGGAATGAGGATCCATAATCCATGTGGAATCCACAGAGCATGTGCAAGTGAATAGAACACCGAAGGGAAAAAGCAGCCCCTGGGTACTGAGGATGGACTTGGAGCCTGGACTTGAAGATCTTGGAGGTCTTTCCCAACCTTCGTGATTCTGTGATTTCATAGTGCTCTTCCTCACCTTCAATTAGGGCATTTTTGTAAAATCTATACAAATTATATCAAATTCATCAAATAAAAAATGAGACTGTTTAATGCAAACCCAGGCCTTAAACGCATGGTGCTGTTCCTTTGTGTAACAAACCTCTGAGACCTTTCATGAATGAATTTGTCAAGGCCCTCCCATCATGTGCTTTTTCCATCCCAATTCATTTTTCCCTGGACTCCCTCTGAATCTGAAATCTGCCTGGGGCTTCAAACGGAAGCCTGAAAGGAACCCAGCCGAGAAATTTCTCTCCTTTCCCCAAAACATGAAATTTTCTCTCAAACTTGTGCATTCTCAAATCCTGGAACTGAGATACTCCCAGCCCTGTCTTCTATTCCTGTAACATAGCAAGGAGTGATATTTTTCCACACTGAAAAGCTATTTTAGGTCATTCTTCACAGTTACTTTTCTATTTTACATTAATTTAAATTTTTACAGTCATATTTTCCCCACAGGCATCTGCATTATATCTTGGGAGGAAAGAATTGAAAAAAATAACCTTCTTTTAAAGGAATTCAGATATTTTTAAAGTGTTTTTTAAGTGCTGTACGGGGTATAAAAAAGATAATATAAACTGAATTATTTATTATAACTGTTTGTACATTTATGTTCACAGAATGGTTTGGGCTGGAAGGGCCCTTAAAGCTCATCTTGTTCCACGGGCAGAGACACCTCTCACTGTCCCAGGGTGCTCCAAGCCCCAGTGTCCAGCCTGGCCTTGGGCACTGCCAGGGATCCAGGGGCAGCCACAGCTGCTCTGGGCACCCTGTGCCAGGGCCTCCCCACCCTCACAGGGAAGGATTTCTTTTGGATTTGTTCCTTTGGTTTTGCCTTTCTGCACACAAACATTTATGTACCATTCATCGAGAACAGCGGGAGCACAAAGCCTGCAGCTCGGGTTTGCTGGTTCACTGCTGTCAACGCCACAAACCTCAGAATCTTCAACCCTTGTCAGAGCTGTATCCCAACCATTCCAACTCACCTGGATGGGAATCCATGGCTCCCTGGCCACCAGACCCCCCACGGCCACACCTGAGTCCTTCTGCCACTACAGCCACCCGAGCTGCTGCACTTCTGGGCCCAACAGGCACTTGGCAGCACTTCTACCCTTAATCCTGCCCAAAGCTCAGCTTAGCACCCCTGACAGCCGCAGTAGAGGAGGCACCACAAAACTCCTCTGCAACCCAAAAAAGGGAAGGGCTAAATATCATCATCATCATCATCATCATCGAATCATCATGGAATGGTTTGGGTTGGGAGGAACTTTAATCATCCTCATCCCATTCCACCCCTGCCATGGCAGGGACACCTTCCACTATCCCAGCTTGCTCCAAGCCCCGTCCAGCCTGGCCTTGGACACTGCCAGGGATCCAGGGGCAGCCACAGCTGCTCTGGACAAGAGGTGCTCCAGCCCCCAGGGAGCCAGGGCCGAGAACCCCATCCCCAGCCACTCCTGCTAACAGAGAAGGAGAAAACCTTGCACAGCAGCTTATGTTTTTCTATAAGCAGCTTATGTTCCTGCATAAAATTTACTGAATTTATCCCATCTACAGCTTTTCTTCCTGTTTTCCAAATAATTAAAAGAGCAGCTTAAAAGCGGAGTTTTTTGGCATTAAAAATATTTGCACTATCCCAACCAGAAAAGCAAAATATGACTTTCCCAGGGCTGTGCTGATTTAGCAAAGCTTATAAATAACCCTGGGCTTCCAGCTATTGCCATTGGAAAAAAAGAAATGAATAAAAGGAAAAGACTATCATGTTCACAGCTGTTTCTAAGCTAAATTTCTCCAATAATCAATATTATACATTAGCAAATATCCAGCACAGAGAGCCAAAGGCACCTATCCCAAATATTCAATCTACTATCAAAACATTTCTTCCTCTGTGCAGTAGAATGTTTCATGTGAAAACAAATCTTTCTTGATTATTGTTCTGCTAAGAAGGTATTACAAATGTGAAGCCACTAATACACAAAAAAATCAGTCTTTGAGAGGCAGGGGAAAGGAAAGAGATGGAGCCACCAGAGTGAAAATATGGCCAAAACACTGTCATCGCAGTGATACTGTTGGGAAAACCCACTCTCAATATGCTAAATAAAACTAGAGACACTTAAAAATAACAATGGACCCACAAGTCCTCCAAAGATTTCTTCTCTTCCTGCTCCCATGCAACAAAAAAGGTTCTTCATAAAATCATAGAATTATTAAGGGTGGAAAAGACCTCCAAGATCAAGTCCAATGCTCGACCAAAATCCCAATGCCCACCCAAGCCCTGTCCCCAGGTGCCACATCCACACATCTTTTGAACAGTTCCAGGGATGTGACTCCACCACTGCCCCGGCCAGCCTGTGCCAATGTCTGACCGCCCTTTCAGTGAAGAGATTTTTCCAATATCCAACGTGAACCTCCCTTGGCACAACTGGAGGCTGCGTCCCCTTGTCCTGTCCCTGTTTCCTGGGAGCAGAGTCCGACTTCCCCCTGGCTGCATCCTCCTGTCAGAGAGCTGTGGAGAGCCAGAAGCTCCCCTCCTTCTTTTCCTACTCACATGCAACCAGAAGGGTCTTTTTGAGCACCATTTATTTCAGGAGGCAAAAAGAAGTAGCATTTTTCCCACTGTGTCACTCGTAACCGCAGAGTTTCTAACTGCAGGGGGTTTTTGCACGCCCGCCTGACCTCCCCGCGCTGTCCCGGCCCGGCAGATACTCACAGTGCTGTACACAGCCGAGACGGTCGGAGTGAAGATCCGATCCTCGAGGGGCTGCTGGACAGGACCTCGGGGGATTCTGCAACACAGCAAGTCAAGGAAAGCAGCGTGGAAGGCACGGCCGTGTTCGGGGACGCACCCAGGCGCACCCCCACCCCCGGGACCCTCCGAGCCCTCGGGCTCTCCCGTGGCCCCACAGGCAGCTGTTCTCACACACACAGCGAGGGAACCAACGCAAACTCGCCGCCGAATAATCCACAAAACCTTGGGCCCGTCAGGAGCGTCCCCCACCTCTGCTTTTATTTGAAAGAGTAAGGGAAAAATCCCAGAAGCCACAAGGCCTCGGCATTCAGCGGGACAAACCCTGCGGATCAGCAGGGCACCGCCGGACAATGGCAGCTCCTGTTTTGCTAACCACGCAGGAATCCTGCTGGAATTGTTTCCTTGTTTGCCTCTCCTCACCCAGTGACTCCTTTCCTCATCCGCCCACCAAAAGAAAGGGCTGTCAGAGGCTGCAGGGTGACTTAAAGGCAAATTGCAAGAGTTTTCTTAATTGTAAAGGTATTGTGGAAATTCAGGGGAGGAAAAAGGGGGAAAAGCTATGCACAAAAAAACCCCACAACAGAATCTGGTTTATCTGTGGAATAAAACAGGGAGATGCAGAGATCCAAAAGACTAAAAAAGCCTGACTTGGGTAACGCTGTGTGGCCTCGCACAGACCTAGGCAATACCCAATGCCCACTGCCATGGAAATTTTCCTAAATGCTGAAAATTTTTCCTAAATGCCATCATCAGATTTCACCTTTTTGCTGTTTATATTTTACACATCAAAATGTCATGGGAAATGAGAACAGCTGGATTGAGTGAGGTTGTTGCACACATGGAAGGACACAGACCTCGTGTGTTAACACAATGGGATACTTAAAAAGAAAATAAAGTCATGAAAACATTTCTTGGTTTTGGTCTAACAAGGAAAAACACTTTGCTGAGTTAAATTCTGAGCCCAGATTAGTTTGAGCTGAAATTTCAAGAGACTCTTTGCACCCCAAGTTTGATCTCCAAATAAATGCTGCTGCCCAAAGCTTTGCAGGGACCAACATCACAGTGACAGGACAGACCGTGCCAGCGCTGACACAACTCGACAGCCACCCCAAGCTCCACAATCCCAACTATTCCCCTTAAAATGCACCAAGTGTTAAGGTTGAAGTAAGGACTGTTCAGACACCACCTGCTCTGCCCCTGCCGACTGCTCACAGCACATCCCAGCTGGATCAGCTCCTCCTCCAGCAGTGCTGAGGCAAATTTACAGCATCAGAAACACACACACAGAATTAAATTTACAATCTCGCTCTACTCTGGCTCTGAACTTGTCACTAAAAAGCTCCTCCTCACCAAACAGGCTCAGAAATTGCTCTAGAATTTCTCAGTTTTGTTATATATTCAATGTTTGAGCACCAGACACAATAAAAAGCTGCTTGATGGGATTACGCTGGGAAGAGCCCAGCCCTGACCTTAGCACCACCTTTGCAGGGAGGCCCTGGCCTGTCACCCCGGCAGGTGACAGGGGCCAGCCCACGGCCAGCTCCAGGACAGGAGACCAGGAGCAGGATCCGGCCCCGTTGGTGCCCAGGCTGGTGCTCCTTCACCCTGCGTCTCTTTTTGCCTTTTTTTAACGAGGCAGGAATTTGTTTGCAGGGTCTAAGGCTCATCTGCACTTCGCACATCTGCCAGCTCAAGCCCGAGTGGTGTCGTTTGATAAACAGAGAGGTTTTTAACAACCAGACAGGATTCAAAATCCTGACTCAGCCAAACAACAGCAAGATTTGTCACAAACTTCAACAGAGCCACTCCCAGCCTTCATCCCAAGGATCTTGCATTCACCCCTGAGTTTTGCAAAGTAACAACAAAAAAGCCAAAATCTGGGAGAGAAGGATTAAAAACACACTGGAAGATGGAATGGAAACTCCAATTTCCTGCTGTAGCACCATTCCCTCTCCCCCAGAACATCCCTATGACAGGGATGACAGCCCGAGGCCCGGGATGGAGCTGCCCCCCTTGTGTCACAGCTGAGATTTCCCATCTCCAGGCACTCCTGACAATTCATTGAAGCAATCGCTGCTTCAAAAGGGATCATTCCTGAGTTTGGAAAAACGGTTTCATCCTTGACAAGGTTGGGATTTATTTTCTTATTTTAGAACTTATATAAGTCAGGAGGAAATAATCTCCTTTGAGCAGGGCAACCGCTCTTTTTGCACCCAGGAAGAGCTGCCTAAAGAAAGGAGCAGTTCCGATGGATTTGCAGAGTTTGGAGTCACTGTTTAAGACCTCTCCTAGGAAGGGATGATTCTCATCAGATCCAAAAGAAACCTTTTAAGTCCTTTTTCCCAAAGGACTTGACCTGGCCACAAGACTGATAGGAACAAAATGTCTTAAATTCCAGCAAGCCTTAATGAAATAATGGTTGGAGAAATTGATTATTTCCAGCATCCAACTTGTGGCATCCATAGACTGACTCTCTGCAAGAAGCGGGGCAAGTGGAAAGGTTCCTGCTTCCCTGAGAGGAGCCGGGCAAGTGGAAAGGCTCCTGGTTCCCAGCAAGCCTCTTGCAGCTCGTTCCTGCTCCCCAGTGGGAATCACCACCTTCCCTTTCCCTGCCACAGGAGCCTGTCCTGGGGTAACAGCTGCTGTTACTGCGGGAGAAGCCAGGGTGACAGCACAGTTCATCACGACTTGTGCTAATGAGGCTCTTTTCCTAGGAATGGGTTAAGTGACAGCACGGATACTCCACCAAGGGAGGTGAACGGGTCAGGGCAGGCAGGTGGGAAGCAGAACCTCATCCAGCAGTGCCATCCCATCCCATCCACACCCACACCACCCCAGGGCACTCACTCATCTGCTCTCACACAGAGATTTTGGTGCCACCGGGGTGGCACATCCCCAAATGCAGCACAAGCCTTGGGATCGCTGCCCTCGGGTTCCCCAGCACACCCAGGCAGGTGCAGGAGCTGAAGTCCAGCCAGCCCAGCCCCGCTGCAGCGCTGGATTCACCGCATCCAGGAACGCCAGGATACACTGAGTAACTCAGGCAGCTCTTTGGTGTTACTACCCTGCCACGCTGAGATCCAATCCAGGAGCATCCTGTGCCCTCCCTCTTCCTCCCCCTCCTCCTCCCCTATATCCTTGCCACCCACATCACTGACTTGTGCAACTATGCTCCGAAATGATCCAGGAGGGTGGGAAGGGAGAGGGAGGGGGCAAAAGCAAAGATAATCCAAACCTCACACAGTTTTCAGAGCTCCTTCCACAGGGAGAAGAGATGAGGAGAGCAATGAAGCAGAAGAGCAGGAGCAAAGAGACCCTCTTAAATCCAAGGAGAACCTCTTAAAGCACCTTCAGGTTGGTAAAGTGGAACTGCCTCTGCTTTGCTCACGTCAGACTGAACGACTCCTTAGAGCTCTCCCTGCTCCATCAGCATCATGCCAGGATCCAGGAGAAGGATGGCAACCCTGGCAGTACCAGTGCTAGATTCTCCTCGTCGCTGTTCAGGGCTCATTAACTCATGAAATATATATTTAAAATCTCACCTAAGTGAGACACTTCTGGCAGATTCATAAAGGCAGGCACAGATGCAATGGGAGTTCCACCTAGTCCCCATCTGGCTGCAGCAGTGATTACAAGCTGGGGAATTTCGGGAGCTATTATAGACCCAGTGGGAGAAGGAACACTGGCTGGAAACCAAACAGAATTTTTCTGGAAACCAAAAATCTCCCTAAAAAGAGGAGGATCTCTGTTAAGTAGAGAGCCACAGCTACACTCTGAAGAGAGGGGAATATGTGACTGCTCTGTAAAGCGATTAAGGGAAAAAAATCCAGCCTGGAGCTGCTGGAGCAATCAGCGACGCTGCCAAATGCTGAGCGAAATGACAGCAGGAATTCCTTGCAGAAATCTCCTCCTTGTATCACATTTCTCTGCTTGTTCCAATCATACTACAAAACTGCAATTCTACGAGATTTCTGTGTGCTGTTACAGCAATGAATGACCTGGGAACACACACCAAAATCAGCCCTTCAGCAGGAATTTGTACAGGTTTCTCTGCTCCACCGAGATTGGAGGCAGAAAGAAAGAACATTATTCCATTTTCTCCCAAAATGGATTCATTTTCCCTCAAATGGTGCTTCTCACCTAAGCTCATTTCAGCAACTAGCAACCATTTTACCCCAAGCACCGCTGGCCTCTCCTCCCCCTTCCAGCTCACAGGTCCGAGGAAGCGCCCTTTCCCAGGAGTAAGAACACCCGTGGTACCCATGGGCACCTATGCAAACACCTCACACAAAACCATTCCAGAACTCCTGATTTTCATCCCTGCCCAGAAATGGAGCCAGTCTCCCACCGGCTTCCCAGGGTTATATAATCCCCACACGTGTCCCCGCTTGTACCGAAACTGTGCATTAAAAAAGCCAAGGAAAAACCGTCAAGCGAGATTACAGAAGGGCAAGAAACCACATCAAATTTGAGCATTTCTTTCAGCTTTTTGGAGCAAGGAATCTATAAAACCCCTCCAAGCATGCAGGGATGTGATGGCAGGGAGCTTTACAGGAGCGTGTTTCTCCTCTGCAGCCTCTTCTCTATTCACCATGCAATTAAAATGCAGGAGGTGAACATCCCAACAGCAGAAACACTTCATTGAGCCGGCTGGGAAACCGCACGGCTCTGAAAAGGTTCAAAGGGAAAAGCTCTGCCAGTCACAGCAGCTGGAACTTCCCTGGCATCACCCCATCCTTCCCAGCTCCATCGTCCTCCACTCGCTGGGCGAAGCCTTTTGTTCGGCGAACTCGGTCCTACCTGGCAGCGCGCTCCAGAGAGCTCTGGCAGCAAGACCCAGGGAGCTCCAGCAGTGAGATCCCAGAGAGCTGTCTGTGAGACCCGGGAGAGCTCTGTCAGCAAGAACCCAGAAAACTCTGTCAGTGAGATCCTGGAGAGCTCCAGCAGCAATATCCCGGAGAGCTGTCAGTGAGATCCTGGAGAGCTCTGTCTGTGAGATCCCAGAGAGCTGTCAGTGAGACCCTGGAGAGCTCTGTCCGCAAGAACCCAGAAAACTCTGTCAGTGAGATCCTGGAGAGCTCCAGCAGCAATATCCCGGAGAGCTGTCAGTGAGATCCCGGAGAGCTCTGGCAGTGAGATCCCAGACAGCTCTGGCAGTGAGCCGGCTCAGTGCTGCGTCCTGTCCCCGCATCCATCAGCAAAGCCCACGGCCACATCCCATCACGGCCACATCCCATCCGTGCCACGCCGGGCTGGCTCCGGAGCTCTTCCTGCCCATCCCCGCGCAGGCAGAGCTTGAGCTCTTAAAGAGGCAGCACAAGAGGGGACTTAGGGAGGCCTCGGAGGGGTTTGGTACCCAAACACTTCAACGCCGCTGAAATCTTGCTGCTTCCCCGATTTTTGTGCTGTGCATGCATCGGAAAAGGGACAGGAGGCAGCATCATGCTCCTCTTAGCAAGTTGATAGGGGATAATAATCAAGCCAAGCTTATAAAGGAAAGGATAAGGGAAAAAGATAAACTCCCCCACAGCACGGAGTGGTTGGAAAGCTGCACAGCAATGAATGAGGAGCTCAGAAAGCATCAGTGCTCCCTATCAGGAGGAGAATTAAATCACAGCACAAACTCCTCAGCAGGAAATTTTGCAGCTTGTTTCCCCTCAGCTTTCATTTTGCTACTCCCAAATGTAGCACAACGAACCCCTTTACTTAGCAACTACTTCAGCAATCAATTTTCCCTTCAAAATCAATCCCTCTTTTGACAAACCACGTTTCAGAAGCCTGAGGAAAGAATGCTGGCAAAGCAAACTACAGCCATTAAAAAACAAAACAACAACAAAATCCCAAAGCAAACTCCACCAAATGACACATCACCTGGGAAAAATTAAAATATATAAGATCAAAACAGCGATGTCAGCTCTCCATGCTGAAATATGACAACCAAACTGACTTCTTCCAAGGAAAAATAAAAGGTTACATAGCAAGTAACTCCAAACTTAGTGAAAGGCAGGACTGATGCTGCCGGGGTGATCATAATTCAATCCTCCTGTGTATCTGCAGAATTCAGCCCTTAATTACAGAGCCCACACTGATTTCCCCCTTTCCCTGTCACCTCCACGTTTTCAGCTCTTACAGGACTCGAGCACCCTGACCCTTCACAGCTGAGCTGCTCTTGCTCGTAACAGATGAGAGACAATTAATATTACAAAAATCAAGACCAACATAATTCAAAGACTTTGGAAAACATTTAAAGACCCCACCTAATAAAATGCTGACCCTCTCTAACCCTTCCCCTGCCTCCATCCAACGACATATCCCATCTCCCACCCTTGCAGAGATCATGTTTCATTTCAGGGTGTGTTTGGGTGGGGTTTTTTGTCTGTTCAGGGTTTTTTTTTGCTAGTGGATTCCCGACAAGGGGATCAGGCCTTTTGGCTGAGTCTCAAAGGAATGAGGTGGCCTCTGTATGAAAAGAGTGCTTTTACTTCCGTTTTCTCAGCTGCATGCAACTGCTCTTGCACAACATGATGGGATGTCAAAACAAAGCACAATTCCAAGCCCTGACTGTACCACAGGTCAAGCCCCAACGGGGCACTGGTGTTTCAGTGCTTGGTGTTTATTGTTATTATACTAGGGAAAAATAAAATACAACTTTTTGCTGGCATGAGCACTTAGGAATACACTCACGTATTAAGAGCTGCAGGTGAGGAATTCCTTAAAAGCCCATGGCAGCTTTACACCAACACTTAATTCTGACCTAAGGACTGTTTCTGGCAAGTCAAATGTTTTAAAAACAGAGGAACACAATAAAAAGTGTTTGCAAAGTGGCAAAAATGGGGTTCATGGTTTAAAAGTACCGAGATTTCTAACAGAGCAGTACATCATTCCTGTGAAGAGAAGCAAACCTCCAGGGTCCACCACTTTCCAGAACGACTTATCCCCAGAAGGATCCGATGGCAAAAGACATTATTAAGCTTGTTTCAACATTTTATGGCCCAGTATAAAGCTCCTTACTGCCACATGTGTAGTCAACATTCACAGCCCAACTGCCATTTATCAGACATATAAATTGTAAGTGGATCAATGAAGTGTTTGTACAAACAACCTCTTTAATCCTTCATGTATTTTGTGTATTAAACTGCATCACCAAATTCTCTTTAAGTTCTTGTTTATGGGCTATTTTATACTTGGAACAAAACCTTAAATAAGGTATTTATCTTCTCCTTTTGTACCAGAAATGCACCTACATAAATATTGTTGATGTTTCACCACTCCTTTATTGCCTCGTTCAAAATCCCCGATTGCAGGACTCGTTCTTTGCTCCCCAGCTGAACTCTGAGATGATAACTGGAAGTTATCATCCTGTCCATCCCTCTGCATTAAGTGCTCCTCATTAAATCATCCTCCCCAAGCTCTGTCTGGATCCAAATGTTACAGTGAGGCTTTCCCTGCTTATCCCAGCTTATGCCATGCTCTAAATGAGCACTCTCTTCCCAACAAAACTTGCCTCGAAATACATCTTGAGCTTTTTACCTAATTATGTATCATTAATCTCAGCATCAGCTTCCAAATAATCCTGAACACTGCCTTTCCCTGCTGTCTGCCACACAATGTCCCCTGAGCTGCGCTTGCACAGAGCTGAATGGGAACAGGGAGAGCTTCCCAAAGAAAAGGGGCACACAAATCCCGATGAACCTCAATGCCTGTCGGAAAACAAGCTTTCCAGGGCCGAAAATTGCAGTTTGAAAGGAAAATGTGACCTTCAAATGCTCACTGAACAGCGTGCTGTCCCTCTCCTTCCCCCAGCATCCTGCTGCTATTCAGATTCCGGCTCCTCTCCCTTCGGGAGTCCCGACACGTTTTGGGAATCTGCGAATGCGGGCGCTGGCACGTCCGACGGCGCGGCCGAATTTCAGGGGCAGAGCCCACCTGGCACATCCCCAGACCTTCTGCCTGAGAAGCCACTGCAGCAGCCACAGCCACAGCACATGTCCTGTTTGTACCCGAGCACGTCTCTGAATCCTCCAACTCACGTCCCTTTAAATCTCCATTCCACAAAATATCCCAGGATCCCAGATTGGTTTGGGTTCTGAGGGTCCTCAAAGCCCATGGGCAGGGACACCTTCCACTAGCCCAGGATGCTCCAAGCCCCCTCCAACCTGGCCTTGGGCACTTCCAGGGATGGAGCAGCTACAGCTTCTCTGGGCAGCCTGTGCCAGGGCCTCCCCACGCTCACAGGGAAGTTTCCGCCCAGTACCCCATCAATCCCTGCCCTCTGGCAGTGGGAAGGCATTCCTCTTTGTCCTGTCAGTATCTGCCTGTATAAAAAGCCCTTTTCTCCTCATCCTTTCCCTTCTGTCTTTGGTCCACATATGATAATCTCACAGTCAAGCCAAACGGGAATGCCAGAGGAAAGCTGGGGGCTAGGGGGAAGATAATAGAAAAAAATCCCTTTGTTGCAAATGATCTGTATTCCCAGCATCCCACTGATTCCGTGATGCTTCCAAATACAAACCAGCAATATTGGGAGCACCAGCTGCAATAGTTCCACCTGCAGACAAGCACCTAATTAGCCAGAGCTCATTACTTCCAGGCTCAGTTTTGCATCTCTGAATTAACCAGCACTGAGACAGCTCACCCGCACTAAATCACCCCAGACCCGGCCTCACCCCGCGCGGCTCCTCCCGGCGCAGGGAGCTCCCAGGGGCTGGCGAGACCTGCGCCCCAGCAAACGCCACAAACCCCCAATCAATCCTTCTGCCCAATACAAATGGGTTTCTAAGGGCAACCTGATTTTGTTAGTTCGTCTCTGTCTCCCTCCAGTGCAACCTCAGCATGGAGGCAAATTGGCTATTTTCAGCTGAGACCTGGAAAGGTTGTTTGGGGTGGAAGAAACTGTGTCTAAACCCTGCTAATCCTGATGGGATTTTCCTTGAAGCGGGGTGTTGGTGGGTGGGAGACGGGTCTGGAGGCGACGCACGGAATATTTCTGTAACTGTGAACTTTGAGGTGTATTTTTAACACTCCCAGAAGTGGGTTTTCACAGCACAGCCTGAATAAGGTTAAACCTTGGTTTGAACCAAGCTGTGAAATATTAGTAATTACCAAAACAAAGCCACAGAGGCTCCCTGGGTCGTGCCTGTGCCAGCTCAGGTAACAAGGTGAACAACGTGCAAGGAGAGCATCTCTTGCTCAGCTACAGACAACTTCTCACCAGCTGACTTGTCCTCTTTCATCCATAAAACACCAACCACTTCCAAATTTTCTCAATTCACATTTTATTCTCAAAATATATGGACTCTTCTAATAGATTAAAAAGTCAATACATCTCATCAGCTCCCTTCAGCTGGAAATCATGGCATTGCCACGGAGAGGCAACGGCATCAGGGGGAATGTGCCGATGTAGTCTTAAAACTCCATTTAATTTTAGGAGGATTATTTATGATTGTACTTGTCCATGTTAATTGAAACTCCCATTAGGCTGCAGGAAACAGGCAAAGCTCAGGAACCTGGAGCAGCCCTATTTGTCTTCCAACAGTCCCTGCTGCTCCGAGTGATTCCTCACGGTTCTATAGCCACAACGCAAGGCCAGGCACCTTATAAACAGCCTGAAATGTTGAGGTGGGGGAAAAAGGCTCAACAAGGTGAGCCCTGGAGACTCCAGCTGAGTTCTGGAGAATCAGCTCTGAGTTACGGAGGACTTCGGTGGACCAACAACCCATGGAGATATTCCAGATGAGGCCTGTACTCCAAAATGCACCCAAAGAATTGGAAACAGAGCTGTGTTATGCCAGCAGCACACACACCCAGCCAGCTCAGAACAGCTTGGTCCCAAAAACAGAGCCCACAAGTCCCAGGCAGGGCAATGCCAGGAAGCTGGGCTCATGCCATGTGATAAAGGGCTAAATATCTCCTAAAATTCCATTAAATGACTCCAGAGCTCTGCCAGAGCTGTGCTGCTCTCAGCTTTCTGCCCAAGGAGAGAGCCAAGGCGTGGGAATGAAGGATTTTGGTGCTGCTGCTCTTTACATCCACATATTAACGGCAAACCTAGATTTTCGTTTGTCATCTTAAGGTCTACACCAAGACATCATTTCCTTATTTCTTACAACAAGTACCAAGTGATCAAAACACAGGATCAGAGCACTCAGAGTGTGTTTGTAAGGATCCTACAACGTGTAAATGCACATTTACAGGTGATTCACAGGTACATGAAAGCAAGGAAAGAAAACCTCCATCTCCCTGTTGTTTCAGAGGAGCTGCATGTTCCCAGGCACCAGCCAAGTGTGGGAATAAATCACATCCAACATGCCCTATGGAAGATATTTGTCACTCTTCTACCACAACTGGGGTGACGCTCTTGGAGAACCCACTTCCAGCTGTCTGGGAGGTCTGTGGGTCAAGAAACCATTGAGGTTTCTGAAGCAGCAGGACAAGGATAGGAAAGGAAATCATAGAATGGGTTGGGCTGGAAGAGACCTTAAAGATCACCCAGTCCCACCCCCTGCCATGGGCAGGGACACCTTCCACTATCCCAGGTTGCTCCAAGCCCCATTCAACCTGGCCTTGGACACTTCCAGGGATGGGGCAGCCACAGTAACCTGTGCCAGGGCCACATCACCCTCACACAGAGGAATTTCTTCTATTTACCTAACCTAAATTTCTCCTCTTTCAGTTTGAACCCATAACTCCTCCTCCCATCACTACAGTTCCTGACAAAATCAGCTTTTAAGCTGTTCCTTCCTTACGACACAGCGACTTCCCATCACTCAGTCCCTCCTCCCAGACCTTTCTTTTTTGCCTTTTACAACTCCAAATCCAGCCCTGGGTTCCCATCAGGGGAGGAGTTAATCGGGAAAGAAAGCATCTGCAGCAGCTGGATGCTCTCAGAGCCATCCCTGGGCAGTTCCTAGCAGAAAAGAGAGAACAGACAAGCCTCTGCTCCCAAGGCTCCTGAGGGCAAGGGTAGGCACTGATGGCACCTACAAGTCGTCAGGTGGCATCAGAGGAAAATTACTGTCAGGAAGGTGTAATCCAAAGGGCAGGATCCTGCAGGCGTGGATGAAGAGGAGGTGGAGGATTAAGCTGTCACCTGGGGGAAGGCTGCCCCATAAAATGCTCCTGGTATAGATTCCCTAAGCACATCCCTGCATAGGACTGCAGGGATGCAGTAACCCCAGAGAGCTGCCGAGGCAGACCTGAACATAACCTGGTGATCCTAAACATCAGAATCATGGAATCATTAAGGTTGGAAGAGTCCTCCAAGACGACGGGGTCCAACCGCTAACCCGGCACTGCTGTGTTCACCACTAACCATGTCCCCAGGTGCCACATCCACACGTTTTCTGAACACTTCCAGGACTGGGGACTCCACCCCTGCCCTGAGCAGTCTGTGCCAGTGCCTGGCCACCCTTTCAGTGAAGAGATTTTCCCAATATTCAACCTGAACCTCCCCTGGCTCAACTTGAGGCCATTTCCTCTCATCCTGTCCCTTGTTCCCTGGCAGGGGGTGGGACTGGATGAGATTTAAGGCCCCTCCCAGCCCAAACCATTCTGGGCTTCTATATAACCCAAGAACTTCATTCAAACACGAGAAACCTTCATGATTCCTGATGAAGAAGCTTTTCCAGACATTCTCACATTCCAAAATAATTAGCATTTTAGTGGCAGTTCACAAGCCTAAATAGCTCAGCTGCTTCTTTTAATTAGAAGATTTTTATGCAGCTATTACACCCCTGCTATTCCCTGAAATGAGACAAAGCTCTGAAGCTCCCCTGCCACCCAAATACTTATTTTTGTGGCCCTGACAAAAATAAAATCCCTTTTAGTGTCAGCCAGCAGACTGCCTACCTCTACACCAACACCTCACCTTGCTGCCCTTCCAACACAAAAAAACCGCATCTATTTAAGTAAAATGAAAGTAATAATATTAATTATAATATTTAATAACAATAATAATTTATTGTGCAAGTGACTAAAGGCAGTGGCAGTTACTATTTTAGATGGCTCCTACATTGCACATCTCATGTTTTCAAAACACAAGGGACAATCCTGGATCAGAACCAGAAAAAGCTGGGAAAAAGCCCAAGTCCTCCATCCTGCAATTCCTCCATCAATCTATGCCTGGGTGGCCAGGTAGGGAAAGAAACAGAGACTTCAAAGGTGCTGCAAGCTGTAGATCTAAAAGCTGATCTTCCCCTTGCTCCCCCCACCTCCGTGAAGTATCCCTTAGAAACCTTCTGGAGCACTGTTAATTAAAGGGGCAAGGGGGAATAATTCCAGGTCCTGGGGTAGCCCCAGTGTCCCTGGGAAAAGGGAAGAAAACAAAAGCATGGTTCCCTGAGGGCACAGTGCTTCCCTAGCCCCTGCCACAGGCACTGTCAGCTTCCATGGGATCCCAAACCAACCCGGCTGCCCAACATTGGCAACCATAGCTTCTGCCACCTCCCTCAGCAAGGAATAACGTCCCTCAGAAAGGACTAAGGATCACAAGATTCCTTGGTGAACCAGCTCAGCCGGGTGATTCAAGAGAAAACTATTTTTTTTTCCTGGCTGGGTGAAGTTTTCCGTGGATTCCGTGAGCTGATTTAAATCACCAAACACTCACATGACCATCACATCTGAGACCAGGTGAAGACAGCCCAGTCAGCCAAGGCAGACCCACCCTTCTCACTGCAGCTCAGAGGGACATCTCTCATCCCAACATGAAACCACATCCATGAAAGCATCCCCGGAACATCCCAAAATCCACACTGTGAACCAGAGGCCGGTGCCTTTCTCAGCCGGGGCAGAACTCCCCGTCCTGCTTTGCCAGAGGCTTTGCCTCTTTTGCATTCCAGTGGAGGGACTGGGTATGGCTACACACCAGGCTCTTCCTACACACCACGCTCTTCCCTTCTTCCCTGCTTCCTTGTGTTTCCACACCTCCACGACAGTCGTGTCAGAGCCGGGAGAACGGCCCCGAGGGCCCACAGGGGATTTTGAAGCTATGAGAAAGGAAGTAAAGCAATGGGCGTGTTCACACCAGCTGGAGTCACAAGGAGCCCTGTGATTCTCCAGGATTATTTTAGTCCTTCATGTGAGATGGCAGGGAGGTGAATCTCGGTAGGATGCGGCTCATTCCTGAGGGATGGACTCTGTGTAGGTGAAGGGAAGTGGTGCAGAGCAAATGAGCAAGAACCAACACAGACACCACAAGGACCACTTGAGCCTCAAGGCAATACGGGCCCCGGGACAGGACACGAAACTTGGCATGCATTTACCAAAGAAAAAACAAGGAAACATGGGAAAAGCAACACTTTATCTGAGAACAGATTTCCCACTGCTTCCCTTCAACACTGAGATTGTTCTCTATGCTACTACCTGATTTGAAGGCTTCTAATTCTTTAATTAGCAATTCATTTCAGTGCCATTAGTTCATTAGCACGCTGAAGCTTCCAGGAGATGTTTTACATACCACCTTGAACGTGTCAGCTCTTGCCTCCCCTGGAAAGACACTTTGGGAAGGGCACCCTTCCACCCGGAGCCGTGTCCAGCAGCGCACAACCCCATCCCGTTCTACGGGACGGGTCCAAATCCTGCAGCTCCACCCCTACAAATGCTCCCAGTACCGTTTAAAAACAACAACCAACTGCTACGGTCCCAAGCTGAGCTGCGATGGATGTCTGGGGTCTGTCCCTTTAGGATCTGTCCCTCCACAGCCCCCTGACCAAACATCACATGCAGTATGACCCAAGTGGTGACTGTAACACGGGAGGGTGTTTGGAAGGGAGAATTCCAAGGGAAGACAAGTTTGTGCAGGGGTCAGGCTGCAATTCCACGTCATCTGCCAGGCGAGGGGCTTTAAATTGTTCCTTTTTCTGGTTTAGGGACTAAGCGCTGTGGGAAAGGAGATCCCCAGCACTGGGAACAGGGAGCGAGGAGAGACCACGAACAGGGCCAGCCTGGAGCTCATGAATTATCCCAGCTCCTACCCCTTAGTGCGGAACAGCATTTATAGGAAGTGACACTAAGTGGAGCATTGAGCACTAATTTACACCCAGGGAATCTTTTTAATGGACACGACAAGCAAAAAATAACAGTCAACACCGGAAAAAAGTAAAATCAAGGAATCTACCATTGAAATCTAGGCACGAAGGTCTCGCAATTCCAGACATGGGGCATTCCCAGCCGGCACAAGGAGCTACAGGGCACTGTCTCCATGTAGGCAGCTCCCTCCAGCCATCTGAGGACTTCAAAGCAGAAGGGAGGGGAGGGAGGAGGTGACCATTTGTGGTTAACTATAAAGTTCTTTAGCAAAAATTCATGAAGGTTTTAGCCTAATGAAACTAGAGGCAGAAGGCTGAAGTCCTCCCTCATCCCTGTACAAGGAAACCAGGAGATAATTGTCATTTAGCCTTCCTCCAGGCGAGAATTATGCCCAGAAGCTGCTGAACATCCACAGCACCAAACCTGTGGCTGCTCCCAAGCTTGAGTCCAATGTAAGTCCATATATAATCTACCTACATAAGTGACCAAGGAACAAGACTTTTAAAATATATCCCATAATACCAGAAATATGTGGCTGCAACTCAGCCAGCTTCCTCTTTTTTGTGATAATTTCGTATGAAGGTCCTCAGAGGAAGCAATGCTGGTATTGGAGGACAAACTGCTTGTTGAGGAAGGAGCTTCCAGCTTGTGCTACTTCAGTGCAGGAAGTTTTCTGGCACAGCCTGAGAAAGAGTAATTCAGCAGCAGCTTGTGCACCTGGCTGCACTCTGCTCTAAGCTGATGAGGTGATGGTGTTATCTGGGATCCTGGGCCCATGCCTTCCTTAGCTGAGGGGGACCCTCGAGGTGGGAGGCAGCTTTGAGGCCCAGGATCCCAAGGAGCAGCTCACCAGCACCAACAGAGGGTGCAGCTCTTGGGACAGCTCCCAGGACAGGGGAGATCACACCAGGAGCTCCCTCACAGAGCCACAGGAACAGGGACAAAGACCACCAGGAAGCATTTTGGGGTGTTTGTCCTCAGTGTAGCAAGGAACCATATCCATCACTAGACGGGTCAGGCACATGGATATTTACACCATCATTGGGAACCTCCATGCTGGAGGTGCAAGTTTTATGCCTGTTTTATTGGAGATACTAAAAGCCTCTTAAATTCAGGAACAATTAAAGCATCCTCATGCTGCACAGCAAAAAATACAGAGCGACGTAGATTTTTAAGCAGATTTAACTGAAAACAATTTTCCTGGATGCCCGAAGCACCACATGTGGCTTTTCCAACAGTTATCACATCCCTATCTGCATAAAGAGCTCTCATTCCATAATCTTCCATAATGCTTTAAGACGAAAAGTATCCCGCCCTTCCCATTTCTCCTGAGTCATCTCACTCTTCGTGCTCCTCTATTTTCGCAGCAAATGCCAAGGTTACGACACGCTAAGATTCTCCCGGGCAAATGGTGTCATTTGATGGCACAAGAACTGAGAGCTGTAAGAGCCACTTACGCAACCGAGTGGCTTTAACCTAAGCCAGGAGTATCCGAGGTCAGCACTCACCTGGGCAGCACAAACACAGCCCTGATTTTCCAAGGGAGGAAAAGCTTCTCTGGATCAGACCGCAGCACAACACCCCCCTATTTCCAGTGCAGTTATGCTGCTGCTACCAGGAAGGTAACTTTTCATTTCCCCAGACATTGCTGAAATATATTCCTTAAATATTGTACAGGAACAGCAATTCAGGAGCATTTATAAGGTTTGCATCCAAGTTTGGACAAAGTCCTACCTGGATATTTGCATTATATCCAATAAAAGGGATGGATTTACGACTTTTCCACCTATGATTAAAACTCAATACTCCTTTAAAAAAATAAAATAGGGGCTAATCACGAATACCTGCAGTATTTTTGCCCCAATTGTGCCAGGAGAAGTTTCACTAACCATATCCTTGGATTGATGTGCAAGTCTGTACCTGTTATGTAACATCAGCTGATGTTTCCCGCAATTGGTGCTGAGTACAGGCACAGCCAGACCTGCACCCCTGAACACTCTAATCCCCCAAAATCATCACTTTTTTAGCAACAAATGATCAGAATGCAAAAAAAAAAAACAAACAACAAAACCAAAAACCTAGCTCCCTCAAAGCCAGGCAAATTCACATTTAATCTAAAGCATTTTGGTTAAGTCTGTGTCACTTTGGCTGAGTCTGTTTACTTAAAAAAGGAATTTTTAAGGAGTCGTAGACAAGGAGTTTGCAAAACTGCAGAGATAACTGAGTACTCTTTAAGGAAAATGAGAAAACAGATGCTGTAAAATTCCAGAGCATCCAAGCCCAGCTAACCCATGGAGCTCTTCAGAGACCATCCCCATTAATTAAAGTGTGCTGAGCTGAGCTGTTCACAACTTCTTACACACGTTCACTAAATGGATTAATTGACAATATAGACAATGCCAGAATCATTTACAGTAAATACACATGTGATTTCAAGATTTACTTCAGTAAACGTCCAAATTTTTATAAACCACACACACTACCTGTGGATTTGTGTGAGGTTTCTTAGGGTCATGGATCAGAGTTTGCTTGAGAAGTTGCTTCTCCAGTTAAGTGGAATATTAAGCATGCTGCCTCTCCATATTTTAAATATAACCAAGTGATTTTATCCACATCCTGTGATGTGCTCCTCCATATTTAAGAGCACAGAGCCAAGAGAAAGCATTTTGCAAGGTCAGCTATTTTATCAGCCATCCTCACTTTTACGTAACACACTTTCTTCCCTTTCATCAGCCATCCTCACTTTTACGTAACACACTTTCTTCCCTTTCATCCCACGGGTTATTAATCGTTCCCCTATTCCAATATAACCAACGGCGCTCTTGAAGGGGAAACCCAACTGGAAATCCCCAGTAGGAGCTCCAGATCTTGAATTCCGATTCATTTAATCATACTTGCTATAGCCTGAAGTACCTGGCCTTGGCTGCATAAAAAGGCTTTTTCCTCTTGCTGTTTAAGTGGACACTTCCATTTGGGCTGAATCACACCCAATGCGCCGAGAGACACTCCTGAACCACCACAGTGACCCCATACAAGGCCTTCTGTAAAAATAAGAAATCAAAAAGCTTTTGGGAGGTCAAGTGAGGCTCTGTGCACAGAGGAAGGACAGAGAAGGCTGTTTTCCAAGGCCAAGTGGGTGCTCAGCCAGGTGGGTAAATGTAACGTTGATCTACACCTTGCAGTGACAGAGCCCTGCGGCAGCGGGAAGCACATCGTGGCTTGTAGGGCAGAGGGGAAAAGCCCACGTGGCACTGCTTTAAGGACCATCTCTGTCACGGGTGGGGCCACAGAAACTGCCACAGGTGAGGTGAGGTGCTGCCATGGCACCCAAGGAAAAGCCAACACGTCTGAACACTGGCTGGTATGTACCATGGCAAATCCCAAAGCAATCCATGCATGATCCCACAGACAGCATGGAGTTAATGTCTGCTATTTTTTAGAAAATAAATTCCCTGTTATGACAGAAGAAAGAGTCCTGAAAAAGAAAAATCCTTTAGGAATGTCCTCCTAACTGAAGGGATTGGGGTAGTGAAGCTTTGACTGTTATTGTTGCTTCCAGGGTTAAAAAACCCTCTACCTGAGGAAAGCCTCATCCCACTCAAACACACCCCAGAGGCTTCATCCTCTCCTGTTTCCTTAAGAGAAGAGCTGGTACACATCCAGGAAAGCAGGGGCTCTTGAATGGAAAAATCTGAGCACTTTTTAGGACCCTCTGAGTGCTGCTGGGAACCTGAGATGAGCTGAGCTATGGAAACACCCACACGAGGCCGTTTACTGCACGGCAGGCGCAGAGTTGGGGCCAGTGGCCAAGAGGAGAAAGAAACATTAAAGCATAGAACAGTGCTCAAGCAAAAAAAGTTAAAATTTCACCATGCAGCTCCTATGAAATAGTGAAGAATTAATTTTATTATGGATAAGCCGATTGCCACTTTGATTATTTTCATTTTACGTTGCTTGGCCTGACCTGCTCCTTTGTAAGGAGTTGCTGAAACCTACACTGAACAATCAGCTTTCACATGTTTCCCCAGCTCCTGGGTCTCTCACACTCTCGCTGCAGGACAGGGACTCCCATGTGAGCAAAAGTTAATAATAACAATAATCATCATCATCTCATTTTTTCCTTCAATAGCATTAATCCCCTTGGCTCTGGACATCAGAGGAAGAACACTAGAATCCAGAAGAGAGTTTCTGTTTCGTGACGTCTGTAAGAGCGTCAGAACCGGTCCATGAGTAACGACTGTGATGTGTCTGCCTGAGCTCAGCTGATCCCCACGGGAGCCAAGGTCCCACCTGGAGCTTCCATGCAGCCCTGGAGCACATCTGCTCCCCAGCTGCCAGCCGACCCCCAAAGCACAGTGACCAAGAGCATCCCCCAGACCCTATTTCAGGATTTTTGCAAGTGCAAGGTCGTTTCCTCTGTAACCTCGTGGAGGTGGAGCAGGAGGAACAAGGCATTTCGGAACTCCCCAAGACTGTCACAGCAAGAACAGTGAGAAACAAGGTTTGAAAGCCGAGCTGAGCGAGCAGTTGGTTTGCTCTCCTTAAATTGCAGCTCCTGCCCCTCTCTCCTCGTCCTTCATGAACCAAGCGACAACCAAGGCTGGGTTGAACACCACCACTGCTCCATCCAGCTCACTCCAATCTCCACACGGGAGCAGAGAACACCCAAGTCAGCCTTCACATCCTGCCCTAAGGAACTTTGGTCAAGGGCCTGGAGTGCCAGGACAATGGGGAACGGCTTCCCACTGCCAGAGGGCAGGGTTAGATGGGATATTGGGAAGAAATCCTTCCCTGTGAGGGTGCTGAGGCCCTGGCACAGGGTGCCCAGAGAAATTGTGGCTGCCCCATTCCTGGCAGTGTCCAAGGCCAGGCTGGACAGGGCTTGGAGCAACCTGGGACAGTGGAAAGTGTCCCTGCCCATGGGATGAGCTTTAAGGGCCCTTCCAACCCAAACCAGAATCCACTGCATTCTGCCCAGTTCTGAAACCTGATGATTTTTCACACTGCTCAGCCTCCAAGGATGAGGCGTGTACATTGATTTGGGAGCAACCCCATGGAACATGGCAATGCTTTGTTGCCTGAATTAAAAGACACAGCTCTGAGCCTGGCACTTACACACTTTGCAGGGTGAATAACGAGCAGCAACTAATGACTCTCTGCTCATCCCCACGGGCAGAAGAGCCCCTGGGATCCTGCCTTCCCCTCATGGCCTGGGGCCTCCCAGTCTCTGAATGAAGCACTCCCGACCCAGCCTGCGCCAGCTTCCGGGACTCAGGCTCTTCAATACCTCCTTTGAGCACTGACAGCTGACTCGCTCTTTCTTTGGAGAGATGTGGGTGATGGTAGAGCATAAGAAATGGATATTTATGGCATTTTGAAAGAGAAAAAAGAAATCTGGGGTTCTCATTCCCCCAAAAGCTTCTAAAATCCAGTAACTACTTAGTAAAAGGAATAAACAGCAGTGCCAGATATTTCTTAAGCACCTGAATTGTGGTTCCCTACTCCACTCCCTGCACTGATTTTTGCATGAGGTCACAACAAATCATCTGTATCCCCACAGGATAAATCTCCATGTACCTATTTCCAAGGAGGTTCAGACTTTCAAAGGAAAAAAAGAACAATGTAAGGAGACCTCAAGAAGACAAATACCTAAAACAGAACCGTGTGCATGAAAAGTACTGTGAAAATTAGTAAGAGGGTGTGAAAAAGCAAGTTCGTATTACTTTCCTAGTAGAAGAGCTGGAGCTGAAAACACACTGATGGGAGGGGAAATTAAGGAAGAGAATGCAAGAACCTGAACAAAAAAGAGAGCTGATCCAATTCTTTCAAAGCCCAGCAGTTGGGTGCGAATGTGGCCGCTCTCAGTACAAGCCCCACAGTCAGACAAAGGAGCAGCTCCTCTTGTCCCCCTCTGATTCATCTCCTGTGTTCCACGTCACGGAAACAGAAAACAGAAATCCCCAAGATCAGCCCGAATAGGGAAGCGACCACTGCCGCAGCTCCAGCGGTGTTTTCATCACCACCCAAGTCAAACACACATTTAACGTGCCGGGTTCTTCCGCCTCGGGGGTCTCTGCGGGTGCGACTGCCAGGTCAGCTGAGCCAGTATAAGAGGCGTGCAATTGGATTTTATGTTTTTGGATAGCAAAGGCTTAAAGGACTAAAACAGAGATTGTCCCTTCCCATGGCTGATGGAGGGACAAACTCATGTCATTTAGAGGGTCAAGCACCACAGAAGTGTGGTCAAGACCCCTCCTAACTCAGCTACATCAATCCCCTCCCAGCCATCCCAGAGCTGCTTCCCACCGCCACACTCCGACAACATTCCCACTATAATTAATTATCTGATTTTAAAGTTCCAGGCTGATGGTTCTGCATCACGAAAATCTCTCTTTACTCAAACCTAATCAAACTGAGGCCGAGTGCTGGTGTTTTAAGTCCGGAAGTGCAGCCACATCTGTCTGAGCACGGCACATGCCTGTGGAAATCGCCGCAAATATGCAGCTCCAACATCAAAGACAGGAAAAGAGGAGCAGTAAAAAGGGCACCCAAGGTCAAAGCCAATGCCAGGGCTGCTAATACCAAGGTTTCTATTAGAAGAAACCTTCCTGAAAGACTTGCAGAGGAAGGTGGCAGATTTCCTCCCAACAGAAAGAAAACCCAGACCAGAAAACCTGCATTTCAGCAGCCGGAACAAAGCCATCAGGTGGATTTGTGCCACAGGTGATGCTGAAACACGCTGTGGTTTGGGTGGCTTTGGGGGCAGGGGGCATAAGAAGAGCATTCCTTGTTTCAGTCAGGGCTAACTGTGCCAAAATCCAGCTCATTTGGTCCAGTCCCGAGGTCTAAACCCTCTACCACTAAACCAAGAAGAGTTTCACTGACTGAAAACACCAAGGAAACAACTTATTTTTACTTTGTTGGGTAAGTTTGGGCATAAATTTTAAAGAAACTATTAAGAAAGGACAATTTGAGTGCTGTCTCATGGACACATTCCACACTTTTTAAGCAAAGCAAAGGCCCCAAAGGCTTCAGATTCACTTCCCTTTTGATTTACAAGTCCCTACATTTATTAGCCTTCTGGACACGTGGTGAGGCTCATCCTTTGTACAGGAAATTGGAAGGAATTCAGACAAGGCTTTAGTTAAAGTTCACACTCCCCCTATTGGGCTCCATTGCCACACAGGGATTTTACCCCAGGCACTGACTTCCAAAGCTAAAAAAAACCCAAAAAACTAGAACCAGACCTTCTGACAAGAATAACAGAATTAAGCCGACACTTACCAAAGCACGAGGAGTGTTTGCATTGTGTGGTCGACCACTTGTGAAGTTGTTTCTGGATAAAGTAACCCCTTCTGAGTAATTAATGAAATATTAGTGCCTTTTTTGGTCACAGAATCCCAGAATGGTGTGGGTTGGAAGGGCTCTTAAAGCTCATCCCGTTCCACCCCCTGCCATGGGCAGGGACACCTCCCACTATCCCAGGTTGCTCCAAGCCCTGTCCAACCTGGCCTTGGACACTTCCAGGGACGGAGAGTTCACTGCAGGATGGAGCACACTGCAATCCGACAGATCCACATCCCTCCAGACAGGTGGCAAAGAAACACTAACCTAGGGGACTCTCCCACCTTCCATCCCCGCGTTGCCGTATCTCTCTGAAGTTGGTTTAATTTATTTAAGACTGTGGATCTTCAAGCCTTCAAGTCCTTAAAAACAAGCGCACGCAAGGATGGGTACTTTCTATGGGCGAGGCACGAGCTGGCTGGGGGGGACTGATGAACAGTCATGTCTGGGGTTACTTTTTCCAGCTTGAAAGTGTGTGCTCAGCAGTCATCTATTGAGAAGTTTAAGTCGTTCTCCATTTGGGGAAAAAAAAAAAATCAGTCATGCTCTCTTGACAAGGATTTCTTCTGTGACTCACTCAGGCCCCTCCACGTGTCTGAACGCTGGTTTTCTACCCTTTTGTCACATATTCACTACAGAGGGGTCTGTTATCCTTTAAAAGGTGCAGAGATACAGCCTCACTTCCCCCAGCTCCACAATTCACGTTCCAGTCAGGGCAGCAGTAACCAAAGATGACACAGCTTTACATGCTATTAAAAATTGGTTCAGAATACCAAAACCCCAACTATTTCTAGAAAAACCAGCTGCACTGAGATGCTTTGAATCCTGCAATAGCCTTTGTGGTCATCTCTCAACTGCTGACACTACCTCATTTGCACAATCAAACTCATCTCTGTCCTGTCCTCCCAGTTTGTTTCACCCAACAGTGCATTTGATTTTGGGGCACAACCCCTCCAAAACCTGCCTGCCTTCACGATAAGAAAAAACCATTCTCCCTCCATCCTCATCCCCAACAAGCATTTAGAGTTAATTTTGCATGCCTGCTACGCACCAGTGCTCTCCATCAGCTGCTTCCTAACAGTTTATTTCCAGGAATTAATTCCATAGTGATGTTTCATAACGATTAGAGAGCATCTTTCAGGTTTATTAACATGGAATTGGAAAAGTAGCTTTGCTTTTGGTCATCTCTATGCACTGGTAGGAAATGCTGACCCAGGAGATTCTCCTGCCTTCCACTCCTGTGTTGCTGTATCTATCTGAAGTTGGTTTAATTTATTTAAGACTGTGGATCTTTAAGCCTTCAAGTCCTTAAAAATCACAACCCCCTCACACAACAGAGTCAGTCTGGGGTGATGCCGAGCGAGTTCCCAACTGTTGCACAGCACCCCCCGACTCGGCACTGCCACTTAGCAGAGCAGCTGTTTTAATAAGCGCTTACATCTTTAGCTGCCTAATGCAATAACAAAATTAAACAGAACAACATGGAGCCTAATCCAGCGGGGTGGGGGAAAGCCAGTTAGTGCTCCCAGGCGCTGGAACGAGGTGCTGGGCTGCGCGCGCAGACGCTGCTGCTGCCCCGCCACGCTCCGCTCGGGCACGGATTTGCCAGGATCTGTTTACACAATCCACTTTTCCTTGCGAAAGGCATGAAAGAAAATACTCTGCGGAGAATCTAAGAGGCAACACGTTCTCTCTGCAGCTTTTTGCAACTTTTCCTGCGAACTGAGCAAACAAAATGAATTCACAACTATCAGTGCTGCTCCGGAGCTGCACTAACAATGGGCGTGAGGCTGCCTGGGGAGAAAGGGGGGACTGAGCACATTAACAAAAGCCCAGAGCGCGCTGGCTGTGGCGAAAGCCGGGGCCTGAAAGGCTCCTTTGTCTCTCTGGTCAATGCAAACCCATTCAGCGGCCGACAGACAGCAGAAAGAAAGTGAGGGTGGGAGGAAGAAGAGTCCTGTCTCTTTAGGGGACGTCTCCTCAGCTGCCAGGCTGTGAGGCAGAGCAGGGACTCGCATGGACACAGAGCAGCGTTCCAAGCGCCCGTAACCCCGGCATTGTGCAGAACAAATGCCCACTGAGGACACGCTCTGCTCGCACCCAACCTTCCTCGACCAAGGGACACACATTCCAGGAACTGGACATCCAGTCCCCAAAGAGCCTCCAAGTGCAATATAAACAGTAAGCTATAGAAAATAACCCCCTATTTCTGAGTCTGCTGGCTTTTCTGCAATCCCTTCCTCCCAACAATGAGCTATTGTTCCACTCCTGGGACTGAGGAAATGTTTGTGTTTGTTCTCTGAGTCCTTTACATTTAGAGACCTGCTCCTCATTTCAACATCATTCCCCACTGTGCTACAAAGCACCTGGCCTTTTTCAGTAATGACTCCACCAAACAAAACTAACACCCCTTTCCTTGTTTTCTTAGTGCCACCATAAAACTCAGCGGAGCTCAACAGCAAATCAAAATATCTAGAAATTATCAAAGGAGCAGGGTCCCAGTTGGTACTGGTGTCCCATTTAAACACGGATACATGTGACCACCACTCTGAAATGCAGAGTGATAAAGGTGAGCGCCACCTCCAAGGGTCTGATGCTTGCTGGGCATGTTTCTCCTCCCAGGTGTTCAAAGAGGGGTGCACACATTCCTCGCCTCAGCCACACAGCCACCAGCAGCAGGAACGTCCATGAGGCAGGATCCTCCATGTGGTGGAAGACGTGGCCATCATGGACCTTTTTGTGGCCCACGTGTCCCAAGGAACACAAATACTCTCCTGTAAAAACCCAAAGCGATGAATTCACACTGGGCTGCTCCTCTTCTCTCCCAAACTGGGCTCTTGTTGCACACTGGAACCTCTGGGCAGAAAGCAAAGTTTGAAACCTCTGTGCTTCAGCAGAGCCAAGGTTTTGATGCAAACACAGATTCTACGAAGAGACTTCTGCAGGGAGTCTCACCCACGTACAAAAGAAACATTTAAGTGAGCAAAACCAACTAAGTGTCTCTTTCCACTCCTTTAACGTTTATCCATCTCTGGGCACCAGAATCACCCAATTATCCTGCCCCAGCCAGGGAGCTCCTGCATACTCCACACACAGGACACACTCACTGGCTCAGAGGAAACTGGCTCCATTTTCCTTCAGCAGCCTGACTTGGGATAACCACACAAAAGGCAAAGTTGGCTAAATCCCGTCCTTTTGCACCACCCCATGAGCTAATCCATATGCTGCATTTAAACACTTCACTTTCACTCCACATCTATTTTTGGAGCTGGCCAAGGGGCAAGATATTTCTTTACACAAAGAAGTAAGCTAATTTATTTGCCTAAAACACAAGGGTTTCTTAATTGCAATCACAGCACCAACTTCTGCAAGAACAGCTTGTAAAGATACAAACTTTTTTCTCCCTGGGTTGTAGCTGAACTAAAAGGGAAGAAAACCCCACCATAACCACAGTTTTAATTAAACTGATTGATAGCCCGTTCACACGGGCCACAGCTCGCACAGGACGCTGTTTCCTTTCGGGATTTTTCAATATAGAAAGGACTCCTGGCTCTTCACCATTGAGATAAAGATCTTTTTAGAAGTGCTGATCTGTTGCTTCACTGGAAAATGAAGGAAGGTCTCATTAGAAACAGCCAGCTGTGCAAAAAAAGTTACTGTTCTTCAGGCATCCAGAGGGGAAATCCACTTGGAGGGACCAAGCCCGGAGCCATATCCGAACATAGCCCTGGCAGCACAAAGAGGCATTTCAAACACACTCACACACTCCTGCCACTCTCTCCTCCTCCACTGCAGGAATATTTTTTGCCTCCTTTGTTTCCTCACAGGTGGGGAATGGCAAAATCAAGCAGGCAGCTTGTAAAGAGGGGAAGAGGAACTTACAAACCAAGTCCCTTGCACAGCAAACAGCGAAGGACCTGTGGCTGCTGCAGAAGTGGGAATTTACAGCTGCTCTTGCATCACATCTTTTATTTTTCCCTTTTTTTTTAATGTCAGACCCAATACTCCCAAGTCTAATTATCAGAACACCCTTGAAGGTGAGAAAGAATAAAGAAGCAGAGAAAAAAAAGAAAGTTATCCTTAGGGGATAAAAGAAAGCGATTCCTGTGGTTGTCTTGTGCAGGGCCAGGAGTTGGACTCAATGATCCTTGTGAGTCCCTTCAAACTCAGGATATTCCATGATTCTACGATCTGGCATAAAACCAGCTAACTCTTTGTGCACTCAAAACTCCAGTGAAGGCAGCAGCTGCTACAACACACAAGCTTGAAACCAAAGTCTAAAGAAATGTGGAAACAGAGAAGAAACAAAGCAAAAGTCCCTAAAACAGCTATTGCTGATTGGCAATGACTCGGGCTTCCACTGGCAACTCTGGCATGATGAACAGTGATGGGATATAAATAGGAGATTCCTTTTCACCTTCCTAAGGTAGGGCTGCTGTGCTGGTCATTGAGAACAAACCCAGAGAGTAAGTTGTATTTATTTATGTTTCAAATCACAACATGCACCACACAGCATTAAATAACAACTCCTTACTCCAAAGCCTTAGTGTTTGCACCATAGATAAGAGAACATCAATAATCTGCAGCAAAGTACACCATATTTCCAGATAAAGCAAGATGTATTTGTTCTACTTAATTCTGCTTTGTACAGTCTAGATAACACACGTTTTAAGATGCAATTATGAAATGCCAGCATTTAAAATCAATCTATGATAAAAGTTAACATAACAATCAAGGGGGAAAAAAGCAGTTCTCAAGTATGCTAATAAATGGTACAGGAGAGCTCCAAGATGCTGCTTATACCTGAGTATTCATGTGGAACAAAATTAAGACCTAGGAAAAGCCACACAAAAACCTCATTAAGGTTATTAGGGCCACTAGAAGAGCTCCAAGTGTAGGTGCCACTGAGCAGGTGGATTTAAGTCCCAGCTGTTGGGCTTTTTCTGCTGCTTTCAGTACAAATGTTGTGGCCGACACCCCACGCATAAAGAGGCTTAAAGGGACAAGCAACACAAGCAAAATGTGTCCACCAAATGAGCTTCTTCAAAGCAGCATCTGTAGAGGTTTCCTGGTTTTATGCTCTTTGCTTTTACTGAGTAGTAAGCTGCAAAGAGGATGATGCATGTTTTGGGTATAGAGATACTACAATCTCTGTTCACTGACCTCACCCCATTTTTCAGCTGCCTGAGTCAGCTCTGAGACTGGGATGATGTTAAAATACTGTCCTGTCCCCAGGCACCATGTAAAGTGACCCCAGAAACTGTGCTTTTCCCATGGAAATGAAAGCTTGCCCTCTGATCCTACCTGCTCCTAACGCTTACAACAGGCAGCACACCTGAGGCCTCTCGAGAGGACTTTCTCTCATGGGTAACTTCACATCCTGACCGCTCCCACCCCGCGATTACACTGACCCAGAAATGCAAACCTACAAATGGGCATCCTGGGCATAGCAAAGACAAGGCCAGCCTGGGCATAATGCAGAAAAAAGTCACAATTCCAGCTGACAGATGAACAACTCCTTGCTTGAGGGCACCATGTGATGAACCACACGAGCTTTGGCCTTTTCTGCCCACTGACACTGAAGGTTGAGAAGGGAAATCGATATTATTACTAGACACAACCATAATGACAGTATCATGCAACACCTGCAGCTGATCTTTACTTTTCAGTCCCTGGAAAGACTATTTTGTCACAATTCCCTTGTATCTAAGAGGAATTTAGCAAGACAGCTGCTCTGATTCTCTCTGCAGCCAGGGCATGTCAAGAAAGTGAGGAAGCTCCTTTAAAATAATCGTGATTCATTCACCTCCCATGCAAGCGACCCCACTTTCTTCCACTCAATCAATCTGCAACCTGGCTTCTCAGGAACAGCAAGAAACAGCAAACAGCCTTGGCTGTTTCACAGAACCATAGACTGGTTTGGGTTGGGAGGGACCTTAAAGACCCTCCAGTCCCAACTCCCTGCCAGGGGTAGGGATGTTACTCCTCAGGGCTGTGTTTCCACCCCTCCTGGCCTATCACTGTTTCTTAGGCTTCAATCCAGATAAACTTCCTGATTTCCTGAGCTGAAGACAGAAAGTTACAGCAAAGAAACAGCTTTGTTCTCACCTTTAGGCAAGAGAAAATACCCAGCCAAACCTCAGCTATGCCACACATCCCCTGCAAGATGACAAAGGACAGCTCTGCAGCGCACCACAGAGAGGGCCAAGGCCTCGAGCTGGACAAACCCTTTTCCCTTGAGGCACCCACTGAGAAAACCAACACAGGCAAAAAGTTCAGGACCTCACACTATGACACCAGTGGCAACGAGGGCAGTGCCTGAACTAAGTGATCAAAAGGTGAGGTTTAGCGCCTCACCAAATGTTTCTGAGAACCGTGGAATGTCCTGAGCTGGAAGGGACCCACAAGGAACACAGTCCAACCCCAGCCCTGCACAGACACCCCAACAACCCCACCTTGGGCATCCCTGGCAGTGGTGTCCAAACACTCCTGGAGCTCTGGCAGCCTCGGGGCCGTGCCCATTCCCTGGGGAGCCTGGGCAGTGCCCAGCACCCTCTGGGGGAAAAACCTTTCCTGATCTCCAACCTAAACCCCCCTGGCACAGCTCCAGCCGTTCCCTCAGTCCTGTACCTGGTCACAGAGCAGAGACTGGAGCTGTGCCTCCACTGCCCCTTGGGAGGAAGCCGAATACAAAAGGAGGTGAAGTCCCTCCATCAATACCAGCTCAATGTTTTTACTGATATATCTGAGCTGTATTTTGGGTGACAGCCCTCAGTGCTGCAGTGGAATCCCCTCGCTCTGACTTGCCAAGCTTTGTCACAACGCTTACTAAGGGATGTGTTAACGGGATGAAGCTGCAAGTACCAAACTGGAGCAGATCCGCTCTGTCCAACGGCATTTGGATCAGTCTGCCTTCAGAGCCATGGTACAGACAACCTGGGGAGCAGCACATCCCAATCCCCACCTAAAAATAACTGCATTCCAAGAGCAACAGTCAATTCTAACTCCATTACTCAATCTTGATTAAATCTAATGTTCAGTATATTTCTTAATCAACTCGCCTCAAGTGACTACGTTAAGGTTAATCTCTCAAAGCCTTTTTCAGGGGAGAGAAGATTCTTCCACCATCTGAACACACCAAGGAGCAGGTAGAACATGAAAATGATTATCCACAAAGCTTGCTCTTTCCAAAAATATTTGGCAAAGCACTGGGGGGTTTTTTGTCTGTTTCATATAAACACGATGTAAAACGGAGTTAAAACAAAGTCTCAAAAATGCCCTTCAGCATTTAAAAAGGATCCAAACTCGGAGAAAGAAAGCATCTTGAACAAGGCATTTCACAGCACAGTGCAGCAAAGAAAAAAGTCCTTTGGATACTTTTAACTGCATTTATTTTTGTGATTAACTACAACAGAAGGGAAAATAAATCTATCTAACAGAGAGATATCTTTACACTGCTTTCCTCGATGAAGTTCTCCTAGAGCAGCCTCTGGCTCCCAAGCATTTGATAAGTGTTAAAAACCATATTTATGTATGGAACAGTTCAGCAGGGAAATGGGATGCCAGCTCCCAGAGCCCTGAGCACACACAGAGGCACCTCTGCACGCTGCAAACCTCCCTCTGGAGACGATGGAATGCAAAGGGGCTGCCAAAAACCCTCCAGCTGCTGCTCAGGAAGGCATTTCTGCCCCAGCTGATAACACCCCTCACAGAGCCAACCACACCCATCCCCCCGCCTGGCAGCTCAAAAGTCCTCCCTGACCTGCGACAGTAAAATGATCCTTCCTTGAAACAGTTGAACATGGAAGTGAACGGAATCATAGAATCCAGAATGGTTTGGGTGGGAAGGGACCTTAGAGCTCATCTCATTCCAACTCCTGCCATGGGCAGGGGACACCTTCCACTAT
Organism: Lycocorax pyrrhopterus obiensis; assembly: GCA_014706295.1. Lineage (NCBI taxonomy): Eukaryota > Metazoa > Chordata > Aves > Passeriformes > Paradisaeidae > Lycocorax > Lycocorax pyrrhopterus. The sequence continues at coordinate 785,081 of JACSVZ010000023.1, forward strand.
CCCAGGTAGCTGCTCCTAGCCCCATCCAACCTGGCCTTGGACACTTCCAGGGATGGGGCAGCCACAGCTTCTCTGGACATTGCAGAAGAGTTGGGAGAAGAAGAGATGTACTAGGGAAAATTCCTGGGTCACTTTGCAACCAAAGCCACCAACCAAACTAATTGCAACCATCCCTGGGGAGGAGGCAGCTCTAAGGTGGTCAGAACCATCGCTCCCAGAGAATGAGGAGGAGTCTTCAGAGTGAAGAAACTACATTGTTCAAGAAACGAGGGAAAACCAGGAATCTCTAACAGGAGACATGCATTCAAAGAAAAATATCACACCCACAAAATTCCCAAGCAGTGGCCAAGGAAGAGCCAGGGGGACAGAGGCAAATCTGACACGAGGCAACATCAGAGCCAGAACTTGTGATGGTCGTTTTATTTTTGTTTATTGCATTTTCAAGCAGAAAAAACCTAACAGTAGTAGTCTCACACGGAACAGTAGCTCCACAAGGCTAAGAGAGAGCAAACCTCCTGGTAAATGCTGTAAAAATATCCAAAACAAGGCTGTGAGCATGCTGGCCTGATGGAGATGACAAAGAGTGACTGGGAGGAGGCAGCCAGGGAGAACAAGGCTTTGATCTCCTGTCTGGCCAGACACACACACCAGCCTACTCCTTTCTGGAGTTACTATGGCTTTTGGTCTATTCCAAAAGGAACAGGAATGGTTCTTCAGCTGTTCTCTGCACCTTTGGCTGCATCAGATGCTTGTGCACATCTAGTCTGGCAGAAAAAAGAGGTTTTTCAATAAAATGCCACAGATCAGACAACACAGCTGAAGCCATATCCATCTTCCACCTTTCCCATTCTGAAATGCAACTGCAGATACAACAGTTATTTTCAAATACTCCTGTATTTCAGTCATTGAGCTTAAAACAATTCACATCAAACAGCCAAGCCAGGCACTATCTCACACAAACTGAATCACAACCCAACAAAAACAAAGGTCCCCAAATTCAGTGTAGCTGTCCCCTGACTAGCAGCTGAAACAGCAGTTTCTGGCCCGATACCAGCTCAGGGAGAAGCTCTGACCTGCTCAGCCCCCATCCATCTGCTGCTTTGAGGCAACCTGATAAACACACTCTGGGTCTGGGTTGGGAAGCGCAGAGCCACTGCCACTGGGGACAGAGGACACTGACCGGGAAACTCACTCCAGTCCCAACAGCCTCACCAGGAAGAGAAAACTGGGATTTTGGGGCTCATTTCCTTCAGAGCAGTTACTTAACACACACACGGAGTTATTTCTATACCGAGTTTGCCCTGCACACACATAACCAGGTAAGAGCATTAAAACCCCAAGAGCCAAAGCAGACAGGGCCAGGTGACATAACTGAAAAGGCACGAACAGAGGAAGGCAGAGCAGGAGGAAAAGGATCTCATCGCAGAGAAAGGTTCAAAAGCTTTTCTCCAGCCCTTATTCATCTTACAGCCTGGAATAAACTTCTCTGTGGGTATGACAGCCTACCTTCCCTCATGCTGAATTCACAAAGTAAAACCTCCCATCTCTGGCTTCCCTTCAGAGCCGGCAGTTCTTGCAGCTGGGGGCACGTTGTTCTGCGACTGGAAAGTTCACATCCAGCTCGTTCATGGCCATTTTCACCCAGGGGTCTGAATTTCCGTAAAGTACTAAAAAGCAGCTGACTTTTCCCTTCCTGTGCATGCCATTAACACGGAACTGCCCCTGCCCACTCTGTGCCCTAAAATCACTAATAAACCACTCCAGCTTACCAGGCTACACCCCCCACATGCCTCTGCTCCACAGGGACAGCCCCTGCTTCTGTCCCGGGGGGTGGGGACCCTGCAGCAGCATCCATCTATTCCTGAGCCAGGCTCTCCATCTGTATGATTAGCAGGAATATCAAACAGCCTGGTATTTTACCGTCTCATTCACTCAGCTGCATTTGCTGTGGTGTCTCCAATACTTCACGCTGTGACCTCATGGGGAAATGCAATGCTCTGCTGGTCACTCTGTTGTGGTGACAGCAGTGTTGTCACCCAGAGTGATGGTCCTCCCGTCAGCTGAGCAAGGAATTCTAGAAGGATGATTCTCCAGAGCATTGATGCTCATTTCCACTCCCAATTCTGTAATGCCTCGTGACTTTCCCCCCATAATCTTTATTTCAGCAGTTTATCAAAATGAAATGAAATCCTAAGTACCTTCTTGCCACATGCAGAGCTTATGACTTCCCCTGAGTTAAAATCCTGTGTCATACAAAATGAAATCCTGGGAAAGCTGGCATCCAGGGAGGGCAGTGCAACACATCTTACGCTGCTGCACAAAAACCAAAGTTCACAGAGGGATGTAGGTAGGACGGGAGCCCTGGGTCTCCTCAGTTCAATCCTCTGCACCTCCAGTTTTCCCTCATAAGGAATCTCAGGTGCACACTTCACACACACCTCTGCAAGGGAATCCAAGAAAGAAGAACAGCAATGATATATTCACCCCACCAGGGTCTGAAGATGAGCAGTAAATTAGTCTCTGAGCATTTCCCATTTAAAGAAATGCTGGTTTACTTCCATTGGCTCTGCCTGTTGGATCCTGGATCCAAGGCCAGGTCAGATGGGGCTTGAAGCAACCTGGTCTAGTGGAAGGTGTCCCTGCCCATGGCAGAGGGGTGGAACAGGAGGAGCTTTAGGGTCCCTCCCAACCCAAACCATTCTGGGATTCTACAAATTCAGGCCACAAACAGGGATAAACACAGAGGGAAGGCTGCAGCTGCTGCAGTGCTCTCTGAAGTGATGCCACACAGCTGAAGCAACACACAGGTAGAAGTCGGTGAGGATACCTGATGCTCTATCCCAGATGGGAAAGAAATGAGAATTTCAGGACCTGTCCCTGCCTGGCTGCTCAGGTCTCTTTGCACCAACAGGACAGCCCATGCACCACCACAGGCACAACGGTTCCTTTGCTGATGAGCATTAACACCAGCTGTGCTGATTTCAGACTGCAATATCTCCACAGTCACAGCAGGGCTTTAAGACTGAACTTTCCACCTACAGACACTGCCCAGACACTTGGATTTCACCACCACCATGGCCACAAGTGCCATCACCACCTAAAGCATGGACACGGAAGCTACAAGGACTGTGCTGGTGACCAGTGCTATTTTAGCAGCCTTTTTCAAATTAACCATAGTTAAGACAATGGTCTTAACCACTGGATGGGAGGAAGGGAAGAACAAGATAAGTATTCTTCCCTTAAATGCTGATGTTTTGGAACACTGCAGAACAGGAATGGACCAAATCAAACATTTCTGGTTATCCCTAGCACCTCTGACGTTATCAGGAGCTGCAGTGCAATTTGGTTCACCAAACTGGTTGAAACACTTCATCTTCTTCCTTTTTCCCCACAAACCAGAGACATTTCGGACCCACTCGCAGCCAGTGTGGATGATACAGATCTTTTGTCTCCCATTCCTAAGCAAAAACACCATTTTAAGCACAACATCATAAAAGCAAGGATGGAACTAGACCACAAGAAAAAGCAATCCAAGCATCCAAGCCTGAGGAGTGAGTGAATTCTCCTTTGAGGGAATATTTGCAACCCTCTCCTCCCGGCAGTGGAAGTTCAGCAGATTTCTCCAAAAGCTTCCAAACCATCAGTGACCTTTCGGAGTTTTAGCTCAACCAGCGAGACCTCAAACTCCCTGATGAAGACCAAGAATTATCCCTGTTTTCAACACTTCCAAGCCTGGCTGCATTCTTCCCCCCAAAACTCCTTTCAAACAACAAGACAGAGCTGACCTGATAATAGAGAAGCAGCTCTCCCCTCTCTCCGTGTCTGTCCCGCTCCCTTGTTTTATTGCCCTGCCCCAGCTCCTTTCTCCACGCCCTTCCCGGGTTGATTAATACTCATCCTGGACGATCAGATGTCTGGTAATTCAAGCTTTTACAGCGCTCCATGCCATAACTCTCTGTAAGGCTCACACATTTCACCAGAAAGCTTTTTGCTGACTGTTCCCACTCCTGACATCCTGGGCATTCAATAAGACATTCTGGACAGAGGTCCCGGCTATAAAACTCTCATGTTATTCGGCTGCCAGGATGGGAATTTGGTGACAGTACAATTAATTCATTTATTTAATGATCTTAACATCAGCCTGAGTGGATAAAGTGTGCTTTGGCTGCAGCAAGGCAGGGATGGGGCTGTGCCAAGGGCCAATTGTTTCGGTGAATGCCAGCGACGCCAGGTACTGCTGCCACGGCCACCGCAACGAGACGGGGTGGTTTGGGGGAAAATGGGAACCGTTTCAAGTTAAACGTGGTGCGCAACCTCACAAAAGGAGTTTATTTCTGCAGATGAACTTTTTCAAAATTAAAAAAGTGTTTTGGAAACGTAATCAATAAAATTAAGGCAAACAGCTTAAACTCATCGAAACTTAGGCTTTGTGATATTTGCATATCAACAAAAATTAGGTCTTTTTTTCTTTTTGAAGAGACAGACATAAAGGCACTTGGAAATTGGCTTTAAAACACAACACTGAAGGAAAACGTAAAACTCAAGTTGGACAGGTTGACAGCTGAATTATTTGCATTCACAACTCTAACATATGAAACACAGAGCCCAGAAAAGCTGAGTATTTGGAGAGAGACCGTCCAGTGACAAGTATTTATAACTGTGTGAGCACTAGTGAAGAAGCGTGACACAAATTGAAGCTGGTTTCATATTATACAGCAAGTGGAGCTCAAGATGTCTCACCAGCTCAAGAAATACTACATCCAATAGCACCTTCCACACAAGCCTTGCCATGCTAAACCTGCTGAAATCCCCTTCCCAGCACACTCCAGAGTTCAAGGTGCACCATCAATTTCACATTAAAAGTCACAATAAACAGGCTTTAAATTTGGTTTCAGTTCTTGAATTCCCCCCAAATAAGTGGTATAGGTTACTCGCCCTCAGCTACAAGAACCCTGCTGAGTTCCCTTTCCAATATAATATATTGAGTCAGCCCAATGATTCAGCTGCACATTGCAAAACAAAGTGTCCAGTGTGGAGCCTGTCCATCACCCCAAACAGGAATTCAAGACTTCCAGAAAGTTTTCAGGCCAGATTTCAGCCTGAATTTCACATCAGACCTGACGGTTCTGTGGAAGATCTCGTGGCAGCCCCAGGACAGAAGGTTCTCACCACTCAGTGGAAATGCACTTTTTTTTTCTAGAAAGGTCTTTCCCTCAGGATGCTTAGGAGCCTTCCCAAGACAACAGTTGCCTAAAAAACCAAAGCTGAAAGTAGCACCACTAAAAAAATCTTTCCCTTTGATGCACATAGGAAGAGTCTCCTGCTTAGTCTGAAGACCAAAGACTTCTCTCATTTTTGCCTTTTGGCAAGAGAACAAAATAAGCCCAGAAAATGCCAGTTTCAAGGCACAGTAACTTCTACGACTTACTAATAACACAGGGAAATCTGTTTTCAGACCACCATCAGCAAAGCCATAGCATCAGCTCAAATGGATTTTCACCCATCACCAGTGACACAGACTCCTCTGCAGTCAGACTCCTCTGACTCCTCTGAGTAACTCAGTAACTCACAGTCACCCTCACATGTAAATCAAACCTAAATGCACAATCATCATCTAGCAACCCCAAACAGAGCAGTCCTGCAATGTTTATTAGTTTCCACCTTCCAAAAGCTTTCCAAACTCAGGAAAATCTGTGTTATTTAAGACCTTTAACTGCATTAACTCCTCCTTGCTTGGTGTTTCCACAGCACCAAGAGCAAACTCCAAGGCTGGCAGGGAAATTTCTGTTCCCACCATATTCGGTCCCCTCCCCTGGTAAAAGCAGGGATGGTCTTTGTGCTTCCAGCTTTTACAGCTATTCCTATGCAGACACTCCTACTCCAGAGCATGGGAGTCTCATTCCTGCTGAGCTCAAGCACTTGGAAAGGAGCAGCTGCTCTCTGCACCTTGACAAGTCCTAACCCATTTCAACACTTCACCGACGGATTTGGAGAGCGCTACCGGGATCGGTCGAGGATGGGATAAGTTTTTCTTCCAAGACACACATTCTAGAAGCCACTTGGCTTTTTTTTCAAGCCTATCTAAAGCTCTAGAAATATTTTAACTCTCATGTAGATAAAGGAAACACAAAGGTGTTACAACCAACAACCAAAACATCTTATTTTTGGTGGCAGAATTGATTTAAACCTGATACAATCTCGGTGTGGGGAAACTTGTCCTTTTCTCTCCACCTTAACTACGCAGCAAACAAAGGTAAAAACAACTCCTCGGGTACAATCGAAATACAGAGCGTGTAATTTTCCTTTCAGGAAAGAAAAAAATAATCATGCTGTCCCATTAACCTAGTTACATGCCCAGCAGCAATTTGACTCAAGTCCCATCAGCAACAGCATGCCATCACCTATTCCAAAAAGAGGGAGCGCGCCCTGGGACACCTTTCAAAGGTAAAGAATAAACCATAGGAATAACATGCACCAGAAAACTTCACTAGCCTAGAAGCTGATTTTGCTCTCTTCCCTTTGATCATCTTCTTTTTTAAGAACACATTCTATTTTCTTCTTCCAGCTGTTCCACATCATCAGCTCCTATTTGGGAGGGAAAACGGAGTCCAGGGTTTGGGAAGGAAAGTTGTACAGAGAAGTGCTTGAAATTGCAGCAAGTGTAAAACACAGCACCATGAGAGTCTCATCAACTGTACTCCCTTAAAAAACAAGAAGAAAAATTAGTTGCCCTGGTTCCTCCAGACCACGGGGCACATGACTCCTCCCCCCACATGTTCATGCCTCGGAACAAACACCAGTTTTCTGTTCCCCATTCATTCCAGAAAAGCTTTTGCAATTGCCAGCAGCCACATTCAAGTCACAGATAAAGTTTCCTACCAAAGCAATGCCTGTAAAACAGTGATACTACCCATCTGTAGTTCCCCAGAGTAAAAATTCCAGCAACTCTAATCATATTAGCGGATTTACACACAACTAAACTTGACAGTTGACTAGCCCTGAAATTGCTGGATTAGGAGAAAAAGAAAATATAGGTTACCTCTGCCTTCTATGGGGAGATCTTCACTGCTAACTCCTACTACTAAACAAAAGTGGAGCAAACGGACCAGCTCCACACATCCCAATGTTTGCTACCGACACAGAAAAGCCTTTCAGCCTGAAAATGATGGATAAAATCCATTCACACACAGATAAAAATCCTTCTATGTCCCAACATCTAAAAGGGAAGTTATTTGTTCTGAGTCTCCTGTTACTCTCTCAACAACTTCTTACACAAACTCTGCTCCCAAATGAGAGCTACTCATTAAATACACGTATATTTAAATGGATAAAGTAACCTTCTCCCACCAACTTCTGCCAGAGAACATACACAATCATGTCCTTGGATGTGAGGAGAAAATAAGCCATTTGAAATCACATTTTTGGAACGGTTTTCTCCAAGAGATTTCACCACAAAAATCTTACAAAGCTGGTAAAGTGACATATCTGTGCTCTAACATGATTGGCTTTTGTCATTAAATAAATTAAAGCTATTGCTGCTTGAAAGAACACTAAGATGTGCCAAGGCTAGGAAACATCAACAGGGGAGATGGCAGAGAGGGCTAAAGGCACTTAATTTTTTGGCAACACGCTCCCCAATCCGTGCCCATTCCTCCGCTGCAGCGGAGCCACCACCACGGAGCAGCAGGAAAGGTCTCTTTTCCAAGCTCTTCTCCTGCTGCTCCGACCCTCCCAAGATGTTTGATCTCCACAGCTTCAACACTTCCAAACAGAAACACTTCCCAGGCAACACCTCTGCCCCTTCTTCCCCTTCATCCAGCCGAGATCTCAGAACGTTCCCTCCTCAACTCAGAAACACGGAGAGCAAGGGACACCTCTGATCTCAGCCTGGTCCCTCCTGCCCACCTCTCACCACTCCCTCCCTTTCGGGACCGTAACGCTCTTGACACCTTCTCACACACGGCTGCCACTGGCATCTGGAAGAGGATTTCCAACTGCGCTCCGGTCGATGTCAAAGCCGCGCAGGGAGTGCTTCACACAAGAGCCACGACCACGCTCTCCCACCTGACTTTTGTGCCCAAGCAGCTTCTGAATGCCTTGTCCTCAACAGACAAACCCCAGGGAGCACAGAGCTGCTCCATCACGCAGTCTGGGAAAACACCCCTCGAAATGGAAGTAAGGGAGGGAAGATGGCATTGGCTCCAAACTTCCAGAGGGGATCACGGCAACCCAGAGACCCCGACCCTTCAGCGCATGCTGCAGATTCTCTCCTGGGAAAAATTATTGGGCACTTTCTCCTCCAGCTCAACTCTTTGTTCACAGAGAGACAACAGAGAACCCCACGCACCCAAACCCTCCTCAAGAATCTTGATTTAACCAGATCTCCACGGCAGGCCTACTCCAGCCTGGCCTGCATCCCAACACTGCCAGGAATTCACCCCGACTTCTCACACAGCCTCAGACATTCCTAAACGCCATCCTGTATTTCTTGCTGTCCTCCTAGGCTTTTGGGAAGCTGCTTGCATACAGAAGATGCCACCCAACACAGCAGGAACCAACACATCACTTCCTGAAAGGGACTACAGTACAGTTAGCTGAACAATGCAGGAAAAACTAAAACTAAATTACTGAGATAACATTAGCAAAACACACGTTTCCTTGCACAGTAATGATGGAATTCACACAGAAATCAGTCCCCCAAACGCTGATCCTTCCTCTCTGCTTCTCAGAAATTGAATTAACAAGGAGGAAGAAGAAAAAAAAAAATAGTAATGGTCTGTTGCATCCTGAGCCTGCCATGACCTGCAATAACCTGAGGAACACCCAATTTTTCAGAGATGCCCAATCCCACACGGAAGCAGCCACAGGTATGGATTAAAGTCAAGCTAACTGGTGCCTGCACATCAACAACCAGGAACTCCCTCCAAACGTGAGGAAGTTGGGAAAAGAAAACAAAACCCTACTGACACCAGCCCCGAGCTGCAGACGGCTCTGATTTGGCTCTGACTGAACAGTGTCACATTAACCAGCAGCCAGGGACCTCACCTGGCTGTCCCTTACAGGCCAATGTTTGCTCTCGTCTGGGCTGGGAAGAAACTGGTGACTTGATTATATCGATCCACAAAATTTTATTCCCAGCACGGGGACCTTTGAAAGAGCAGCTTAATGTAACACACACACAAAAAATACTTCACTCCCCTAAGTGGGAGAGTAAAGAACAGGGTGTAGTGTGACACGTGTCAGAAGCACCGTCGAGGTAAAACCACAAAGGGCCACAGTGCACTTGCAGCACCTTTGTTACTGTACATTTTTATGGAAGGAGTCTCACTCCAGACTTCACTGGAACTTCTCCTGCAGAAGCAGTCTGGGAGTCAAAGCCACGGAGGGCAGATTGGGATTTATTTTTTTATAACATCCCTTCTGTGTGTCGTTTCACCCTCCCTTGTCCTTTCCTCCCAAATAAGGGTCAGAATCCAACTGAAGGATTTATCCATACTGACAACTTTTGAGCACAATTTCTGCCTGAAATCACGTTTGCCTGAATACTCACCACTACCAGAGCCACAAAATTATCTCAACTTACTTTTACACAGAAGATTTAACTTCTTGAAGCCACTGTGTTAAGGAAATTCCTCACAAGTCTGTCTTGTCTTACAGCAGCTCCAGTAACTTCCTATTTAGCAGGAAACAGAATGAATCTCACATCCAGACATTTCTGCTCTTCACGTCCATAACTTTCCAGCTTCTCTTTCTCTCAAAAAATATTATTTTTTTAAAAAATTCCTTCTTTCCCCTGTATTTTAATTTTCCCTCCCTCGTGCCTTGCTACATGCACATGCTGAACACTTCTCTCTCACACAATTCTTATTTTTTCCAATTACACAGATATTGTTTAATTTGATGATAGATTAAGTCTGAAACCACAGGTATTTCCAAAGTTACAAAGTTCACCGGTAAGAAACTGTTCTGGTTTTAAAAAGCCCAAGTCAGAGAAACCTGCAACTCTTTTATCTGCTGTGAGGTAACAGTGGCTCAACAGTTGTATCAAAACAGAGAGGGAAAAAAAAGAAACCAAAGAGGGCTAAAAATAAGGCTGAACTCAGATGACCCCCTGCACTCCAGTAAATCAGGGATGAACTCTGCTCCCCGAGCCTCACTCAGAGCAGCACTGAGAGGTAACAGCTTTTGTTTATAATCAAATACAGTTTGATGGAGGATAAAACCAGCCAGGGCACCTGAATAAGCTTCACCAGGACACCTGAATAAGCATCAAAAATAAAGTGTTTGTATATATTCCAAGCAGAGATAGTAGTTTAGGAGTTAAGCAGAGATATCGGTCAAACACAATGTTTTCAAAACAGGCACATCTAGAAATAAAAATGAAACTGTGTCATTTTAACCTCCCCACTTTTATAACACCAACTTGTCATATCCATCTAACACTTCTCCGTCCCTCCTGCTCACGGTGTCAGTTGGGTCCCCAGGAGGGGACACACTGCCACAGCAGCCCCAGCTCCTCCAGGAGCTTCTCCAGTCTTTCCAAGCCCTTTTGTTTTTAGGCTGTGCTCAGAGTAAACCCAAACTTCATCCCTCGTGTGCTTCATGACAACACTCACCAAAAGCAGCAACCGAAACAGCGAAGCCCCTGGTCCGACCCACCACCAGGCTCCCCCTCAGCAACACCCGGAGAAGTATCCCAGGGAATAAATAAAGTGCTTTGGAAAGCCCAGCACAACCCCAGAGCCAGGCAAACTTCAGCCTTCAACTGTCAAGGCACCCAAGTGCCACATTCCCCGACAAAAAAGCCCATTCCCAGACAAATCAGCACCTTGCTGGGAAGATCAGTCGGGCACAGCCTGTGCACGCTGGCCGGCATTCCCACTCCAACTCTTGGCACATCCCTCAAAACTGAAGCAAATTTTCCCTGAGCAACAGTTTTACTCACCACCACCCCGCTGACTCTACTGACAGCACCTTCCCACTTTTTTTATTCCTAAAGCACCCGCTGGAATTACGGAACAGCACAAACCAGGCAAAAATCACCCAGCACAGAGAACGTCCAGGGGTTTTCGTTTGACCCAAACAAATCTGTAACGTCAACAGTCTCATGATTTAAGCAATGAATTTGTTGTCATGGCAGGGGTGATTCTTGCCGGAAGCTCAAGAAAACAAAGGACCTAAACTGATTATAAAAGGGCTGGGTTTTCCCACCTCCAAAATGAAAGTGAGAGCAGGAAAATGCTCGTACACAGGGAACACAGTTCTGAGAGCACAGGCAGCACGGCACAGCCCTCGGCACGAAAACCACCCTGCACTTCCACCTTAAAATCCAACTCACCGCCAAACATTAATAGGAAAACACACTCCCGACCGTCCCTGCACCATTCCCGGATAACACAGCACGGAGGTATTTCACAAAGTGTGTTTTTCACTTCATACTCCCCCCAAAACTCCGGGGGGGGGTTTGGGGGGGGGAAGAGAACGGCCAGTTTGCCATGGGATGCTGTCGGACGCTGGAAACAAAACCTCAGGCCGGCAGGCACTTTCCTGCTGATCCCTGCAGTATTTCCCTCCTGACTCGGGGCCTACTCGCAGCACAGAACCGAAGACCTTTAAAAAACACTCGCAGCCCCCGCCGGCCTCTCTTTGTAGCAGCGGCCGCTCTGGTGGGGGGATTTTGGGGAGTGGGAGCCTCCTCTTCCTCCCCATCACGCGTGGCCTGGCAGGGAAAGCTGCTCAGTGAGACGTTCCACATGAGACTTATTCCCACCAGCCAAGTAGGAAAAATTAAATAAAATAAAATAAATCACATTAAAATCGTCCCCAGCTGTAAATAAAAAAACCTAGGTTTAAATTCGCCTGGAAAAACAACAAAACCAAAGCACTTACCTGGGCAGGACCAGAGGCAAAACTGAAGAACCATTTATAATTAAAAGTTTACCCTTGGGGTCACCGCTGCTTTGGGGGAGGGGGAAAAGGGACCCCCTGGAAAGGGCTGAACCCCCAAACCAGCCCACCGGGGAGGTGGACGGCCCCCCTTACCCCGCACCATCCCAGCAGGTGCAGCCCCCCTTTGCAGGGGGCCCCACACACAAACAGACACACAAAAAAGAGCCGGGAACCCCTCAACAACCCCCACCTCACACACCGCCCCGGCTCCGGGGGGCCCCGCGACCCCCAACCCTCCCCCCGTCTGGGGGGCCCCACGAACCCTCACCCCCCACCGCCCCCAGGCCTCGGGGGTCCCCGCAGCCCTCACCCCCCCCCGGCCCCGCTCGCTGTGGGGAGGGGGTGTCGCCCCCGAACCCCCGGGGCAAAGGATACTGCTGGGGCGGCTGTGGCGGCAAGGCCCTGATGTTGGGGTGAGGCGCCGGCGCCGGGTGAGGGGGAGCCGGGGGGGGAGGCGGCCCCGCCGCCGCCCCGCTCCCGGGGCCGGTCCCCGCCGCCGCCGCCGCGCCGGGTTTCAAAGCCGCCTTCTGCGGTAAACTCATGGCCAAGCGCAGCCACCACCCCGCGGCGGGGAGCGGGGCCGGGGGGAGCCGCGGAGCGGGCCGGGGGAGAGCCGGGGCAGCGCGGCGGGCCGGCACCGGCGCCGGTCTCCGTGACAACGCGCCTCCCGGAGGGCTCGGGAGAGGAGCCGGCGGGGAGGGAGGGAGGGAGGGGAGGGAGGGAGGGAAGGGGGGGCGGCTCAGGCCGCGCTGCTCATGAGCCGCCGGCGGCGGGGGGTCGCGGTCGCCCTCGCCGGGGGCAGCGGAGCCGTTCGCGGCGGCGGCTCGGGGGCGATGCCGGCGGATTTTCCTCACTGGAGTAGCGGAGCATCAAACATGGCGCTGCGGCCGCCTCCAGCTGTCCGGCCGGGCGGGCGCTCGGGCGCCTTCGGGCCGCTCCGGAGCCGCTCGGCCCAGAGCCGATCGGCGACCTTCGGCTCTTTCCGGAGTCGCTCGGCCCACCGCTGATCGGCAACCTTCGGCTCTTTCCGAAGTCTCTCGTCAGCCAGGGCCGCTCGGCAAACCTCGGGTTCTTCCGGAAAGGCTTTCGCGGGCGCAAGCGCCCTGCCCTGCTCCCCCTCCCTCCCCGCTCAGCACAGCACCTCCCGTGACCCCCGCGCTCGGTAAACTTCGGCTATTTCCGGAAGACGAGGCCCTGAGACAGTTCGGGAAGCTTCGGAGGGGCTCGGAAGAGGGATTCCCGCCCCGCTCGTGGCTCTTCGGAGCTTCTCGGCGATCTTCGGAGTCCCTCGGGATCGGCGCGGGCGTAGCTTCGGGCACACTCGGCTAGGCTCGGCGAGACTTCGGCAACGCTCGGTGGTGAGAGACTGGCCCGAGGCTGTGAGAGGGCCATGGGCTCCCTCAGGACCCACCCCACCGCGGGCTTCCCTTGCCCGAAAACTCACCCCCAGCCCCAGTTCCTGGCTTCTGGAGGGGATGGAAAGGGCAGCACCGCAGCCCCTCCTGAGGTGTCGTGAGAGCCGGCAGCCCTCAAGGCAACATGGAAGCCTGGGACCCCTGGGACCCCCTTGGCTGTGAGGGGTCCCGCAGTATCCACCCCACCGCGGGCCCGAGGAAGGGGCTTACCTAAGAAACCTCACTCCCAGCCCAATTACCAGCCCTACAGCCCCTAGCCCCAATTCCCAGCTGCTGGAGCAGCTGGCAGGGGCCACACTGCAGCCCCTCATTCCTGAGGGTGACAGGGTGGCTGTGAGGGACCCCCGGGACCCCCAAAGCAGCCCACCTGTGGCAATGGGGACCCTCCAGACCTGCCCTTGTGGGGAGAGATGTCCACCTGATCCCATGGTCACACCAAGCCATTACCCCCCAAGGGTTGGCACATCACCACCATCTTCACCATTTCACATCTCACCTGCAGAACCCTCCTCACGGCCACCACCTGAGCCTGGCAGCGGCCAAGGTGGTTTGTACCATCTCAGGGAGATAAAAAGCACCTCAGAACAGATTCCAGCAGCTGCCAGATTGTCCTGACTTGTCCTGCCTTGCTGCTGGCCGCCGAGGGCTCATTCCAACCCGCTGGCACCTTCCAACGTTCCTGCCATGCCGCACGTCCCAGGGAGACGCTCCCGGCACCTTCGCTGCGCCCGCAGGTATTGCTGCCCCCGTCACCCAGCCTGGGGTGCTGCTCTAGGAAACCTCCCCTGAGTTTATTTGTGTCCCATCTGCTGCAAATTCTGAGCAGCTGCAAGTTTAGGAGGAAGATAATGCTTTAAAGCAATCACAAATAAACCCTTAAATGTGAAAAGCTTCTTTTACTGAAGTGAACAGCTCTCATGGTGGTGTATTCAGGCACCTGGAGAGTAAACTGGTACAACCACAAGCTGAGAGAAGAGAGATCTTGTGCACCAAAGAAAACCTACCCTAGGAGTCACATCTGTCCCTGTCTGTGCAATGGTCCTGTTTCTACGCAGAGAAGTAATTTTGAGTTTTAAATATAAATCTGAAGGTGGAGAATCTGGACTGGGTGTTGTTCACTGGAGCAAAACTCGGCACAGTGGGCAAAAAACAGTAGAAGGGTCTTGAGTACATTTTCCCTTTGGAGTCAGGCTCTGAGTTATCGAACAATGGGGTCGTGCAGGGCAGGTTTAGGACACACAAGGATTGCAGTGTATCCAGAAGCTCCAAGGTGTGTTCTCAGAAGGAAAGCTGGGAGCTGCCACACAGGTCTCCATTAAAAGCAGCCCTGCAACTGGAATATTTTCTTACTTACTCACATGCTACCAGAGGGTACAGCCACCTGCTGCAGTGCCAGCAGGCATTAGTGGGGCAGGGGGAGGTGACTCATGTGCTGCTTAGTGTCCCTTTCTGTGCTCTTTGTTCTGCATTGGGGTAAGGGAAATACCTGGGAGGAGGTGAACTCATACATACCTCACACTGCCTGGGGGAAATAGGAAACACTGAGATTTTTGTTTTGAGGGGAAAGAGTCCAACCAAGCCCTGCCAGCCTGTAAAGAAGTCCTGAGTGGGGAATATTTCCATCTGAACCCAGGAACAAATATTTAGAGGGGGCTCTGGCTGTTTTTTTCTGAGTCAGTTTTCCTCAGCAGCCTTCAGCCTGCCATATTAACTGATTCCCCACCAGGAAAACTGAAGAGAGAAATAAGAATGACCTAAAATAAAGGCCAAGTACTCCTTCACTCCCCAAAAATGGGAGAACAAAGGAGGAACTTCTCTCATGGTATGGAATTTGCCCAAGGACTAATAGATCTCCCAGCATCCCAGAGAGCTGCTGCGTTCACAGCACACCTCTCCTGCTGGGAAGACGATTCTCCCGCCACCACTGGTAAAGACTTGGCTGTTGTTACTTGGAGGGTGCAAGTAGAGCTGTGTGTTCTGGGGGGGCTGGTGCTGTTCCGTGACCACCTCCTGGCACAGCCCCTCTCCGGGTACCCCCCTTTGCACGGAAGGAAATTCATCTCAAAAGCAAATTGACATCCATGGCTGCCTCTGTTCTACAGAAATAGCTGCCTGTAAACACAGCTGCGAAAGAGCTTCTGAGCTCCAGGATCTTTGGATATAACACTTTTTGCCTGTTTAGAAAGGAAAAAAAAAATGGCATTTTCACCATATTGTCTGCTGAAGCTCCCAAAATGTACTGGCCAGGAGAAGGAGCCAGGCTCCTGGCTCTGTCTTAAAGCCCTTCCCAAGTCAATGTCTCTCCCCAGGCGTGTTTTTCCCTTCTTTCTAATTTTTCCTGAGAAGAAAAAGCAGATACGTCTCCCTTCTACCCTACGTAGGACGATTTGGCCAACAAATCCTGCAGATTTTAGAGCCTGAGTGAGTTCCAGCTGGATTCACACCCTTCTTCCCGCCTCTCCATTTCATTTTTCCTCTTTTTCCTGCTAGCTTTATTAGCACCTGGGAACCGATGTGTCACCGTGGGCAGCTGGAGCCTACAGTGCTGAGCTCCTGTTTCAGAGCATCACCAGCCCTTTCTCCAGTCCCACCAGTCTCTCGTGTACCTGCCACAGCAGAGACACAACCCCACAGCACACCGTGTAGTAGGAATGCTGGAGCTATTGGTGAACTTAGGAAAATACAGGATTGGGGTATCACTGGAAAATGGCTGTTTTCCTGGAGGGACACTCACAAAGAGAAAAGCATAAAGCACAAAGCCACGGTCCTAGGAGTGAGTGAGGAGACACAGCCTTGTTGTTGCTTGGCTCCGAGTGAAAACTCACAGTGATCAGAATGAGCAGGTCCCAGCTGCAAGGTGGGATTTAGAAACCTGCTCCCCGCTTCCCACTCCCCATCCTCCTGCCTTCAGGAAGGTGTGGCTTTTTCAGGGAAGCTTTTGGCCCTAAAATCTGGTTGTCCCAGTAGGCAACCTCAGC
Organism: Lycocorax pyrrhopterus obiensis; assembly: GCA_014706295.1. NCBI lineage: Eukaryota > Metazoa > Chordata > Aves > Passeriformes > Paradisaeidae > Lycocorax > Lycocorax pyrrhopterus. The sequence continues at coordinate 801,423 of JACSVZ010000023.1, forward strand.
ACTGTTGTGATGTGTCAGGGGTTGGATCCTACCTGGAGGGAACAAAGTGGGAAGGAGAAGGGCAGTTCCGATGGTTGGGTTCAGCCTCTCAACAGCTGTCTCAGCCCCACCAAACCTATGAACAGCCCCATTTCCAGCTCCATTGGGAGGCTGCAGCATGCTCCAGGTGCCCGCTTTCACCCAGTGCAGCACAGCAGCACCTCCCTCTTTTGGCATCTCCTGCTTTTCCTGCAAGGATCCTCTTCCAACACCCTCCAGAGAAGAAAACCACCCAACATTAAAAAAAAAAAAAAAAAAAAAGTCCAGCTTGGAGCTTTCCCCATTCCTCCCCCTGCCCGGGCTCAGCCCTCGGCAAACGTCTCAGCCCTCCAGGGCATAGCTGAGCGCAAAATAAAGCAAATACCACCCAGGACCAGGCAAGCCCACACCAGGCGCTGGCACAGAGCGGGATGATTCACCTCCTGCCCGCTCTCCCTACGCCCGGGAGCCTCCCAGGGAGGAAAACTCCTGCCCCCCGCTCCCAGCCCGGCACGGGGAGCCTTGACCACGGTGTCTCCCACCACAACACAGCTGATGGTCACCCTCGAAGTCCTTCCTGCCCTGGGGCTGTCCCTGAGCCATCACCTGCCTGGTCCCTCCCTGCGAGTAAGCCCCAGAGAGCCAAAGTATTTCCTTTTTCGGATGGTTAAACCACTTCTAACAGCATCTCCATGTGACGCCTGTGCTCCCTTCCCTGCTCCTCGCAGCTGGGAAAACACCCTCTCACCCCAGCCCCACTCTATTCCTCTTTGCCTTCGACCCACGTTGCTCCTCTCTTTCCCTCGGAATGCAGGTATTCCACCACAATTTAAACACGTGGGGCCACATCCAGACCAAAATAGGACTCTGGTAACATCGCTGGCTCCTGCCAGCCCGGCACTGGAGTGTGCAGGCAGCGATTTTCTCGGCTCCACCGCCCTCTGCGGGTTTGCGCCATTTCCAGGCAGATCTCAGGGAAAACAACGGCCACGGCCGCTCTCCAGCGCTGCAGGAAAACCGAGGGCCTCACACCGAGTCGTGCAAGCAGAAAGTGAATGCTATTACTACATTTCGATTCCATCTGGGTGAGAAAACACGGTAAAACCAGGCAGAGAGGTATTTAAATGTCTTATTTATGCAACCCCCTGTCTCCAGCTCACTGCTGGCTCAGTCCTGCCCATGCCAGCAGCAGAAACACTCTGTATTCCCAAAAGTTTGTTACCAGTGGGCTGCAGCCTCCTAGTTTTGCCCCAAATCCAGCCCCCGATAACAATTCCAAGGCTAAATAGCAAAGGAGTACCCAGCACTTGGCTTGTTTTATGGCCATCAGCCCTGCCAGGTGCTGGAGTAAGGCTTGCACGGAGCCTGGAGTCCAGGTCCTGCCTTGCATTTTTTTGGGCAAGCCTGATGAAGCCATGCAGCATCTGCTCGGAGCGAATGTTGGCCTGTGTTACAGAGCTGGCAGCAACCCACCAGCACCACCAGGCCATAAATAAGGGAGTTTGGAGAGAAACCTGTGCGGGGCCTGTGCCACTGGATCCCAGCACAGCCCAGCCGGCCAAAAATTCACCCGGGAGGAAGGAAAAGCATCCGGGAAAGACCTCCCTGCTGGGGAGCTGCGTGGGGCCATGCCATAGAGGTGGAAAGCAAAAAGCCACCCGCAGTGAGAGTGGGGTTTTTGGGCAAAAAACCCTGGATTTAGCCTCCAAGAGAGGCAGCAGTCACCAAGCACAGGCTGGAAAAAGCCTCCTTGGCTCAGTATTGTCAGCACAGGACGGTCTCAGTGGTGTGGATAGGGAGAAAAGCATAAATAAAGGGATACAGACTCTCCTACTATAAGAAAATATGAGTCGTGATCAGCTCCAAATCCAGTAAAAAGTATTTATTATTTCAATTACAATAAGCCCCACGCATAGGGTGAAAAAATAGTTACAAAAACCCAGCCCCTTCCATCCCTCCCTTTACATATAAATATTAAAAATCCCTCTAGGTCTCTGCATTGTCTAGGGTGACAAAATGCAGCACCTGAGCTCCTGTCAGTGCTTTCCCCTCAAAACAAGTATTAAAAACATCTCTTAAAGAAGTCTCTCAGCCCCATCCTGATCACTTCTCAAACCAGCCGTGGAGGAACAGAGTTTTGGGGCCACACGGTGCTTTTGAGGCTTGCAGTTTCCCGGGCAGAGGGCAGGCTCGGCATGAGAGAAGTAGTGGCAGGAACCTCCTGCACTTGTCTGGGAAGCTTTTGGGCCAGGAAATCCTGGCTGGCCTGGCTTCAGAGGGGACAGGAGGGAGAACAGGATGCTTCATCCGCCCCATCACCACCTTGGTTACATCTTTGGTTGCATCAATTTTTCCCTTTACACTCTGAAATTAAAGCTAATCCCAGGAGCTGCAGCATCCCAGCACAGTCTCTGTGACTTGCAGCATCCTCCAGCCCTGTCCCCAGGCCTGCTGTCCCTAATTTTCCCATCAGCATCCTCTGAGGATAGTCTCTCCCAGAGAAACACAGGATCCAAGACTGGAAAGTGATATCCACAGCCCTACCCAGCTTCCCTGGCCAAGGGACTGTCACCACAGGGTACTGCACCTACAGCTGCACTAAGTAAAAAAAAATTAATAAATATACTAATCTTTTACTAAAAAAAGGCTTTTAAATGCATTTTCCCTGAAAATTTCCAGTGTATTCCACAACACATGAAAAAAATATATGTATTTCCCCCCCCCAAAAAATATATCTAAAAATATTTTCCACCCTCGTGTGCGCATCTTTGGAGACAAGGTGGTACATTGGGTGTATTTAGACACGCAGACAAACCTGCCACTGTTGGGGGTTCCCTTTATCACCTCCAAAACAGAGGAGTTTTGCCGGGCGGTGGGTCAGGCTGAGCGCTGTGTGTGTAAATATGGGCAGCGCCCACGGACATATGTGCCTCGACACATGGCCTGGTCATGGTGGGAAAGAAGACACCCCCAAATCAAAGTCATTTCACCAACAAGCAGGGGGATGAGGAATTTTCACAGTGGATTGAACCTCGGACAATGCCGGGGACGCAGACACCGCTCTGGCTGAAGAGTTGGGCTCTCCATGGCATGGAGAAGTGGTTTGAGCCTCAAAGGACTGGGGAAGCCCAGCTGTCGGCAGAGGATGAAGCAACCAGCCGCTGGCTCCCTTGGGCACTCACCCATCACCAGACTTCACACTTCTTGAGGGGGTTCATGGGGGAGCCCGGGGGGCACCTGAAGTGCTCCGCAAACTCGTGGGAGTTGGAGACCGTGCCGATGACGCGGAAACGCGAGGGGCTGTGGGGATCGGTGATGAGCCCCTCGTGCGAGCTCTCCGGTGTGCGAACCGAACACCACACCTGCAAATGGAGTGCAAGGGACCTGAGTACTGACATCCACCACCATGGGGCCGGCTCGGTGCTGAATCCAACCCCTCTGCCTGTGTGATGGGCGCCAAGGCAGCTTGAGCTTCAGCTTTGTCTTGCTTTGTAACCAGCACCACCCCAATCCCATTCTCCATCCACTACATCATCTCCGGAGGACTCCGTTTTGCCATCACACCCTCCCAACCCCATCTGGGCATGTGCCACCCGCAAAAACCTGTGTGCCCACCCTCCCAAGGTCACCACGTGACCTACCTGTGCGAAGCCAACGAAGAAGAGCTGGTAGTTGGTGAGGCCGAGAGTTGGGAGTGTTTCTTCATCCCCATTCTTTTTCAGCCAGTTTTGATATGCCTGAAGACCAGGGAGCACAGGTGGCTCAGGAGACAACACAAATCCCACCACACTATGTCGCCCTTTGAATCTCCCCAGCCCCATGGTCCTACCCGGTAGGCAGCCTTGAGGCCCCCGTTGTCGGCGATGTTCTCCCCGAGGGTGTGCTTGCCATTGACCGCCTCGCCATTGACGGTGTAGTTGCCGTACTGCTCCACCATGCACGCTGTCTGACGCTTGAAGGCCTCCACCGAGGAGTTCTTCCACCAGGGACGCAGGTTGCCATCTTTGTCATATTCCCGGCCTGCAAAAACACAGTGGATTCTTTATCTCATACTGGCCATCTCTCCAGCTGCCCACCCACCTGGCCCTGGTCATACCTTGGTCATCGAAGGCATGTGTTAACTCATGGCCCACCACCACACCAATCCCACCAAAATTCAGGGACCTGCAGGAGGGTAATGCAGTGGTTAAGAAAGCAGCCTCTGCTCCCCACAGCCATGAAACTCAGCCTCAGATTTGGGTATAGGAGGAAAGCTGGGAATCCTGCCCTCTCTGTTTTCCCATGGCTCTTACTTGGGGGATGCACGGGTGTAAAAAGGGGCCTGGAGGATGCCAGCAGGGAAGACAATCTCATTCTTGGTGGGAGAGTAATACGCGTTGACCGTTGGAGGTGTCATGCTCCACCTGCAGGAACACAAACATGGCCAACATGGCAACACAAACCATCACCAGGGTTTGCTCCAACAACACCCACTTTTGTTGCAAAGCTGTTGTCCTAAATTTATCTCCCCAAAACCAGCACAGGCTGGTGGACACCAAATCCCAGTGCTCCAGATATGCTGATATTCCCCACTGAACACAACAGGGAAGTGGAGCAGAGGACTTACTGGTCCCGGTTCGGCGGTTTCCGGAGCTGGTCAGCCGTGACCCTGGCTGAGAAGTTGTAAAACTGCATGACGTTCTCGAAGTAGAGGTCAGACACGGCCTCGTACTGCAAAGGAACAAGGCTTGAGTGGTGTGTGGTGATCGCCCAGCCCCACTCCTCCCTCCACAGTCACATCTGAGCCTCCAGAGCCAGCAGAGTTATGACTTCTCCCGTTTCTCCTCCTCTCCAACATCCGCAGAGTCTCTGGAGGACAATGAATCACCATTACGGAAAACGGCTCCTCCTTTTCCCAGGCGGGAATCCCAAGAGCCCCAGCCACCCCAGGACTGGCCCACAGCTCTCTGGGAAGTCCCTAGAGAAGGGCCAAGGACATCAGTGAGACCCTTCTGGAGGAAACCTGGGGTTCAAGGCTGCCCTGAGGCCATGGTGATATGGACGCATCCTGTACCTCCTGTAGAAGACCCAGGGGACGTATCTGACCAACTCACGTCATTAAAGACTTTATCCAGCTCCTTAGGGTCCATGATGAATTTGGGGTAGCCGATCATGTTGTAGATGGCGTCTGCCTGGAGGGTGACAAGGACCAGAGTGCTTCTGGTGCCAGAGATGGAAGGACAGGCTCACCCGGTTCCACCATCCTCCACCCTCACCATCTCCCCAGCACAGCCACCAGCACCTCACCTTCTCTTTGGCTGATTTCCTTGTCTCTTCATCCATCCACTGCAGGGTCTCCAGGCTTTCCTCGAAGGCAGTTTTAATCTCCGCAATCATTTCCTCCGCCTAGACAAAACAAGGCAGCACAGTGTCAGTCCAGAGAGCTGGCTTCCTGTCCCAGAGAGGTCAAGGACCTTCACACCACAGGGAGGAAGAGGCTGGGCGGCCAAGACAACACATGGTGAAAAACCCGGCACACAGAAATGTACAGCGAACACAACAAGGTGGACAGAGAAACACTGTCTGCCCCGACAGTTCCACCACTGGAGAGGCTTTCCCAGCACCGCGACTCGCACGCTGCTGCCTTGGGGACGTACCACCTGCTTGCTGTCCTCAGCAAAGGTGGCCTTGACAAACATGGCCCCCAGGGCAAAGCCCAGGTTGTTGTCTGTGTCACTGATGCAAAACTTCCAGCGCGGGAGGCAGCTCTGCATGGGACAAGAGGTGGTCATCAGCAGTGGCATAGAACAAAGCCCTCCACATTCCCACCCCTTGCTCCACCTGGCCCATCCATCCTCCCGCCACCCCAAAAGCTGCCCCACATCTCTATTGTTTGGATGCCACATGACACGGCCTTGACATAAAAAGCCATCACTCGAGGGCACTGGGGACTCCATCCTCACCTTCTTTGTCCCATACATCACTTCCATGAATTTTTCCTCAGCATCCCGGAAGCGCTGGTCAAGGAGCGGGCTGGTTTTCCGCACCAGGTTCCAGATCATGTAGTTGTTGAGGAGACTATGGTGAGAAGTGGTGAGTAGGCAGCAGCACATTCCTGCCCACCCTGGGCACTCACATCTCCGTACAGGCTGGGGGTTCTCACCACTTATCCGTGCGCAGGATGAGGTCAGAAACCTGCTCCAGGTACTCCTTGGCATAGACCACAACGGGCTCTGACTCGTTGAGCTCCACAGGGTAGAAGACTGTGGAGAGGAAGGGCATCCAGTCCACAGCAGGTGCCAGCTCCTGAAAAAGCCACAGCGCTGCTATGGACCCCAAAACCATTGCAGGGGGTGGCAGCTGCTTCTTGAGCTGGAATCAGCTGCATCAGTCCCCATGTGATGGACTCGGCTGACTTTGCAGAGGCCAGTTCTCGTAACAGCAGCATCCTTGAAAGGTTGGAGAGGAGTAAACAATTTCCGCACGCAAAGGAAAAGAAAGCGGGGTGGGTGTCAGAAATGCTGACGCAAGTCATTAGAGCCCCTTTGGGGAGGTGACCTGGCTGACATCCAGGGGCAGCAGTGCCAGGAGGACATAAGTGCTGTAGTAGGACAGCTGCCAGCCCCAGGGGTGGTCCGGAGGCTTGGAGGAAGGGTCAGGGTGGGATTTCCCCAAGAAGGACATGGGCCAAGCTGTTGCACAAGAGCCTCCCAGGCTGTGTCAGCTGGCGTCAGGATTCCCAGAGGAGCTGCGTCACCTCCACCCCGCTTCCCAAACCACAGCAGACTGGGGAAGCTCACCAGCTCCATCCCTACCTTTAGGTCTCCTGCTGTCATTTTATGGTAGATAACCTCCTCATCCCGGTGCTTCTCCTGCGGGATGGTGATGTTGGCCAAGGCCGTCTCAAAGTCCAAGATCTGCTGCATCTGTTGCCGTGTTGACTCCTCATCGGTGCCTCCCAGGAACATCCCCAGCTGCACCATGTAGTTCAGGTACCCGGCGAGCACCTGCGTGGTCAGACAGGTGGGATCAGCACGGTGGGTGGCACCCACCCACGGCATCCCCCCAGCCAACCCACATTTCCCCCGACACCCTCACCTTCTCATTCTCCGTCTTGTTCAGGTAGTAATCCCGCGACGGCAGGCCCAGCCCCGACTGATCCACCTGGATGACGTTGCTGTTGGAGTTCTTGGAGTCGGCGCTGACGTAGACGGAAAAGAAGGGCGAGGTGCGATAGTGCGCCGTCACTTCCCGCAGTGTCTCGTTGAAGTTGTCCCCGGCCCAGGTACCGGTGATGTTCCAGCCACCCAGCTGGGGACAGACAGCAACCAACTTTTGGGTAAGAAACAGCCACCTGGAATTGCTTCAATATCCCCTCAATATCCATCCTGGGGGGAAACATCTTGCAAGAGGGCTAAAAAGCCCCAGCATGGGATTATAAATCTCTGCCTCTGCCTGCCTGACCTGGGGGATGCTCTTCTGCATGAAGCACCAAGAATAGAGTCTGGAGGGCACTGGGACTGCCCATGACTGAGCTTTTCCCCCCATTTTGCAGAGGGAAGATGGCTTTTCCACAAGGACTGGGACAAACCTTTTGGATGAGCTCCGTAAGTGGAGTGGCACGCAGCTCCTCGATCTTGCTCTCATTCATGCAGGCTTGGTAATAGCGCTGTGCCTTGCGCTCTGCCTCGCTCGACACATTGGCCGTGGTGTTTTCTGTGGGAGGTACCCAGGGAGAATCACAGGGGGTCACCGAGATGGGCATCCACTGGAGCCAGAAGGATTCAGCCCCATTTTGTGCAAGGCTAGGCTCCAAAGAGGCGCCAAGGATTGTCCCAATAGTCCCCATCATGCCCCCAAGAGCACTCCATTGGCCCCAGCCCTTCCTGGCCTCCTGCCCCCCGTCTCATTTCCCACCCACAGTGACTGCCCCAACTCTTTGGGGACAAAAGATAAAGAAAGAAAAAAAAAAACAAAAAGCATTTTTCCAGCAGCTCTGATATTCCCAGCGTCATCCAGCCCCGGGTGCTGCCCTTGCCTCTGTGCTGGTGCCCCCCAGCCCTGTATTATTTATTCCTGCAAAAAGGAACAATAAACCCATTTTTCTCCTCTGCCTCCAAAACCTTCCTTTCATCTCCCCAGCTAAAATTCTGCTTCCCCAGAGGGTTTTGGGGTTTTTTTTATTTATTTTCCTGATGACACAGCTTGCACCTTTGGCTTCCCAGCTGTGTGGTTTTATTAACTAAAGGTCCCTCAGCTCCAAGGAATTCAAGGAAATGCCGAACGCGACCACTTGGCTGGCGGCCCAGTCTCTTCTCCCAGTAAAACCAGCGCCAGATTTCTGCGGGAAAAGCCAGGGACGAAGCTGTTCCCGCGCCACCCCCTTTCTCTCAAAAGACAACACTCTTCCCAAACCTTCTCTTTCCAGATAATCAGCCCTGGCACAGTGGAAAGTGCTGATAAGGAGCCAGTTGTTTGCTCAAAGCTTGAACAAACCGTCCCCACCGGTTGCTCGGATAAGCCTCTCTGCTTCGGTGTTTGCACGCACAGGCTGAGCCCAGGATCCTCCCTTTGCAGGGGGAGTTTTGGCCCCCCAAAAATGGCCATATTGGCAGCCAGCCCCCCAAAAGGCTGCTCACAAAGGCTGGAAGCTACAGGAACAGGAAAAATGCGTGTCCTTGGGGTGATACTGGGGTACTGCAGCGTCTGGATGCAGCCTGGAGTGCAAATCCTGAATTTCAGAGCTCCTGGGAATGCCACCATGGGGTTTACAGGGCAGAGGCCAGGACTCTTTTCCCTACTCGGCACCAAAGACTAGCAACACCACAGTCAAAAATCTCAGGACCATCTAGGAGAGCAAACACAGCCAGGATCTGTTTCTCAATGTCCTCACAGCACGTGTGTCACGGACTAGTTTGGAGCTGGAGTTCAATTCCAGCCTTACGTGCATATGTTTTTGGCATCCCCTGGACCTAACAGGGCCCCTGAGCAATGCGGGGTCCCACTGCTCCCATGCACTCACCCAGCAGGTGCTTCATGATGGCCTGGTTGTGCTCCCAGAGGTTGTTGAAGGTGCCCCAGCGCGAGTGACCATCGGGGAGGGGGTTGGCCTTAATCCAGCCCCCGCAGGCGTAGCTGAAGAAGTCCTCACAGGGATTCACCGCACGGTCCAGCGAGCTGAGGATGGAGCTGGTGACGGAGATGCAGGCTTCCGACAAGCACACGGTGGGCGGCCCTGGGGGGGCAGGGACGGGTTCAGCTCCTCTGCTGCAGCAGGATGAGCAGCACCACAGAGCATCCTGCCCCACGCTGAAGGATGCAGGCAAATACCCCACCTGGTGCCTAAGCACCCCACCTTGCGCCTTAACACCCTGCCCTAGGGCAAGCAATACGGACTAGCATCCTGACCTATGTCTGAGCATCTGGCCCAATCATCCCATCCCAGGGCAAGCATCTCATCTTAGGCCCATGGATCCTGCCCAGTGCCCAGTCATCCACCCTGGGGTGAAGGATGCAGGGAAATGGTCCATCCTGTGCTCAAGCATCAAGCAACAGGATAAAGGATCAGAGGAACACCTTATCCTGCATCTGAGCATCTTGCCTGGGGGTTAAGGGGTACAGGTGACCATCCTGTCTTGAGCCCAAAGATCCCACCCCACACCTGAACATCCTGTTTGATACTCAAGAATCTTGTCCTGGGGTGAGGGGTGCAGGTGAGCATCTCACCCTTGCACCAAATATCCCATTCTGGGAACTCCTCAGCAACCCACCCTGGTCAAGGGGGCAGGATTCCTGCGCAGCTGTTTGCTCAAAGCTTGAACAAACCACCCCTGCCGGTTGCTCAGATAAGCTGCTCTGCTTCAGTGTTCACATGCAGAGGCTGAGCCCAGGATCCTTCCTTTGCTGGGTGAGTTCTGGCCCCCCAAAAATGGCCAAAGGACTTACTGGCTCTGTACTGGAAGATGAGTCCCAGCAGACAGGCCACGAGCAGAACCGCCAGCACCCCCACCAACACCACCAGCTGCTTCTCGGCGCGCGTCCGCTCGGCCCAGCAGCCCCAGCTGCTCCGTGAGCCGCGGAAGTTCACCTGCGGGAAGAGCAGCGTCGTCTCCCCACTGGCAGAAAAGCTCACTGACGCAGCCCCCATTTTGCTTCCTACAGCCCACAGCACAAATACAGCCCCGGCAAGGGATCCGTCATGGATCGGGCTGGGAAAGGCAGCAGCTGCCTTCCAGAAACTGGGCAGGAAGGGCGGCACAATGGCAGGAAAGGGAGCGGGACGAGCGTTTCGGAGGGCTCACCTGCTGTCCCGTGCCACCCTGAACCCCTCCTCGAGCACAGCGTAACCTCACGGCTGTCCCCATCCCCACTGCCAGCACTGGGACAGGGTGGGGGCTGCATCGGGAAGTGCCTTAACAGGATACTCCCACTCAGCCGAAAAACATCCCCAGGAAACATCTCGATGTGACGGCAAGCGGAGACAGCCCCGCCGGGAAAAGTGAAAACACATTTGGGGCAGAAACCACCATTCTAGAGACCGATGGAGCTGGGACTGGGGCCAGGACAGAGAGCATCTCTCCAGACATGAACCTTTCCCGGTGAGGACAGACACTGGCAGCCGTGGGGCTTTTTCTTGCCACTCTCAGCCCTCTTTAAGCTGCTTTCCCACTGCTTGGGGAGGCATTAACTAATCCCCTTTTGTGTGGGGACAAAATTCCCAGTGCTGCAATAATTGCTCACCCCAACCATGCTGGGAAGCGGTTTGGCCAGCAGAAAAACTGGGAGGTGGAGTGTTGAAACAGTGGAGGCAGGATATGGCCCTGCCAGCTCTCTGTGCCAGGAGGGGAGCGAAGGGCAGCAGTGGCAGGAGACAACACGGCTCTGCCCACACTGGACTTTACCCTCCAGACACTAGTCCCAGGTGGAAAACCCTTTTGCACCCCCTTTGCTGCTTGCCAGGACACAAAATCCCCTTTTTCCTCCCTAAAAGACACATGAAGCTATACCTGAAAGCCATTAGGGTATCCATCACCGTCACCAAGGGAGTCCAGGGGGTCTTCGTCATCCAGCGTCGCTCGCTTGTAGGTCGACATCTGCACAGGGAAATCGGCAACAGAGGCGCTCAGCGGCCCGGGGTTGAGGAAGAGGATGAAGGACAAGGAAAATTTACACACCTTCTAAAGCCACCTTCTCCTCCGGGGAGCAAAATCTCGAATGGCTCTGAAGTAGTAAAGCACTACACAAACGCCAGAGGAAGGTTATGGAAAGCAAAGAGGGCCGGAGCCAAGAACTGAGCAAAGCCAGAACCCGCCTCACTTTCCCCCGGGGCCGGGTTGTGCAACCTCCCCTTCAGCCTGGAATAAAGCCGGATCCACCTCCGCCCAGCAGCGGGGAGAGGGACCCCCCTGTGCCAGGGAACCCCGGAGTGCCAGGCACCTGGGAAAGGCTGGCAGCAGAGAAAATGGCTTTTCACCCCGACACTACCGCCTCGCTCGCGCTCCACGCCCCATCTGTGAACCCTGCGCACCGTGAAACACCCGGAGACGTCCCTGCGAGCACCCAAAGGCGACAGCGCCAGGAATTTCAGCTGTGGATGGGCTCCCTCCCGGCGCCGTGTCCCCCGGGCATTATCTTGTGCCTGTGCCCGGCTCTTATCTCATCCCCGGCAGAAAAACAAGGAAAACCTCACGGGCTGGCAGCCGGCCCTTATCGTGCCGCCGCCGCCGTTTCCTTCCCCCGGCACTGCCCTGCCATCCAGCCGGATTGTCTCCCGACGGAGCAAACAACTCCCCACCGAGGGGCTGAGCACCCCACAGTCCACCCTGACCCTGCCACCGATGGCCCAAGCGGCACCATTCACAACCCTCCACCCGCGATCAGCGCAGGGAGGGGGTTTACACCCATCTGGATGTCCCCATCCCGCTGCCATCAATCCCAAAGGGATAAGTTGATCAAAACCCTGCACAACCGTGCCTCAGTTTCCCCTGGCAGAATGAAAGCACCGGTTATCAGCCTTGTTTCCAACAGCAGCATTCCCAAACCTCCCTTTGCACACTTAATAACAAATCTCATCCTCTCCCTGGATCCCATCCCCTCCCCGGATCCCAAATCCCAGCCTCAGTTTAATTAACCACAAAACCCACCTGGGGAAGAGAAAGGGTTAAAACAAAGATGTGGTTTCTCTCCTCGGTTGTACCAAAATCTCTGTTTGCAGCCCCAAAATCTCCCCTGGGCGCCTGCCTGGAGCCTGAGAACCGTGTGGTGAAAGAGCCTCAACTGCAAGATTTTATCGTGGGGAAAAATCTCTGTTTAGATCCTATTTTTTTCCAACCCCTTTCACTTTTTTCCACCTATTTTAGTACTTCGCACATGGCTGAAATTGGCAGCTCCGGGCACAAATCCCCGCTCACGTGGTGGGGGGGATCCATGAAGCCCCCATGGCTCTGCAACACCAAATTCCTGGAACCCCAGCTTTCACTCCATTTCCTGAGGAAATGCAATTTTTTTCCCCTCAGCGATCCCCCACCCCGCCTACCCCAGCCTGAAAACAGAAGGGGAAAGACCAAAAAATAATCCCTTTCTGTTCTCCTTTCACAAGGGATGTGCTGGCTCAACCCTGTACAAGCCATCAGAGACTCCAAACTGAGCCCGAGCTCCCACAAAACGACCCCGGGAGGCACCGGGATCAACCCCCAGCATCCTTAATTTGGGGGGAAATCGGGCCCGGGAGGTATTTTTAACACCCCTATCCTCCATATTGGGGGCAAAGCAGCACCTATGGGTGCTCCCCACCCCTCTCCAGCACGTGAAGCGGGAGCACCCCTTTTTTGGGGGCAAAAAGAGGTAGCTTTTGTCATACACCTCCCCCCTCCAAGCTGTTGTTTGCTTCAATCCGAATAAAAATGCGTTTTCCCAGCTCCAACAGGGTGGGGGGCACCCAGGGGTGCACGGGGGGGGCACCCACACTTTAACCCCCCACGCAAGGGATTTCCACTCTCTTTACAACTTAAAAGAATCTCAGCATTACCTTAAATAGCCTGGTTTTGCCCCAAATCGCTCCTTCGCTTTATAAACAATAAGCCCCACGTGCTCGGAGCCCGCACCCCCCACGGAAGGCTCGGGGGGCACCCAGCGCCCGGCTCTGCCCCCCCCCGGGGAGACCCTCGCCGGTACCGGGGCACCCCGAGCCTCCGCCGGCTGCTTTCAATTCCCGTCCGGGCGCCATTTCGGAGCAACCACGGCCACGATCGCGATGGCGATTCCTCGCCTCTCCCCAGCCCCTCAAACCCCCCAACTCCACCCCGAGCCCCCCCCAAGTCACCCCCGCGTCCCCAAAGCCCCGCCTGGCAAAGCGGTGCCCACCCGCCCCAGCACCCATGGGTGCCCCGCGCCTCTACAGCCCGGAGTCAGCGCCCAGCGAGGCTCAGCCTGCTAATTAGGATGTTCGGGGGTAATTAGCAACCCCTGGTAATAATTAGGGTGCCGGTGTTAATTAGGGGCGCTGGGAAAGGAGGTTGGGGGAAAGTTCTCAGTTTTGCAGGGAGCCTTGGCTGTAGATAAATTAATTTTTTTTTAAAAGCTTAAAAAGCAGCAAAAAAAGGGTTAAACTTTACCAAAAAAAAAAAAAAAGAAAGAAAGAAAAATTAGGGAAGAGAACAATCCAATTTGGGGGTGTTCGCAAACAGCCCCACAAAAGTGGGTTCAGCTGGGTGGGGGGCGCCCCCCCCTTTGCAGAGGGAAACTCGGTGCAAACCCCCGCGGGTCTGGGGCAAGAGGGGATTCGGGGGGCGGCGGGGGGGTTGAGGGGGGCACCCGCTTTGGGGTCCCCACCTGGTGAACCCACTGGCCACAAAGCAAACGCGGCGGGGGGGCCCGAGTGGGGCACCCAGGGGTGCTCGTGGGTGCAGCGGGGGTCCCTGGGGGCGCTGTGGGGGTATCTTAGGGGTTCCCTTGGGATGCAAGGGGGGATCCCTTAAGGGCCCAATGAGGGTCTCATGGGGGTCCCTCGGGTGTGCAAAGAGGGTCCCACGGGGATGCTGGGGGGGGGTCCCCTGGGATGCAGTGGGGGGGTCCTATGGGGTTACAAAGAGCATCCCATGGGAGATGCATCACCCGGCGCCCCCTTCGGCCAAGCGCCCCCCACTCAACCTCCCCCAGATTTGGGGGTGTCGCTGGGCCACCCCACTCACCATGGCCGTCAACCCACTCCCGCCGGCCCCGGCCCCGGCCCCGATGGGGCGAGCGCCCGCTGAGCCCCGGCACAGCTCGTGACGCCGCTGCGGCCTAGCGAGGGTGGCGAGGGTGACGAGCAAAGGATGTACCTGGGATGGGAAACCAATGGGGCCGCGGAGGGACGGGCTTCCCGCGCGCCTCCTTTAACTCTTTCGGGGGGCCCCAAGCCCCGTCGGGGGGGGCCCACGTGCCCCGGCGCTGCTGGCAGCATCCCCCCGAGGAAGCCCTGGCTCGCTGGCCGGCGGGGCATGGGACGTCTCGGGGCGAGCGTGCAAGGCGCGATCCCGCGGCGTGCGCTTGTGCAAATGCACGTGGGGCTGCAGGGCCGCGGGGCTCCGAGCGTGCGGCCGTGCAAGCGCAGTCGTGCAAACACACGAGTGTGCGACAGCCAAAACCACGCCCGTGTGCGAGCGAGCGGTGCCACCGACGGCCCAGAGCACGCTTGTGCGACGGGCACACGTGCAGTTGTGCAAGGGTGTGCACAGGCGGCCGTGCGAGAGGGCGGGCGGGCGCTGCTTGCACGCCTGCAGCTGCGTGTGAGCACACACGCACACGCTCGTCCACGCCTGCAGTTGTGCAAGCAAGTGTGCCAGCGTGAGCTGTCCCGCACCAAAAAGCACCGGCGGCCGCCCTGCCGCGGAGACAGGGATGGGAACCCGCGCTGCCACCTCCTCCCCGCGCTGCCACCTCCTCCCCGCGGTGCCTCCACCCCCTGCGCTGCACCGACGGGCTGAGCACTGACACACTCATCACACCCACGGGGCTGCGACAGTGCTGGGGGGTACAGAGGGGTGAAGGGAGGGTGGAAGGGGGAAAGTGTACGGAGGGATCTGGAGGTGCCGAAGGGATCTGGGGGGTCCGCAAGGGGCCGTGCCCATCCCCGTGGCATCGGGGCGGTGTTGGGGCTCCCTTGGTTACACCCCGAGGCTCCCGGGGAGCGGATTTTTGGGCTGAGACCGCCACCTTCTGGGAAGCCACGGGCGGCTCCGCGGGTCACGGAGCCCCTCGGGCCCCCGCCATGGGGAAATTGAGGCAGGGCTGGGGGTCACCCCCCCGCCCTTGTCACCACGCCGTGTTTTTTGTAAGACCTACAGTAACGCCGCTGGATCCTCGCAGGGATCTCTCGTGGGCTGCTGCAGGAGCCCGTGTGGGGAAACTGAGGCAGGGAGCCCTCCCTCACCTCCGTCACCCCCATCTCAACCCCCCCGCTGGTGTCGCTAGCACGGTTTGGGTGGAAATAATGCAAAATCCGGCAAAACACACATCTACCCCACCAAGGGGCACCTCAAACTCCCACGTGTGAAGCGGAACAGGGTTGCTCAGCGCTTGGAGCCAGGCTTGGTGCACCCCAGTCCTCCCAGTCCTCCCAGTATAACCCGGCAGAGGGCACCAGTAAGCCCAGTTTGTGGCCTTTGCTCCCCCCTCCCCCCCCCGCCGCCCCTTGCTGGCAGCAGGGGGAGGGTGGAGGAAGGGGAGGAGGAGGAGGAGGCGAAGGCCGGGTGCGGGGGGATTTAAGGGCTCGCGGTCCCCCCGGCCCGGCCTCCTCCCGCCGCCCAGAGGGACGTGGGTGTCGGGACCCAAGTTTGTGCGGGTACGTGTGTGACACACCCCCATCCCCGGTAAGGACTCCCCGGGGCCACCGCTGCTACCCGGGGGAGGGGAGGGTCCCCGGGGAGCGAGGGGTGAGGGGGGTGCAGCGGGGGGGAGGTGCCATGGAGACGTGGGGATGATGGGGACAGGAGAGTGCCATGGGGACTCGGACGTGCCATGAGGACATGGGAGTGTGGTGGGGACGTGGGTGTGCAACAGGGACACGGGCGTGTGGTGGGGACACGGGGGTGTCACGGGGACATGGACATGTGATGGGGACGTGGATGTGCAGCAGGGATACAGACATGCAATGGGGACACATGGTAGGGACACGAGTGTGCGACAGGGACATGGGTGTGCAACAGGGACATAGACATGCAGTAGGGACATGGGTGTGCAACAGGGACATGAACAGGCAATGGGACCACGAGCATGTGGTGGGCACGCAGGCATGGGATGGGGACACGGGCATGCAGCAAGGACGTGGATGTGTGATGGGACGTGGTTATGTGGTGGGTACGTGTGTGCGACAGGGACGGACATGCAACAGGGATACAGGTGTGTGATAGGGATGGGGACATAATGGGAACATGGGCACATAGGCTGGGGATGAAGACAGGGCTGTGTGATGGGGACATGGGGTACAGTGGGGACACGGGTATGTGATGGGGTTGTAGACGTGCAGTGGAGACATGGACATGGGATGGGAACACAGACATGATGGGGACACACGAGAGGTACACAGGCACATGATGGGGACGCGGGCATGGAAGGGGAATACACGGGATGGAGACATGGCCGTGTGATGGGGACACGGACACAGGATGGGGACATGGCCGGTGTGATGGGGACCCCACTGTGCCACGGGGGCTGTGCCAGCTTCCCCCAGCTCGGGTTGGTGACAGTGAGGTGACGCCTCATGGGACTGATGACCAGGGGAGGGGTGGGGGTAAGCTGGCATGTCCCCAGGGGGTCACATCGGTTACTGGGCAGGGAGGGGTCATTTCTTTCTGTCATCGCTTGGCTGACCCCGGGGCAAAGGTCTCAGTGGGGAAACTGAGGCACGAGCGAGTGCCACCCACCCTGCAGCTCTCTTCTGGCAGCACCCACTCAGCGCCGCAGGATGAAGGCTCTGCTCATCCTCCTCCTCGCCCAGCTCTGCTCGGCATCGCTGGTCCCGGGTAGGTGAGGTTTGGGGGGAAGCACCCCAAAAGTGGGTGCTGTTGGGTGCTATGAGCCTGGTTCCCCTGCAGAGAGGGAGAAGGACCCCGAGTACTGGCGGCGGCAGGCTCAGGAGACCCTGCGGAATGCACTGCGGCTCCAGCGCCTCAACCAGAACGTGGCCAAGAACCTCATCCTCTTCCTGGGGGATGGTGAGATGGGAGGGGAGCACCCACCCTGGGGCGGGGGGAACAGGGCTGAGGGGCAGGGGGGGTGATGAAGTGGGTGCAATAAAGTGGGTGCTGTGATAAATTGGGGGAGACACATTGGGTGTTGTGGAAGAATGGGTGCTGTGGTGAGTAGTGTTCTGGGATAAACTGGATGCTGGGATAAACTGGGTTTCCATTAAGTTGAGTGCTGGGGTAAACTGTGTGCTGCAATGAGTTTGATTTGCAAAGTGTTGGGTGCTGCAGTGAATTGGGTTTGCAAAAAGCTGGTTGCTGGGGTGAACTGGGTTTGCAAGAAGTTTTATGCTGGAGTAAACTGGGTGCTGCAATGAACTGGATTTACGAAAAAAAGGATGCTATGGTAAGTTGAGTTTACAATAAACTGGGTGCTGGATAAACTGGATTTGCAGAACATATGGGTTGCTGCAATCAGTTTGGTTTGCATTAAGTTGGGTGCTGGGGTAAACTGGGTGCTGGTGTGAACTGGATTTAAAGTAAGTTGAGTGCTGCAATAAATTTGGTTTGCAATGAAATTGGGTGCTGGGGCAAACTGGGTTGCAATAAATTGGGTGCTGGCATAAACTGGGTGCTGCAATGAACTGGGATTGCAGTAAACCAAGTGCAGGAATAAACTGGATTGGCAAAAAATTGGGTGCTCAGGTAAATTGGTTTTGCCATAAATTGGGTGCTGGGATAAATTTGGTTTGCAAAACAACTGAGTGCTGGGATAAACTGTGTGCTGGAATGAATTGGATTTGCAAAAAGTTGGGTGTTGCAGTAAAGTAGGTTCTGTGATAAACTGGCTTTGCCATGGAAGTGGCTGCTGGGATGAACTGGGAGCTGGGATAAACTGGCTGCACAATAAACTGGGCTTGCAAGAAATTGGTTGCTACGGTAAACTGAGCGATGGGATAAACGGGATGATGGGATAAACTGGGTCTGCAGTAACCCGGGACGAGCGGGGTTTGCGTGGAGCGGGCTATGCTGCCCGGTGCCGGCGGGCTGTCCGTGCGCGGCTGACGCTGTCCCGCAGGAATGGGCGTCTCCACGGTCACGGCCGCCCGCATCCTCAAAGGGCAGCTGCAGCACGGGCAGGGCGAGGAGAGCCTGCTGGAGATGGACAAATTCCCCTTCGTGGCTCTGGCCAAGGTGAGCCCCCCGGGGCGCCCACGGGGACACGACACTCACCGCAAGGTCACGGGCGGGCGGCATCGACCGAGCCGAAATTAGGTCAGGGGCGGGCGAAGGGAGCTGGCTCCGGTGCCCGCTGGCCGTGCCAGGGGCCGGCTGTGGGAACGGGGCGGGGGGGTAGGAGGAGCCCGCCGGCT
Source organism: Lycocorax pyrrhopterus obiensis (assembly GCA_014706295.1). Taxonomy (NCBI): domain Eukaryota; kingdom Metazoa; phylum Chordata; class Aves; order Passeriformes; family Paradisaeidae; genus Lycocorax; species Lycocorax pyrrhopterus. The sequence goes on from JACSVZ010000023.1 coordinate 819,958, forward strand.
GCGGGACGCCACGGGACCCCCCTGCTTCGCCTGGGGTTGTTTTGCTGAACAAAACATTTTTAAATAATAATTAAATTGGAAGTCAGCAGCCACCTCTGTTCACCCTGTGGGGATGCCCATGGCAGTGGCTTCTCTCTCCCTGCCAAAGGATGGACTGAAAAAAGGCTAAAAGCAGCAAAATGCAGTGGGGGGGGGGGGAAGTGCCACCACGGTGGAGGGAGCAGGGGGTAAAATGGGGGCAAAGGGCAAAAGAGAGGGGACAGGTGGGATGGGGGGTCTGGTGCAGCCAAACAGCACAGGGAGGGAAGCCCCAGGGTGGGGATGACGGCGTTGTCAGTGGTACTGGTGGTGGCGGAGACAGTGGTGGAGGTGAAAATGATGGTGGTTTGTCCATCTCCCACCTTCCAGACCTACAACACCAATGCCCAGGTGCCCGACAGCGCGGGCACGGCCACCGCCTACCTCTGCGGGGTCAAAGCCAACGAGGGGACGCTGGGGGTCAGCGCCGGTGTCACCCGGGACCACTGCAACACCACCAAGGGCCAGGAGGTGACCTCCATCCTCCGCTGGGCCAAGGATGCAGGTGAAGGGCTGAGGGACACCTGGGCAGGAGGTCAAGCAGGGGATTTGGGGTGTTCTCACCATTGTCCCCTGAATTGGTGGTGCAGGCAAGGCTGTGGGCATCGTCACCACCACACGCGTGACCCACGCCACGCCCAGCGCCGCCTACGCCCACTCTGCCAACCGCGACTGGTACTCGGATGGAGAGATGCCCCCGGATGCCCTGGAGGGTGGATGCAAGGACATCGCCCGGCAGCTGGTGGAGAACATCCCTGACATCGAGGTAGGGATGAGGACACCAGGAATGTGCCCTAGAGTCAGCGGGGATGGGACCAGGACAGCCTGGGGTGAGGGTTGGAGCCACCCGAGGGTGGGGACGGGGCTGTGGATAGATATGGGACCAGGACCACCAGTGGTTGAAGAGCCAGGATTCCCAGGAGATGCTGGGCTGGAACCACCAGTGGTTGAAGAGCCACAAGTCCCAGGAGATGTTGGGCTGGAACCGCCAAGGGGTGCAGGGTCAGGACTGTGAGTGGGTACAAGACAAGGACCACCCCTGAAAAAGTGAGGCTGAGACCACCAATGGGTGCAGGACCAGGACTGTGGGTAGATATGGGGCCAGGGCCACCAATGGGTGCAGAGCTGGGATCCCTATGTGGTGGTGGACTGGGACCACCGATGGGTGCAGATCCAGGACCACCCAATGGTGCAGAGTCAGAGCCCCCAGCAGACGGGGGACCAGGACCACCCATGGGTACAGAGTTGGGACCCTCATCAGATATGGGACCAGCACCACCATGGGTGGGGTACCAGCACTTTCAGGTGGACATGGGACCAGGACACTCAAACACAGGTCTGGGACCGCAAGCACCTGTAGGACCAAGCCCCACACCCACAAATCCATCTTAGCCCCCTCCCTTCCCATACTTCCCAGACCCAAAACTATTCCTTTCCCCCCCAGTTCTTCTCCTTGCTGTGGATTTATGAAGAAATTCAACACTGTAAATAAATCTTCTTCTGTCCTTCAAAATAGCCCCAAAGCAAAACATCCCAGCCTGTTATTTAGCTCTTTAATAGCCTCTTTTGCTGTTTTTTTTCCCTTTAATATAATTTTAACTCTGTCCCAGGCTGGAAATAATTATATAGTGGGGAAAAGACTTTTTTTTCCCTTTTTTTTTGTTAATAATTTTGGCGTTGGTGTTTTGCAGCTTTATAATTCACCTTCTACGCGGAGAAAGGGGGGGAAATACAAAAAAACCATAAAATCTCTGCTAGGTTATAAATAACAGAGGCCAAATAAATCAGACTCCAAAGCAAACAGGGAGAGCCGCGGGATGGGGCTCCGTCCCAGCGGGTTCATGTGGGGATCCCGATGTGGAGCATCCTTCCCACAGATGGGGGAAAAAAAAATATTCAAAAAGCCAAATCCCTGCTGGAAATGGTTATTTTTGTCCTGAGTTTTAATTAATAGGAAGAGATTCAGGGTTATTTTGAGCGAGGTGAAATTCCTCGGGTGTTTTTTGCCCACAACACCAGGGCTTTCCTGGACATCCTGCTCCGCCCCTTCAGGGTCTTCCCCTGTTAAACCCCAGCTGGAGGGGGAAATTTATAATAATTAAAAATTATTTAAAACTACATTTCATTCCCTCCTTTGCAGGTGATCCTGGGTGGAGGGAGGAAATATATGTACCCCAAAAATGTCAGTGATGTGGAATATCCCCACGAGGAGAAGCATCGGGGCACCCGCCTGGACCGCAGGAACCTTGTGCAGGCGTGGCAGGATGCCAAGCCCCCCGGCAAGGTGACAGGGCCTCCTTGGGGGGCGGGGGTACACACACATCACCCCGCTGCAACCCTACAGAGCCATTCCTGGGGGATGGAATACTTTGGGGAGCGGCCGCGGGGATGGCAGAGGCGATGGGGAGGTGACAGTGCCTGTCCCCTGTCCCCAGGTTGCTGAGTACGTGTGGCACCGGCGAGGGCTGCTGGCGCTCAACCTCAGCCGCGTCGACTTCCTGCTGGGTGAGTCCCTGCACCCAAGGGTGCCCTGGCATCAGCTGGGTGCTTTAGGAACCCCTGGCCTGTCCCGGCGTGCTGGGGCAGCTGCAGTGGCCAGTTATCCTCCCAGGGGTGCTGCTGCCTCCAAGGGGTGGTGGCACCTGGTCCTGGGGATGCTGGTAGCGCCAAAAATGCTTCTATTCCCTTGGGGATGCTGGTATCCCCCCCAAAGATCCTGTTACCTCCCTGGGGACGCTGGTACCCCAAAGTGATGCTGTTACCCCCCCAAGGGTGGTGCTACTGCTGCCCCAGGGGTGCTGGTGCCTCCCAAAGATGCTGCAATTTCCCTGGCAATGCTGGTGCCCCACCCTGGGGATACTGGTGTGCCCTCAAGGATGTGCTGCCCACCAAGGATGCTGTTACACCCCAAGGATGCTGCTACTCCCACCCTGGGACACGTCTCCCTCGTAGGAATGCAGTTCTTTTGTCAGCAGTGAAATTCCCATTCTGTTCTGGAATGTGGAATCCACCAGGGCAGGAGGAAGGAAGGGCTGGGATTACTCCCTGCCTTTTATCTAATCTTCCTGGATCCCGTGGCGTGTGAAACACTTGAGTCAGCACGAGGAGCAGGATTTGGCCCCCATTTTTCTTTTGGTGGGAAAAGGATGTCCCCAGCAGTGTTCCTGTCCCCAGGCCTCTTCGAGCCGGGGGACATGGTGTACGAGCTGGACAGGAACAACGAGACAGATCCATCCCTCAGCGAGATGGTGTCCGTGGCCATCAGGATGCTCCAGAAAAACCCCCGAGGGTTCTTCCTCCTGGTTGAAGGTGAGGGGTTCATGGGCGTGCAAAAATGGGGTAATAGGGATGTAAAAAGGGGGGGATTTGATAAAAGAAGGGTGCAAAAGGAGGATAAAGGGGGTGATGGGGATACAAAAAGGGGGGGGAAGGGGGTGATGGGGTGCAAAAGAAGGTGCAAAAAGGCGGGAAATTGGATAAAGGGGAGGTACAAAAAGTGAGGACTGGAAGGTGCAAAAGGATGATGAAGGGGGTGATGGGAGAACAAAAACGGAGATTTAGAGTGATGGTGCAAAAAGGGAGGATAATGGGGAGATGGGAGTGCAAAAAAAGGGGATGACACGGAGGGAGGATAAGGGGGTGGTGGAGGATACACAAATGACAGATAAAGGGGATATGCGGGGGTGCAAAAAGAGGGGTAATGGGCAATGAAGAAGGGGGGGGTAAAAGGGGTGAAGGTGAAGTGCTAAAATGGATAAAGAGTAGGGAGATGAAAAAGAAGAATGAAAAGGAGCTGATGGGTGTGCAAAAGGGAGGATGTGGGATGTAAAAAGGAGGGATAAATGGGGTGATGGGGGAATGCAGAAAAGGGAATAAAGAGGGGTGCAAGGCTGGGAAGAGAAGGGCGATTGCCGAGCGGTGCCGGGTTCCGCAGGCGGCCGCATCGACCACGGGCACCACGAGGGGAAGGCGAAGCAGGCGCTGCACGAGGCGGTGGAGCTGGACAGGGCCATCGGGCTGGCCACGCGCCTCACGTCCACCCAGGACACGCTCAGCGTCGTCACTGCCGACCACTCGCACGTCTTCACCTTCGGCGGCTACACCCCCCGCGGGAACCCCATCTTTGGTGAGCCCTGCCCGGCCACAGTGCCGGGGACAGCTTGGGGACACCCTGAGGACAGCCTGGGGACACCCTGGGGACACAGTGGGGAGATTCCCTCTCGCTGACTGTGCCACACCGCCAGGTCTGGCCCCGATGCAGAGCGACGTGGACCGCAAACCCTTCACCTCCATCCTCTACGGCAACGGCCCAGGCTATAAAATCGTGGCGGGCGAGCGAGAAAACGTCTCTGCCGTGGATTTTGGTGAGTACATTTTGGGCCAAAACCCCTTAAAATCATCCCAGCTTGGCTAAAATGAGCTGAGTTCTTAAACGATTCTCACTTGTGCTGTTTTCTCCCAGCACACGCTGACTACCAGGCGCAGTCGGCCGTGCCGCTGCGGCAGGAGACCCACGGCGGCGAGGACGTGGCTGTGTTCGCCCGCGGGCCCATGGCCCACCTGCTGCACGGGGTCCACGAGCAGAACTACATCCCCCACGCCATGGCTTACGCCGCCTGCATCGGCTCTAACCGAGGCCACTGCAACGCTGCTGCCCGCCCCGCCACCCCCCTGCTCCTGCCCTTCCTCGGCCTCCTCCTCCTCCTCCTCTGCTGAAGTGCCTCTTGCAAATCACCAAGGGGGATTTATTTTTAATTCATCCCCCCTTTTTATTTTTTGTGGACAGCAGCACCCGGGAAAGAGGAGCGAGAGAACAGAGAGACTCAGCGGAGCAAAAGTGGCCGCCGGCGGTTTGGTGCTGGGAGCTGCCTCTGTAAATACATGGTTCCTTCCCTATAATTAGCAGCGTTCCCTGGCCTATCCCAAACCCACTGCGGGATTTGGGATGGCAGCCGGAGCCTCGGTGGATAAAACCCCCTCTTTGAGCGAAATGCGATGGGGCTGGGTCCCAAAATGCCTCTGCGGTCCCTTGGCTGAGGACTGACCCTGGTGCCCAACTCGTCACATGTGTGGGGAGGCAGAAATCACACGAAGATGGGAAAAAAAAATTAACTCACCGGGTTAATTTGTCCCTAAACTTGGGGTTTGTTGTCTCCTCAGTGATTTATTGTGTTTTAAAATTCTTCGGGTTAAACCAATCCGCTGCACCAGGAGAGAACTGCGAGGGGTTGGGGCTGGGATTGTGGAAGGTGGGTAAAGGCAGCAAAGCGGGATGTAATGGGTGGGACACCCTGGGACACGCCCCCTTTATTGAGGTGAGGTAATTAGGAGGGTAATTAGTAGGTGCGGTCACCAGGGAAAGGGGCTTGTGCAGCTGGAATGGTGCTGGAGGGGGTGAGGGTTGAGCAGGGAGAGGGACGCTGGGCGTGCAGAGGGTGCTGGGAGCGTGCAAATGTCGCTGTGCCTGTGCCAGCGTCACCGTGCAAGCGGGCACCGCGCCTTGCACACGCAGATGTCACTGTGCCAGTGCCGCTGTGCACTTGCAGATGCTGCCTGAGCCGAGCAAAAGGTGCCCTGAGCGTGCAAACGTCAGTGTGTGCGTGCAAATGTCACTGAGATGTCACGGTGCGTAGTGCCTTGCATGTGCAAACGTCACGGTGCTTGTGCAAGTGGCTCAGAGCACACGCAGATGTCACTCACTGTGCTTGAATTCCCCTTTCCATGTGCAAAAGTGCAGGAGTGGCTGTCACCGTGAGTCACTGTGCGCGAGTGACTGTCACTGTCACTGTGCCCGCCCGCACGGTGACAATGTACAGTGCAAACACGCCCCAGAGCCACCGTGCTTGTGCAAATTCTCCCTCGCCCGTGCAGGAGTCCCTGTGCCCGTGCGGAAGCTCCTGTGCACGCTCGAAAGCCCCGCGGTGCTCCCGCGTTCCTGTGCTTGTGCGAGTGGCTGGGAAAACGCCGCTGGGAAAACGCCGCTGCCCGGTCCCGTGCAAATCCCACGCGCGAGCAGCCCCTTGCACGCCCCGGCTGCATCGGGCACTTCTAACACCCCCCTGAGCACCCCAAAACTCCCCCGGACCCCCCCAAACCCCCCAGGCCCCTCCAAAACCCCCCTAAACCCCCTCCCTCCTTTTTTTACTCATTCACCAGTTTTATAATTAAAACTCCAGTTCCTCATTAACCAGCACCCTTCAGAGCGGGTGCAGGCGGTGACCACGGCAGGGCTGGATTTGGGGGGGCTCTGACCCCTCCTTTGCCCGGCGCCCTTTGCCCCCCCCCGGCCTTGCTGGCGTCGCCGGCTCCCGACCGCGGCCCGGCCGCTGGCGCTTCCCAGAACTCCGGCAGCCCCGAGCTATGTTTAACCACTCCCGGGGTGCCGCGTGGTTTTGGGGGTTCGGGGGGTGGGAACCACTTTCCCTTGGCCGGGGGGTTGGCAGGACGCCGGTGGCCACCGGGGCCGTGGCCAAATGCCGCTCCTGACGCCGGGCTGACCAGCGGAGCCCAAAGAGGCACTTTTTCTGGGGGGTGAGGGGGGGCATTGCCTGCCATATTTTGGGGTACTCGCAGCACCCCAAAAATAGGCAGCATTAAAGAAAGGCTTTGCTCGGCCTGGCTGCTGTGAAACCCCAAAATATGGCTAAATGACCTCCAAAAATGAGTGAACTTGGGGGTGTTTTTACAGCCCCCACTGATGTTTAGGGTTTTGGGGAGCCCCTAGCTATTGGAGACCTCCCAGTGTAGCGATAAATAAACCTTTATTTTATACAGGACTCACGGGAAACACAAACACAGTTTGGGGGGGTGTGAAAAAATATTTCTCCCCCTCCCCCCAATTCCAGCCTCCGGCCCATTCCGGAACTTTTTCCCTTAAAATAAAGGGGGGGAGGGGGAGCTCCACTTTGGGGTTACCCTGGATTTGAGTCCCCTCTTTTCTTTCAGGGAGGGGATGATGCTGGGGTTGGACCCACTCTTTATTTTGGGGTCACGGCAGAGGGGGGCCCTTTGTGCTGCATCACCCCCCCACCCAAGGGGTTTTTGGGGTGACAGAGATTGTCTGGAGGGGGGCACATCCCAATTTTTTGGGGGGTCCCCCCAAATCCTGCACCGGGGACGATGGCTTCAGCTCCTGGCACGGGGGTGGCACACAGAGGGGGCGAAGCGGTGACACCCCCGCGGGTGGGGGGGGTAACTATGAGCCCTGTGGGAGGGACATCAGTGGGGGCACCCCAGTGTGGGCACCCCCAAACTGGGGTGCACTGGTGGGGGAGCACAGCCTCACCGGGTTATGGGGGGGCTGCTCCAGCTGGATTTTGATCTCAGGGCAGAAGGGGTCAGGCGGGCGGCGGCCTGGGGGAAAGTGGGGGTCATGAGAACCCCGAGGGGTCCCCCAGCCTCGCGGCGCCCCGACCCGGGGGTGCTGGGCTACCTGGAGGGGTCCCGGGGGGGTCATCCGGCCAGGGGGTGTCAGTGAAGGCGTCGCGGTGGCTCCCCGAGGGTGAGCGGTTCTCCTGAAGGTGCAGGGGGGTCAGAGGGGTGCTGTCCACCCCAGATCGCTCCCCCGACCCCTCCCGGACCCCCGCCCGGGCTCCCCGTACCCGTCCCAGCTCGCCGGGCTCCTCTGCGGCGCTGCCGAAGCTGCTGGCGCTGGAGGAGGAGCGGGAGAAATCCGGCGCCTCCGGCTTCTCGGCCCTGCCAGGGACAGTCCCCAAGGCCAGGGACAGTCCCCAAGGCCACAACAGGCTGGCACCGCGCCTCGTGGCCACCACCATGGCCCGCTGCGATGCTGTGCTGGCCCCGGGACACCCTGTCCCCACACCACCCCGTCCCGGGACACTGCATCCTCATGTCACCCTATCCCTGTGCCACCCTGTGCCCACCCCATCCCATCCCATCCCATCCCATCCCATCCCATCCCATCCCATCCCATCCCACCCCTGGGAGTTCCCATCCCCATGCAATCCTGCCCCCATGTCTCTTGTCATCATACCAAACTGTCCCCTGTGCCACCTCACCTTCACGCCAATCTGTGCCCAAGCCACCCAAGTGCCACCCCACAGCCCGTGCCACCTTGTCCCTGGCACATACAGACCCTGTGCCACTCAGCTTCTGTGAGACCCTGTCCTTCTGGTCACCCTGGCCCACTGCACTCCTTTGCTGTCCCATCCCTCCAGTCCCTGTGTCATCCTGATACCGCCCTGTCCCAGTGCCACCCCATCCCTGTGCCACCCCATCCTGGTGTCACCCTGTCCTTGAGCTGCACCATCTCAGTGCCCTCCAGTGCCCGTGTCACCCTGATGTCACCCCATCTCAGTGCCCCCTTGTCCTTGCACCCCCCCATCCCAGTGTCCTTCATTCACTATGTCCCTGTGTCACCCCGATGTCACCCCATCTCAGTGCCACTCCAACCCAGTGCCACCTCCTTCTTGTGCTGCCCCATCCCAGTGTCCTCCATCCCCGTGTCACCCTGTTATCACCCTGTCCCCACATCACCTCCTCTTGGTGTCACCCCATACCGGTGCCACCCTGTCCCCTTGCCACACCATCCCGGTGCCGTCCAGTCCCCATGTATTCCCAGCCCGGTGCCACCCCATTCCAGTGCCCTCCTGTCCCCCTGTCCCCGATCCCGGTGACAGCTGCGGGACCTGTCGGGGTTCCGGCGGCTCTCGGGGGAGCTGTGTGTGGAGCTGGAGCCGTCTGGGGCTGCGGGACCGTCCCTGAGGGGAGGCGGCGACAGTCAGGGGATAGCGGGAGGGGACAGCGGGAGGGGACAGCGGGAGGGGACAGCGGTGGTGCCGGTACCGGCGCTCACCTGCCGGCCGGCGCCTCCTGGATGCTCTCGATGCCGATGGCGCTGGAGCGGCGGGAGCCGAGGGGGCCGGGCCGCCGCCGCGACGGGCTCTTCCCGGGCACCAGCAGCGCCTGCGGGGCGCCGTTAACCGGGAGGACACCGGGGACCGGGGGGACACCGAGGGGGGACAGCGAGGTACCCACCTCTTCCACCGAGCCCAGCCCGATGGCGCTGCCGCGGCGTCCCCGGCGGCTCCCGGGCACCAGCAGCGACTGGGGGCGGCACCGCGTGACCGACCGGGGGCCACGGGCAGGGGGGAACCGGGCACCGGGGGAGGTACCGGACACGGGGGGAGAACGGGCACCGGGGAGGGGAACTGGGCACCGGGGGGGGGAACGGGCCGAGGGGAGAACCGGACACCGGGAGGAGAACCGGGCACCGGGGGGGGAACGGGCCGAGGGGAGAAGGGGCCCAGGGGGGAACCGTACACCGGGAGGGGAACTGGGCACCGGGAGGAGAACCGGGCACCGGGGGAGGGGAACCGGGCACCGGGGTGAAGGGGCCCAGGGGTGGGGAGGAGCCAAGGGGAGGAGTGGGAGGGGCTTTGTGCTGAGGAGGCGTGACTTAAGGGGCAAGGCGTGGCCTATGGGTTGGGCGGGGCTTGTGCTGGTGAAAGGGGCGTGGCCTCCCGGGGCGCGGTTCGCTGGAAGGGGCGTGGCTTGCGACCGCGGGCTCGTTCCCCTCCGTGGGGGGCGTGGCCTGGGGTGGGCGCGGCCTCAGCCACGCGCCCGCAGACCGGCTGCGCACGCAGGGGGCGTGGCCAAGGCTCGGGGCGTGGCCGGAGCGGAGGGGGCGTGTCCCGGGCGGGGCAGTCGCGGGCGGCCCCGGGGGCACCGTGGCGGGGCCGAGGCGGGACACGGGGGGGACCCGGGGAGGGGGCCCGGGGAGGAGACCCGGGGAAGGGTCCCGGCCCCGCGGGCGCCAGGAGGGGCTGAGCCCCGCAGTGCTGCGTGCGGGGTGTGGGGTTGCGGGACCCCCGCGCCCCACCTTGAAGGACTCGAAGAAGCCCGGGGCGGCGCCGCCGTTGTCGGGGCGCTCGTCGTCGGGGCCGAGCCCCAGCATGGCCTGGCTGCGCGCCTGCAGCTCCTCGTGCAGCGTCTCCAGCAGCGCCGCCCGCGTCCGCTCCTGCGCACCAGCCCCGCACGGCTGCGCCCACGCGAGCCCACCCAGCCCCGCACCCACCCCCGCACCCCGCACCCACCCCCGCACCCACCCCCGCACGGCTGCGCCATGCGAGACACCCACCACTGCACCGCACAGCCGCCACCCCCGCGGTTCCAGCCCCGCACCCCGCAGCCCGGTGCCGCACCGCTGCCACCCACGCGAGGCCACCACGTGCACCCAGCCCCTGCCCACCCACGCGCAGCCCCCACAGGGGGTACGGGTCCCACGGCCTGCCCGGCCCCTCTGGGTGTCCCCCAGCACCCCGTGCCCACCCCGCACCCTCCCGTGCCCGCACCTCCAGCTTGGCGAACTTCTCGGCGCGGTAACAGGCGTACTCGGCGTTGATGAGCTTCGTCAGCAGGAACTCCTGGAACTCGGGGCCCTGCGGGGTGGGGGCGGCCCTGGGTGGGTGCGTGGCCGGGCGGGTGTCACCGGGGACCCCCGGCGGCACCGACGGGCGCTCACCTTCCTGAAGACGGCGGGGTCGGGCAGCGGCGGGCCGAAGAACGGGACGTCGTCACGGGCGGTGACAGAGACCTGCGGCGGGTGGGGGGGTGACGGGGCACCCCGCGGGCCGCCATGGGGACGGGGACACTGCGGCACGGGGGGTACCTTGTAGAGGGTGCCCTGGGTGCCCCCCTGCTCCAGCTGCACCACCACGAAGGCGTGGAGGAAGTTGGAAGCGATCATGTCGGGGACGAACGGTGTGTTCTCGTCCTGGAAGACGATGGCCACGATGTCGTTGCCGATGTGACGCTTCCGCTGCAGCTGCGGGGACACGGGGGACACGGAGGTGCACGGGGGGACATAGGGGGCAAGGGGGGACACAGCAGGACACGAGGGACAGAGGTTGGTCACACCAGGGGCATCGAAAGGAATGAAAGCCCCTGTGCCCCACAGCTGCACCCCAACACCCATGGGTGCTCCACCAGCCCCCTGTGCCCCACAGCTCCCCCCGGCACCCGTGGGTGCCTTACCAGCCCTCTGCATCCCAGAGATGTTTCCCCACACCCATGGGTGCCCTGCCATCTCCAGGGCCCCACAGCTGCCCACCACCACCCATGGGTGGCCCAGGAGCCTCCTCCATTCCATGGGACATCCCCAGAGCCCCAACAGCTCTTCCACCCCGTAGAAGTGCCCCAGGACCAACTCCAACCCCCCCCACCCCAAGCACCCAAGTGTCCCCCCCGTTCCCCCTCCTTCCACCCCGCCAGTACCCATGGGTGCCTCAGGAGCCCCTGCCCGCCACAGACAGCCCCCAGCCCCCACGGGTGCCCACCTGCTGGGCGTCCCCCTCGGTGTAGGGCAGTTTGGTGGAGACGTGGAACATGATCTCCTTGTCACGGAAGTGGCAATAGACCGACTCGCTGCCTGTCTGCCCGTGGGTCACATCCAGCCCCCCTCGGAACCTGCGTGGGTGGGTGGGTGAGACAGGCACCCCGACCCCACGGGTCCTGCCCCCCCAGCACCCCCTCACGCACCCCTTGAAGTCCCGCAGCTGCACCCGCTGACCCAGGACATCCAGGAATTCGGCGAAGGCCGGGCTCTCCTCCGTGGTGCCAAAAAGCTCCTCCTCGGAGGTCTGCAGTGGGGTGGGGATGGGTGCCAGCACCCACCTAGGGACTGCCCCCACCCAACCCCCACCCGCCCCACCCCATACCTGCCCCAGTTTTTGGTAGATGACCCCAAATTTGAAGTGATTGCTGAGCACGTGCTCGTCAAAGGCGAGGATGAGGCGGGATGCCTGCAGGGTGGGGAGGGGTCAGGGGCTGGGGAGGGCACCCATGGGTGCCCATGTGCCCCCCTCCCTGCACCCCATTCACCTTGGGGTAGAGCACAGGGTAGAAGCGATCCACGTTGACGTCCTCGCACACCAGCTGTGGGAAGGAGGGGTGATGCCGGGAGGGCCCCGGGCTGGGGGGCACCCATGGGTGCTGCTGGGGGGGGTCACACCCACCTTGGCCATCTGCACCACGTTGGGGAACTCGGCCAGGCAGGAGATGGGCACCACATCGTGCAGGGTGCGGGCACGGGTGCTGCGGAGCAAGGAGGGGGTCAGGGGGGCCCCCCCACCCCCAGGCAGCTCCCGTGGGTGCCCCCCACACCCTGCTCACCGCAGCAGCAGGTGGAGGTGCTCCTGCTCGTCGTACTTGAGGGAGAAGACGAGGTGTCCCAGCGCGGGGTCCAGGGAGTAGTAGTTGAAGTGCTCCTGCGGGAGGGAGCCCAGCAGCCATGGCCGAGGGCGCTCATGCGGGGGGCACCGGTGCCGTGGGACACCCGGGTCCATGGGCACCCATCCCCATGGAGCACCCGTGTCCATGAGCACCTGTACCCACAGGTACCACCCACGGGGCACCTACACAGTGAGCCACACACCCCATGGGGCACCCAGGTTCTACGGACACACAAACCTATGGAGCCCCCATGGCCATGCAAACCTATGGAGAACCCACGTCCGTGGGCACCCCTGCCAGGGGCTCTCCTGCCCATGGAGACCCAACACCCACCTCCTTGACCACCCACCCCATGGGGCACCCATGGCCACAAGCACCCAGTTGCCTCTCGCCTATGTTTATGGGGTCTCCATGTCCTTCCATTCCCATGGAGAGCCCACCCCAAGCACCCTTGTCATGGGGCAGCCATGCCCAGGGATACCCATGTCTGTGAGCACCCGTGTCCATGACCCAGAGGGCTCCCATAGCCATGGACCCCCACACCCATGAACGCCCAAGCTCATGTGGTCTCCGTGCTCCTGCCCCTCCATACCCATGGGATATCCCTCCCATCCCAGGCCCCGCACCTGCAGCACCCCAGGGCCTCACCTTGCCCAGGAAGTGCTTGCGGTAGATCTTGGCCGTGTGGTTGCCCTCCAGCTTTGCCCGGGTGCCGGGTACTGGGGTGGGGGGCGAGTCAGGGGCCCCGCTCAGCTGGTGGTTGGTGCCCTCGATCCAGTAACCCCCGAACTGCGGCAGGAGGATGAGGGGGAACGGCCCCTCCCGGCCCAGCACCTGTGCCCACAGCCGGGGTGGGTGCTCTGGGCACCCACCCACCGACCCACCCACGCGGCCGCCGGCCCTCACACCCCTCTCCGGAGCGGGGTGGGTGCTCTACCTCGTGCACGCTGGGGTAGGGGATGTAGTCCTCCTCCGTCTGCAAGACAACGGGGGGCTGATGGCCACACTGGCACCCATGGGTGTTGGGATGGGTGATGCCCATGGGGGCACCCCGGGGTGCTGGCTGCGTGCCCCCCACCCCAACAACACCTACCTTGAGTGGTGGGGGGATGGCATGGCGCTGCTGGGCCATCCTGCTGCCCTGGGGACAGAGGGGCTGTGGGTGCCTGGCACCCCACCTTGGGGTGGGCATCCTTGGCTGGGGAGCATCCATGGGCGCTTACCTCCGGGTTGGGAGGTGCTGCTGGCTGGAGACGCGTCTAGGTGGTGTGAGGGGGTCCAGGGGGGCCCATGGCGCTTCCTGGGGTAGAGGAGAGCTCCCCCACAGCCCCTCACTGGGACGCCCGGCCAGCAGCCTGACCCCTGAAGCCAACTGATGGCAGCGAGCCAGGTGCCACCCTGCCGGTGCCGGGGGCCAGCGGGGCGGGAGCGGCGGGGCGGGGTCACTCCACAGGGGCCGCTGAGACCCCCCAAACTCATCGCATCCCCACCCCCGCCCCGAAGGGCGCCCTCTGCCGGCGGGAGGCGGCGGCGCGGGGCAGCACCACGGACAGCGCCGGGACCCCGCAAAGGTGTCACCGGCCCGTGGAGTGCCACCGACTCGCCGCCCGTGTCACCCACCCCGTGAAATGTCATCATCCCCGCGCCAGTGCCACCGACCCCGTACCAGTGCCACCCTCCCAATGAAAGTGTCACTGACCCCGTGCCAGTGCCACCAAGCCCGTGCCAGTGCCACCCTCCATGTGAAACTGTCACCGACCCTGTGAAAGTGACCCTGACCCCGCGCAAGCACGATCATTTTCGTGCCAGTGCCACCGACCCCGTGCCCAGGGTCTCTCCCCGTGCAAGCACGATCATTCCGTGCCAGTGTCACCGGACCCACGCCGGTGTCACCAGCCCCGTGCAAATGTCACTCTCCCCGTGGCAATGTGACCATCCTCGTGCAAACGCCACCGTCCCCATGCAAATGGCACTGTCCCCATCAAACACAGCCCTGGTGCAAACGCGCCCCGGCCCTGTGCAAACACAAGGACGTGCAAGTGCGTCCCTGGTGCAAAAGGGACCCTCGTGCAAATGTCACCGACCCTGTGCAAACGAGCCCCGTCCCCGTGCAGAGACAGCCCCGGCGCAGGTGTGACCCATCCCTGTGCAAGCACGGCGCTGGTGCGAACACGCCCGCAGCCAAGCACAGCCCCGGTGCAGGTGTGACCCGGCCCCGTGCAAGCACGACCCCGGTGTCCCCGTGCCAATGCGACATTGCCACCCGTCCCCGTCCACCCCCTGGGCCACAGCGTGACCCCGCCGGGCTGGGGGCGACCCTGGGGGGGCTCCCCTATCGCTCCCCATCTCCCCAGCACCCAAGGTGGGGGGACTGTCTCGGGAGGGAGGGGGAAGCACGGGGGGGAATGTCCTAAATGTGGGGGCCAGACGGGGGGGGGAGGGAGGTTGGGTTTGGGGGGACACAGGACTCAGGCTGGGGAGACTGGAAAAGGGAGAGCAGATGATGGGGGCAGAAGGGGGGGGCAGGTTTTGGGGTATCCGGGAGGGGGGGGGCAGGTTGGGGGGGGGGCAAGTTGTAGGGTGTAATTATGGAGGGGATATTTGGGGGAGACAGGCTGGGGGGCCAATGCGGGTCTCCTCCCCCCCCTCCCTCCCCAACCCGGAGCTTCTCCCCCAGGCCCGGAGCGTTCCCCCCCATTCCCTCCCCCGGTACCGGCAGCGGTGAAGGTCACGGGCGGACGGACCCCCCGGTGCTGCGGCGGGGATGGGGGGACATCCCGGGGCGGGGGTCTCCGGGGGGACCGCGGTGCCCGGTCCTCGCGGGGCGGCACTTACCGGGGGCGGCGGGGCCGGGGCGGTCCCGGAGCGGGGCCGGTACCGAGCGGAGCCGAGCGGGGCCCCGGCGCTCGCTGCCACCGCGCAGCGTCACGTGCGGCGGGGCGGGGCGGCCCCTCCGGGGGCGGTGGGATCGGGCACCGGCACCGGGGACCGGGCACCGCACCAGGGAACGGCCACGGGCACCAGACCCCCGGCCACGGGCACCGGGAAACGGCACCGGGAACTGGGATCCGGAACTGGGAATCCCCCTCTCCATCCCTGATGTCACCCCCGGGACCGCCTGGGTGTCCCCTCCCTCCCCGGCGCCCAGGTCCCCGCAGACCGGGGGACCCTCCAGACGTCCCCCTGTCCCCCCGAGACCCATCCCCACGCCCCTGCCCGCGGATGGTACCCGGGCACGGCTCTGCCCATCACCCCAATTCGGCTCACGGGGCTCCCCCCACGCCTCTCCCTGGGACCCTGAGCAGCCTCCCCCGTTCCCCCCTTCCCATCCATAATCCCCATCCCTGGTACCCAGGGACCCCCATCCCCATCCCCGGCACCCCAGGAACCCCCTCATCCCAAATTCCCCATTCCTGGTACCCAGAGTACCCCCCAAACTTAACCCTTCCTCTCTCACTCAGGGTGGCCCCCACCCCTGCAGCCCCCAGCCCCATTCCTGCCCTCTCCCATCCCTCGTGCCCAGCCCCAGGCCCCCTCTCCCCCCATCCCTCCCTGGCACCCAGGGGTCACCCAGCACCCCAAGGCCGCTCTCCTCCCCCACCTCCAGCACCCATTTCCCTCCCCCAAGGGCCCAGGGGGAGACTCTGGTTCAGGGGACCCCAAGGAGGAGCAGGGACCCCCGAGGACACACCAGGGTGGGGACAGGGGTGGATGTGACAGGGCCAGGGCCACCAAACACAGCTCCATAAAACCTCTTCCCTGTGCAAAGGAAGGGTCCCTCTTGCTCCCATCTCACCCCGCAGTGCCCACATTCCTTTTTGGGACAGCTCCAAGTGGGATTTATGGGATAATCACCTCCACCTTGCTCCAACACCCTCGGCCCACGTGTCCGCACCGTAACGAGGCTGCCACAGCTCCAATGACAACTTTAATCCGATAATATTTGCAAATAACAGACAAAACAGGAACGGGGCCTCGGCTCACACCTTGCACCTGCGTCCTCCGTAGGATCCGGCGCTGCCGGAACCACCACAGCCCTGGAACACCCTCACAGCCCCACGGGATCCCTTCCCACAACAGTATAAGCTCAAGGAAGAGACTTTTTATATATAACATTAAAAAAAATTAACAGCAACTTGAAAAGATGGAATTTCCAAGGAATATGTACACAAGCGAGTGCTTCAGGCTGGGAAGAAAAACCTCCTGTGACTTCAGCGCATGGAATTCATCATGTCTGTACCTTGGGAAAGAATCCATGGGTTCAAACTGCCCCAAAAAATCACTTCTTAGGAACTTTAGAGCCCCTCAAATGCTGCTGCTTCACCCCCAAACCCAGCAGGGACAATGGAGGAGGGGGCTGGGCAAAGAGCAGCTGGAATTCTTCGCATAAAACAGTGGAAATAAAACGCTGGAAATCAAAACTGGTGGGGTTTGGGGGATGGAATTTGTGGCCCCCACCCTCTTCTTGCACCCCGAATTCCTGCAAACCTTGAAAAAATAAAACTGATGTGATCTCTGCATTGAACTTTTCTGTGGAAGCAAAGGAAAAGGCTGGAAAGGAAGAGGATCTCTGTTAGAGAGATCCCTCGGAGTGCCCAATGTGGAGCAGTCTGGAAGTGGGATACTGTTCCCTGCTAAATATTAATGGGGAGAAAACTTTGCTGGGAGATGTTAGAAGAAAAAAATTTAAAAATTAGTGCATTGCTGAAAAATGAGGAGAGAGGGGTAAGAAAACCTCTTCCCATGGGAAAATGGCACCCACCCGCACCCCCTCGCCGGCTCCGGCTGCCCCAAGCCAGGAACGCTCCCAGCAGCGTCAGACTGGAGGAAAATGTTCTCCAGAGTCATTAAAATACCCCAAAATTCTAAAAAAACCCACAGTTCCCAGAGCCCAGGTGGTTATTGGATCATCCAAGGTGTGGAAGTGACAGCAGAGGGGTGCGGAGAGGGGGTGGCTCCCAGCCCCCGGGAGGGTTTGGGAGGCAGATCCCAGCTTCCATTTTGGGTTAAATAAATGAAGTTTTGTTGTCTGAAAGCGCTAGACATTCCTCACCAAGTCACAATCTCTGTACTTCCATGCTGGACTGAAAGCGTAAGAGTGGATCAGAGACGGGATTATCCTAAAGAGTTCCTGGAGGATGATCAGGATGGGCTGGACCTACTGGATCTCGACCCTCTGCGGCCGGGCCGGGGGACACGCGGGGCCACCCCTCGTCCCAAACACTCCAACTGCTGCTCAACTTCCCAGCCTTCCTGTTCTTTATTAAATAAACCTGGGAACGTTGTCCTGAAGCCGGATGTCCTTCAGTGCAATCTGCTTTGACATAAGGCATTTGTTTTGTTTTTTGGGGAGCAAACGTCTCACGATGGATTTTTGCCTTCTGGAAGAGTCAAAAAGTACTGCATCCACCTGCTTTTATTCTTTTAATGCCCTACCATGTGACAAATCCTCTTCCCTTCTGGTCGCTCCTCTTGGAAAACCATCAGTGGCCAAGTAAACCAGTCCCTGGGAAGGAGAGACACCACCAGGAGATGAGGAGGGAGCTGGGACGGGGGTGGGATCCATGCGAGGGGTGCAAAGGGGGGAAAACACCTGGACTCACCTTTGAATCCTTCTTCAGGCATACAAACTGGGGTGGAGAGGGAAGGGAGGTGTTAGAAGTCGCTCTGAGCGTCACAATCCCCATTCTCCACCTTTCCCAACCCAAATCCTCGGCCGGCAGCCCCAGCCCAGCCCTTCCCCACCTCTCACCTTGCATAACGTCGTCCATGGCCGCGTAATCCGCGATGGGCTCGTCGGCCTGGGAAAGACAGGGAGCAGGGAATTACGAGCACACGGACCCGCGGGACCCTGCTCAGGCCAGGGGCAGGGAATGGGGCTCTCGGGAGCGGGAACTCGACGGGAGGGACTCGCTCCCTGATTCAGTCGTGTTTTGGTTTGGTACCCACAGAGCCCGGCAGCCAAATCAGCTACAAAGGGCTCTTGGAAATAAAAAACCAGGGGGTTTTCTCCTCCACAACAAAGATAAAAAGGATTTACCTCCTCCAAAACAAATAAAACTAAGGATATTCCTCCTCCAAAACAAAACCAATGAGGATTTTCCTCCCCTAACAAAAAAAAAATTAAGGCTTTTCTCCCTCCAAAACAAAACAAAAGGATAGTCCTCCTCCCAAACAAAAAATTAAGGATTTTCCTCCTCCAAAAAAAAAATCCAGAACAGAACAGAACAGAACAGAACAAAACAAAACAAAAACTCAAACACCTAAGGATATTCTTCCTCTGGAACAAATTAAGATTTTCCTCCTTCAAAATAAAAAACAATGAGGATTTTTGTCCCCAACACAAAATCATTAAGAATTTTCTTCCTCCAAAACAAAACCGCAAGAAGTATTTTCCTCCTCCAAAACAGAAGTGACAAGGATCTTCCTCCCCAAGCACAAAAAAAATTAAGGATTTTCCTCCTCCAAAACAAAACACAATGAGGATTTTCCCCCGCTAGGACAAAAAAATTTAAGGATTTTCCTTCCCTAAAACAAAGAATTAAGGATTTTTCTCCTCCAAGGAGCTGCACAAGGAGCTCGTTCCATTTGTCCCCGCTCCCACACACACCACCCCACCCTCCTCGTGGCTCTCACCGATCCCACGGCATTCCCGAATCCCACCCCCCGTTACCTTGAGCAGGATGACGGACTCGGGGATGACCCCGAGGCTGCCCAGCGTGGCCGTGTCGTCGCTCAGGATCTTCCCGTCCAGGGACAGGTTCTGGTCGAAGGGGGCCACGGAGAAGGCGTGCATGATCTGGGGGCACACGGACACCTCATCCCAGGATCGCGGCACTTCCCGCCCCAGCACCCATCCCCACCTCCTGGGGGGGGTCAGACCCTCCCCCTGCACCCGCACACTCCTCATTTTGGGTTTTCTTCCTCATTCCTGGAAGCAGAGCCGGCCTCACCTGGATTTTCAGCTCTTTCAGGGTCTGGTTGGCCGACACGAGCAGCGCTTTCTCCCCCCGGACCTTCCGGTGCCGCGTGCTCCTCCTGATTCCCTGTTTTTGGTAAGTGATGTAGCTCTGGTGGGAGAGCTTCTGGCGTTTCGCGCCGCCGTTGGCCTGGAGACGAGGTGGAAAACGAGATCGAATTGTTTAGGGATAAACACAACCTTCCCAGATCCCAGAGAGGGTTTTGGGTGAGTTGGTCGTGCAAGGGAAGGCAGGAAGCGATGGAAAACCCCTTGGAAAGCCAATTGAAGCATGCAAGTGTGGAGGCAACCAAAGGATTTGCCTTCAGACCTCAGCTCCTAGTCCTAAGGCCAGTGTGGGGCAGATTCCCACATGCACATGAATCCCTACCCATAGCGAATCTCTCCAAAACCCAGCACTGTGTGGTTTGACCATTCAAATGACAATTTAAGACACTCTTCTGCTGCCACTGAGACGCAGAGGAGGAGGGTGGTGATCCCATCATGCTGGCTCAAGAGGATGATACAAAAATCAAGGAACCTGATGGGATTTTTCATCTCTACCTGGTTAAAATCGGGGTCTTGCTCCCCCTCTGGCTTGTTTTCCTCCCTTTCCTCTTCAGCTTCCGAGCTGCTCACGTTCAGCTCCGGAGCCGCGTCCTTCATTACCTAGAGTCACAAGAATCATTCTCCGTAACCAACAGCATCCACCCGGCCTGTCCCACCACGGCAAACAGCTCCCGGAGACCTCCGGGTGCCACCTCCATCCAGAGAGCCCAGGAATAGCCCCAGGAGCTGCTCTGTGATCTCTGCAAAGGCTCCTCCACCCTCCCCAGCTGTGTGGAACGTCGTGGGATTCAGCTCAGGAATCTCCCTCTGTGGAGTTGCAGGTGCTTCCTGCCCTCCTCTCCAGGCAAAGGGAAAGTCTCTTGAGCCCTGGACTGATTCCTTTCCCTTCAGCTGCTTCATCTAAGGGTGTTACAAAAGCCTCAACATGGAGAAAGTGTTTTCCGTGAGTTAAGACATTTCTGCGTCCCTCCAGCAGCCTGGCAGGGACACTCAGCACCATCACTTATATGGGGCCGGAGGCTGCAACTAAATGAAATCTAAATAATTTACACAAATACAAAAAATAAAAAGGTTATTCAGGTCGATGAAAGTCACTCCAGGCATAGATTTGCCTGGATGCGAATTCCCAGCTCTGCTGTGGCTAGAGCTGGGCTTTGCAGGAGCCCAGGAGCTCTGGATGCCAAGAGCTCTCCTCTCCATCGTGTATTTACAATGAATGACGCAATTCCAGCTCCCAAACATTCCCCAGAGCCCTCTGAACTCCAGCAGTGCCACCCTACAATGATTTTATCCGGATGAGGCTTCCCTCTGCAGCATTATTCCCCCCAAGGAGGAACCAGGTGGTGCAGAGGAGGGAGGAAAAGGGGTGAGGGGCTGGGAAACACTCCCTGATTTTGCAAAGCCCAGCAGGAAGGGCACAGTGGCTCCCAGTGCTGCCGACAGCGATCCTGGCCAGCATTCCTGCTGCTTCCCATCCTGCCCAGGCTGCCCTGCTACTGGGGGATCTCGTGGGCACGTTCTCGCCCCCTCTCTCCAGCTCCAGCTGCTCCACAAAGAATAGCTCCCTGTGTTTTTGCCAGCCCCACGTGTGAGCACAGTCCTGTCCAGTGCCAGAAAAACACAACACCCAACCCTCTCCTGCACCAGAGCCAAGAGGGATTCAGGCTGGGGATTCAGGCTGAAAGCCCGTGGCTGATGGCTCCAGACGGTGCTGCGTGATCCACATCTCACAACCACGGCAGGAACCCATCCAGCCTCCAGCTCCCCATGATTCCCCGGGCTCCAGCGCCTCCCTGGGACTGGCAGGGAGGTGGAAATCAAGGAAAGGCCAAAAAAACCCACCCCACACTGCAAAGGTGCAGGGATCATCTTCATCCGAGCTCGCCCACCCTTGGATCCCTCCTTAAGAGCCCTAAGCGGGGAAGTTTACCAGAAGCAGCTTTTGGGTACTTGGAAAACCAGTTCTAGAGCTGATCCTGACACTTAAGATCAGTAAAAACAAAATTCACAGCTTCAGGAGATCCTGAACACCATCTCCAAGTTCACTGTCGCACCAGCGCCAAGGGGAAGAGCTCATTTCTATCCAGCAATAAAAATGTCACTTGAGCAAGAAGAAAGGAAATGACAAATATTGGAGGGGGAGGAGAGCAGGTAGAGCCTGGGAACACAGCTAAGACAGAGAAAACAGCTGGGAGCATCCCTGAAAACACAAAGGATTTGGTTTGGCAAAAGGAAGCCTCGAGGAGATGGAATTTTCAGAGCCAGAATGTCCCAGTTTGCTGGTTTTGCCAAAGCTGCAGAGCCAGGGGATTTCTGCCCTCACCACCACCATGGACCAGCAGGATCCCCACCAGTCCTGGGGACACGGGAGCTGTGACAGCCCCCTCGGGGCATTCCTGGGGTGCCTGGAGCCAGGCTGAGCAGGGATGGGGGGCAGTCCCTACCTTTTTGTTATCCACCACTTTGTGGATGTAGATGGTGGCCTGGGTGTACTCGCGCAGGTCCCGCTGCTGCTGGCACAGGAGCCCTTCCCGGCACTCGGGGCACAGTTCTGAGGAAACATCACGGGAGAAAACATTTCATTGCTCCAGCTCCTCAGAGGCCCCAGTGCAGAGCCTCTCACTGCTAATCCAGAGTGAATCACATCAAATCCCAGAGTGGTTTGGGTTGGAAGAGACCTTTAGGATCTTATCCCACTCCCTGCCATGGGCAGGGACACCTTCCACTGTCCCAGGTTGCTCCAGGCCTTGGACACTTTTAGGGATGGGGCAGCCACAGCTTCTCTGGGCACCCTGTGCCAGGGCCTCACCATCCTCCCAGCGAAGAACTTCTCCCCAGTATCCCATCTGACTCTGCCCTCTGGCAGTGGGAAGCCATTCCCCCTTGTCCTGTCCCTCCATTCCTTGTCCCACATCCCTCTCCAGCTCTCCTGGAGCCTCTTCAGGCCCTGCAAGGGGCTCTGAGGTCTCCCTAGAGCCCTCTCTTCTCCAGGTGAACACCCCCAGCTCTCCCAGCCTGGCTCCAGAGGGGCTCCAGCCCTTGGAGCATCTCTGTGGCCTCCTCTGGACTTGCTCCAGCGGCTCCACGTCCTTCCTGTGCTGGAGACTCCAGAGCTGGACACAGCATTGCAGGGGGAGGATCTGCCAAGCTCTGTGTTTCCCCCTGATCCCCTTTGACTGAAGTTTCTATCCCCAGGAGCAGAGTCACTCACGGGGCTCGGAGGCGTAGTGGGCGCTCTCGGGGTCGGCCCCCGCTGCCTGTGTCCGGGTGATTTTGATGACGTGATCCACGACGAAGAGTTTTTGGATCCTCTCCCACTCGCTGGGCCATATCAGAGCTATACTGTGCAAAGGAACAGGCAGGTGCTTTATGACATGGAAAAGCCAAGCCCTAAGCTCCCAAAAAACCCTCCCTCTTTGGCTTGTGGGTCTGTCAACGAAAGAAAAGCTGCAGAATCCATCCAAAATCCAGCTACATGGGAGGGCCTGTACACCCAGATAACAGCAGCCTGTGATTAGTGACGCTGTTGTGCTCCCGCCGTGCCGGAGGGAGGGATGGAGGAGGAAAGGAGTGGAAGATTTCCTACTTTTAGTGCTGCATCACTGCAGAAGCAAAGCTGTGGAGCATGAAGTCCAGCCCTGCAGCCAGCGCTCCAGGGGGGAAGGCTCGCGGAAAGCAAATTTTAAGGAAGCAGGATGTTTCTGCATCCCGGCCAAATCCAGGGTGGTTATTGTCAGGAACAAACCAAGCTGAAGGAAGCTCTTTTTTCCTGACCCAGCATCCTTGGACAGTTAAGGTCTTGCCTTGCAGGAAGGCTGAGGTGGCTCTGAGAAAGCCTTGGTGTTAATTTTGAGGGAAAGGATTCACTCCTCATCTTGCTGCGGCTCAGCAGCAAGAGCATTCCTTTGGGAATATTCTCCCGAAGCTCCTGGCAAAAGGAAAGTGTGTGAAGGGAAGAAACTCACTGTTTGGAGTCTTCTTTGGTCATGGAAGCAAAGGTGAACATGAGCCCCCCGTGGGGACAGAGCAGGACGCTGTTTGCTATGGAGGACACGGGGCTGCAGCGCGTTGGCCTCCTGCAAAAGGGCAGAGGTTGGGAAAGCTGGACCAGGTTATCCCACCAAAACCCCCCCAGTTCTTCAGGAAGCCAGGAAGAAACCACAGGTGAGTATTTACACAAGGCATTCCAACAAGGAATAGTAACTACTCGTGATGAGGAAATCAGATCTGCGTTCCTCTGCGGTGCAGAGTGACTCTGTCCAGCAGAGATTTCCATCTCCAGCCTGCGCAGTGACCTTTGGGATACAGCTCCAGACAGATGAAAAAACTAATCAGGTTACCAGCTAATCCGACCATCTGGTTAACACACAGCAAACAAGGAAATTCAGTGTCTCACAACTGATACAAGTCCTGCAAAAATCAGCTCCACTGCTTCCATGAGCTCACTGTGCTGGGAGTCGGAAGCAAAATATTATTTACAAAATATTATCTACAGCCCCCAAAATAAGGGATAAAAAGCACCAAAACCCTCCAGCCAAGTTACCTGACAAATTTCCTCCATTCTTCTACAAAGAACTGCGAAACAATATACAGCTCATCGGTCTCCTGGGGGAAAAGAGGAGGAAAAAGGATCTTTTTAATGAATCCAACAATGACTGTTCGGTTTTTCGGCAGCGCTCGCTCCCTCCGAGACCTCGGTGCTGCTTTACCATGACAACTCCGTCCAAGTGGGCTGCGAAAGCCAAGGAAAATAATTTGGGATCAGGTACTAAGCACTGCCATTGCTAATCTTGTGTTTATTATGAAGTTACTTGAGCTTTTGATCCAATTGCCTTTAATTCCCAGCGGGAAAGGGCATTTCCCTGGAGCAGCCAGGACTCCCCAGCGCTGCTTCTCCTGCTGGGTACTCAGGGTCTGAAGCCGGTGAATCCCTGCACTCCCACAGGTGTGGCGTGAGACCACCCCAACATCCCTCAATTGCTTCCAACATCAAAATCCACGAGTTTTTCCTTTTGGCAGCAGCAGGGATACAAAACCACAGCTGTGCACCGAATGAGGCAGTGTTTTTGGGACAATCTGTGGTTTTTTTGTCCCAATCTTCCTTTAAATTGTTTGCTCCTGGACAAGAAACCGCCCAGACCCCAAGAGCTGGGTGACAAATTTACTTCCATGCTCTCCTACATCCTCACCCCTTTCCCTAAGACAGATTTGCTCCATCTTTCTGCAGGAAAACTCAGCACACCTGAGGAATATATATAGATATATATACATACATATTTTTAGTTTCCCTTCATCTCTTGATTTGTGCTTGCTTTTTACTCTGCTTGTTTTCCTCCCCAAACCTCAACTGCTTTGGATCAGGAAAACTCCAAAGGCTTGAGGGGAAGATGCTCAGCTCTTTTCTATGAGGCTCCCTTGGGAAATTAAAAGGGAAAGGAGGATAAAAAGGGAAGAAGGATGTAGCCCTGCTGGTGAAGACCCTCCTATTTCTGACCCACAGTGATGAGCTCCAACTTTCCATTCTCCAGCTCCAGAAGCAAATCCAACCAGATACAACCCTAACCACCACTGGCAGGACCTGGAGCTCTCCAGCTCAGCATGAAAGGAAAACTCCTTTTAAATCCTTTTGGATCTCCTTGGTTCCGAGCCATGGATCTGTGTGGCCTCAGTGTTTATTCCCAGCTGGAGCAGCAAGGGATGGAGGCAGACACCTGCCAAAGCACCTTGGCAGGATTGCAGAGTCAATCATTAATCAGCACCACGAGACTCCCAGGAGCCAACGACTGGAGCCAACAGCTTGTTCTGGGCACCTCAAATCCCCAGGAATTCCTAAAGAAGCTGCTAGGAGAGGGTTGGCACAGCCATCGCTGCTCTCTGGAGGGCTTCAGCATTTTGGGAAGCTCCCTGAGCTTTTGGGACACAGGATGATGCTGGAGCACACCTGAATTTTGCCCAACCAGCAGCAAAAGGTGGTGGTGGGGTAAAATTCAGGTGTATTCCAGCATCCTCCTGCACGGGAAGGCTGATGGGGAGCGGTGGGAAGCGGCTGCGCCGTTTCTGTCCTTCCAGGGACGGATACAACCATGACAGCAACATTGTCGCTGTTATCTCCCTGACTCCGGGCCAGCCACAGCTCCCTTGGCTACCAGCCATTCCTGTGGCTCTTCAGGGCTCTGTGCCAGCACAGCTAATCCAGGCAAGTCACACCTCAACACAACACACATGAGAGCTCTGCTGGCATGGACTGAGCCAATGGTTATGGAGTGGTTTGGCTTGGGATCTCCTTCCACTCCCCACCACTGGCAGGGACACCTTCCACTATCCCAGGTGCTCCAAGCCCCATCCAGCCTGGCCTTGGACACTCCCAGGGATGGGGCAGCCACAGCTTCTCTGGGCAGGAGAGGGATTAAAGCCCATAAAAACCTCTCCCGAGCTTGGCTGCATTCCCTGACCCCCCTCCTTCCCTACCTGTGGCCAGCTGCCCAGGCAAGGTCTGCATTTATCATGGAACAGGTTCTGGAGAGACGTCTTCTGCTCGCTGGCCATCATCTTATGCAGAGCTTCATTTTCCTCCCCTTCACGCTCCAAAATCTGCAGGAAACAGTTAATTACACCCAGTCCCTGTTCCCAGCTGCTACTAAAGGTGACTTTATTCTCCTCCACGGCACAGGGTCGTGTCGAAAAGGAAAACCAGAAACACAACCAGTATTTACAGTCAACAAAAGGGGAGTATTTGGCAAATACCTTGCACTGGGAACAGCACTCTTTGTTATTTGGGAATTCAGGGGCTTTTGGAAAATATTGCTTGAGTTTCTCCCAGGCTTCCTTGGAAACCACCCTCCGCTCGTTTTCGGAGATGCACAGGTCACCTGCAGGGACAGAATCAAGGGAAAGGCTTTGATCACCACACGCTCAGGGATGTTTTGCAGCCCTTGATTGAAGAGATTACAAGGAATAAACGTGGAGAAGAAAACCACACATATATCAGCCAACACCACGTCAGCAAAAACCAGCAAAGTCACCTTCAGCTCCTTCTGTGCTTCCTTTAGACAGAGAACAACAACAACAACAACAATAATGATAATAATAATAATAATAATAATAATAATACTTTAATTCATAAAAATACCCTTTACATTTCCAAGATCATGGCCTAAGCAGCTGATCAAACACAAGTAGGGACGTTGGGAAGAGCCAGAGGGCACAGGGCTACTGGTTTCTGATCCTGGCTATCCACAGCTACATCCTCATGGTGACTCCATTTGCTGATAACCCTGTGTCCCATGAAGCCAGGTGCTTTCCACATCCTTGAAAACCCCAAATTCAGAGTGTAGAATCTCCATACAGTTCCATGTGCCCTATCCAAGCACCTGAAGATGTGGAAAGGGCAGATTTTGCACCCTAAACCTGCTCTGGGGAATAAGCGGATGTGAAGATACCAAGCAAGATTTACCAGCTACCCCCCAGAACACTTATTTATCCATCAGGATGATTTATCCTGATACCAGGATTATCTACCCTGATGCTCAGGCAGCTCGAAGACCCCAGCAAGGGTTTTCCAGGAGCCATTTGTGCCTGTGGTCTCCAGGATGGAAGCAGGAGGCACACTCAGCACTGGGACACCACGTGCACAGTGACGACACGTGTCGGCCGGATAAACAAGGCTTGGAAAAATGGGAGAAGGCTGCGGGATCCGAGCAGCTGCCCACTTGCAGGGCTGATGGTGGCCAAGGGGAAAACACAACCACATCTCCCTCTGAGACAGCAGCTGGGAAGTGCCTGTGCAGGCACAGGGAGAAACACGAGGTGCAGCTGTTGCGACACCGGGATGCGAACCGGATTTGGGAATATCCGTGCCTCGGTGGGATTGCACCAGCAAAAGGGAAGGAAAACAGCAACTGTGGTGTCCAAAGGGCACAATCCCTTATTATCTGCTTTTCTATAGCCTGGAGAGCCGCAGAGAGAGGAGAGGCAGAGAAACTCCTTCCTCCCCACCCTCCGGCAGCTCTTTAACATGACAAGCAGCTCCTCAGGCCCACAGACTCGCTCCAGCCGAGCCTGGAATTTGGCCAGCCCTGAAGAAGAAAAAATAGCAATGCTCCCCTCCTGCTTTTCCTCTAATAAACAAAGGTCGGGCCTCGCTGCAGCACTCGGCCACTTGAGCTCCATCCAACAAGGCCCAGGATGCTGCCCAGAGCCAGCGAGGATGGGGAAAAAAGGAGCTTGTACAAATAAGTGCCTTGACACCACATGATTAATGAAAACAGATTAATAGGGTGAGTGAAAGAGGTGGAAAAATCGGTTCTGGGTGTGCAGGGAACAAGTGTTTTGCCATCTGGAAGACGATCCCAACCACTGCTGACCCTGCTTCCCACTCTCACCATCCAGGGACATGTTTTGGGCATGGACATCAAAGAAGGCTTAACTTGGTATCTGGAAAAAATTATTCACTGTGCTCAGGCAGCTACTGGAGAGCGAGGAATTGCAGCAAGGATGCAAAGGGAGCTGTGAAGGGAACGCTCGGGTGGCATTCCTGGAGGCCAGCCAGCCCTCCCAGATCCAGCACTGCCTTTTCCAGAGTCTGCCATGGGGGCAGGAACCTCCTCCACCACAAAATTAAGGCTGTAGGAACAAGACTACAGATTTGCTGATCCACTCCAGAGGGAATTTTTCAAGGTGGAAAGGCTGTTTTCCATGAGTAATCAGAGGTTAACTCCAGACAACAAAACCTGCCCTGCCAGCAGCCCCCTTATTTAGTATTATTTATTCTGCTATGACCCCAAGTCACAGATCAACCAGCAATTTAACACCATACATTTTCCAAAGGCCTATTGGCCTATTTTTTGTCATGTCTGGCTCCATAAATGTTCTATCCCCACGCTCCATGCGTTTATTGAACAGCAGCAGCCTCGAGGCAATGGGAAATGCAGCGTTCAAGGCTCTGAGTAACAGCTAAAATCGTGACAAAGTGCTTAAACACTGCTTGGAAATGAGATTTCTCAAGCCTTACTCCAGGTTCTTGATTAGCCCTGATGACAGGAGGTGTGTGGATAATTTATGCCATTTTTCTTCCTGTTTAGAGATAAGATGGATCGTCCCTACAAACCAATGCCTACAAACAGGAGCTTAAGTAAAACTGGGTTTTATGGCTGGGAACACAAAAAAGTGAGATTTAAACAACAGGGTAGCCAAGGACGCAGCTAATGAGGCATCACTTGCAAAACAACTGATACGAGGTCAGAACCTTACGTAAACAGACACCAAAGCACAGCAGGTTGGGAAATCGATATCCGGAAGCGGTCCTGGCCCAGGTGCTGGGTGAGCGCTCCCGTTTTAATGTAAACCGGGATATTAAATGGATACTCCCAGCTCCCACCTGGACTGATTTACACCACCTCTTTCTCTCTCACTGCTTTTAGAGCTTCCAAATGGCTGCAGAGCTTTGGTGCTGCCCATGCAGGAAGGGAAGCTCAGCATCTGACAGCTCTGCCTAGCCAAGCCCTTACAGAGTCTGCCTGCAAGTACAACTTCTGAGAGCAAAAAACACCAGGAAAATGAGAATTGAACACGTTTGTGCAGTGACTCCTCAAGCTGGCCACAGCTGGAGCAAAGGCTACAAGGTTAATGTGTGCAGCAGTGGGCAACAAGGGAGATATTCAGCTCCATCCCCCGGAGAGACTCACCATGTGGGCAAACGATGTCTTCATTAAAATTTAACTCCTCTTCCTCCTCCCTCTTCTCTTCATTTGATTCATCTAATTAAGAAAAAAAAAATACAAGAGGATTGCACAGAGTTCCTCTCCCAAGGAAAAAAATCTTATGGGGAAAGGAGCAGGGTCGCCTTTCAAATTACAGCAAATGCCTTCACCCAAGGGAAAATTTGGAAGGAAATTTGTTATTCTCCGATGTCTTGGCCTCTGGGCAGGCGGGATTACAGCCTCCAGGCCACGTAGGAGGGCTTTGAAGTGCATGGAGCACAAGCCAGGCCTTTGTGAGATTACAAACGATGCATTTGTTAGGGCTGGAACACCGCAGGGGTTCCCTGCTCCCAGACATCTCCGAGTTTAACCTAAACACAAGCCTAGGTAAGAGCAAAGGGAGCAGAATTGCTGGCAAAAGCCCTGATCTAAACCAGATGCTGCCTGACAAACCGAGGGGGAGCCTGCCAGGGGGTTGACAAGCCCTACATCAATCTCTAAATTAGTTAAAATCAAGCGTTGGCCACTGAATGGAGCATCATCAAGACAGTGACGTGTCAGCAAGAGCCTCTAACGAGCTGCCTAAAGAGCGACTTGGCTCGTGAGTAATTCAGATGCACTCCTGGGAGTTGCAACCTGTTGTGAATCAGTCACTGCCGAGGAAGGAGGAGTGGTAACTCAGAAATACCCTTTTCTCCATGAGTGCTCCCCATTACCAGGGGGCTGAGGTGCCCTCCAGCCTTCCAGCCCAAGATCAGTGCCCTGAGCCATCGTTCCCACTTTCATTCCAACAAGCTTCTTACCCAGTTCAAAGAAGCTCAACAAAACAGAATTTTCAAACATTTAAAGAGCAGAAGGCAAATAAAACCTCCATCTATTCTCATGATATGGGCACAGAATAGAGTGCAATTCATGATTTTTGTTCCCGGGCTGTGTTTTCCCAGTGCTGCTGCATCAGCTGTGCTGTTTTATCCCTCAACCTTCACAATAAACATCATCATCGTCCCTTCCTCGAGGTAATTTTCACGTTTCTTCCTTCTCTGTGCTCTCTCATTCAGAGAAAAGTGGATGAAAAGATCATGTGTCTGGGGTGGTAATTTCACACAGCTTTGTAAAACCACTTATCACCTCATCTCGCTCTCCAGCATGAAGATCACCCCGCAGTTTTCAAGCTTAGCAAAGAAAAAGCTCCTTAAATGAAGGACTTTTTTATTTGATTTATTATCCTTTCCTCCCTACTCATACATGGGGAACAAAACAGCTACAGAAACCCCTGACGTGTCTTTTGTTAGGAGGGATCAGGCAGAGCTGGTGGCTTTCTACAGCAGCAGAAATTAGGAGGAAGTCAGGAGTAAATACCTTTGTTTTGTGCATTTCCATTCATTTTTCCATTACTGTGCTCTGCATCTTCATCTTGCTCGTTTAATTGCTCCAGAGCCAGCTGCCTCCAGCTCCTCAAGGATGCTTTTCCAACCCAAAACCCGTCGTTCCTGCAGGGAGACAACAGCACTGGTACCCCAAAATCACAGCTCCCTTCTTCAGAGCCCAAACAGGAAAATCTTTAGGAAAAAGCTGTTCAAGCACTTCTAAAAAGCATCTTTGACAGCATTTGGGACTTCCATACCCCTTGACTGTCATCTTCAGCAGGTTGGTCACGGTTTTGTAGTCCTCGTTCAGCTGGTTCTTCAGCCGCAGGATTCGACACCTTTCCACCACACAGTCCTTGCAAAGTGCTTTGACTGGGGTGGGGGGAAAAAAACCACAGTTTTTTTACACTATTTATTGCATAGTTTACTGCACAGGTAGTTTCCTGCTGGTTCGAAGGCCCTCAGACAGGTGTGTACCAACTATGCTGCCTCAGGATGGGTGATTTCACGTGTAAATGAGGGAATCCCAGGGGTTACAGCCACATCGGGTCATGTTTGAAGCTTAAAGAAGCATAAAATAGTTCAAATGAGGTGCGATCTGTTCCACCGCTTCACAGCTCTGTTCTCACAGCTCCTGGTCTCCGCAGCCCAGCACGCAGCCACAGGAGGCAGGAAATGCCAGGAAAACACCTGTATTGTGGCACTTTGCCACTTCAGCCCAGAAAAACCACCCTCCTGCAAGGCTGCACTGGCCCAAACAAGTGGAAATCCTCCAGCTGGGTGTGTATTTTACAGATTTTCATCCTGGAGTAAGAGGAGAAGGGAAGCAGCATGGCCATCCATCCTTTTACCCGTCCCTCCCTCCCTGCCAGCCATACTCAACCCACAACCCTTCAGGCAATCTTCCACTTGACTAATAAACCTTGCCCTGTTTTTCCCCACAAAGGCTGCCTTCGTCACAAGCAGCTTCTTCCCTACAAGCTCCCAGTAGGAGCTGAGCTAATTTGGTCTCAGTGGGAGTTACTGAGCAACTTCCTAAAAGGAGCGAAACCCGGGGCTCGATGAGGGGATGCCCAACGCCTAGAGGGACTGGGCTGACCCCGAAAAGCAGAATGTGGGGTAGGTGCTTCACCAGGAGCAGGCTAACAGGTAAGTGCTCCCTCGGATGAGGTGACAGACAGGAAGGGATATTTTTGGCCTGAATATTCCATGAGACCCAGCCCACACAGGAGCTGTGGGTGCTGCAGGCACAGAAAATAATTGTCAAGAATTTGGAGTGGTGCATGTGCAAGTTTTATTTTCTAGAATCACCTTCAAACCTTCCAAATATTATGTTTCCTAAGCCAAGTGCCCCATTCCTCCACAGCAATTCCTCCAGGCACAGCCCTTCCCTGAGCAGAGCCCAGGGCCAAAGCAGACCCTGCGATCACCCTGAATGGGTTTGGGAAATGGTAACAGAATTAAGTGATACTAAAAAAATCCCCTGGAAATAAGGCAGCACTAAAGCCATGCACTGAAATAAAGTTATGATGATAAAGAATGGCTCAAAACAGGGCTGGGACCAGAACAAGGCTCCAAACCACATCCCAGGAGGTGACTTGGAGAGGACGTTACCATTGAGCCGGGGCCCTCCTCCGTATCGCCGGTAGAAGAAGTCGGCCACGTATTCTGATATCCTCTTCATCAGGGATATTTTATCAGGATGGAGTTTGCCGTGGGAGCACAGGCAGGCTGTGTTATCGATAGGTTTGGGAGGAGTGGACTCATCCAGCCATTTCTGCAGCCATTCCAGAGAGATGAAGTCATAGGGGGAACCTGGTAGGGGAGAAACCGCAAACAGAAACAAGACCACACATGTCAGCTCCAACGCCAGGTGGTATTTTATAATTATTCTTAAAAAATTAACAGGCAATCACTGTTGATTAAATCTCTGAGCTACAAGTTTTCAAAGGTCTGATCCAGCTTCTCCCACCCCATTCTGATCTCAGTGTCACAGATTCAGAAGACAGGAGCTACGTGAGATTAAGATGTGCAGATAATTTTGGATTCAGCAATCAATATGCAACAGCTCCAAGGAGCAATGCTAGTGCTTTCAAACCTTTTGGGGATTACTGGAGAGCACTCGAGGAAAGGGGAAGGTTTTCCTATCATCCATCGAGGGACTGATATAATTTTTAAATCATCACCATACATTACAGGCTTTTTCTACAACAGAGGGAGTTCATCAGGGTAATTTGAAAATTAAAGGCAACAACAGCAGAGAGAAAGTCAGTGTTTCCCCCGTCCTTTCAGCACCCAAAATTTCAGTGTCTTTTAAAATTTTAGGTGAGAAAATTTTAAAATTTACAGTGCAAATGGAAACTTGCTTAGATTTTTTGCTGAAGCAGAGCAGCAGGCTTGCCCTTGTTTGCCAAAAGAGAAGTAAAAAGCCGAGGTTCAGGAGCAGGTCAGTGCTTGTGTGAGCAGGGAAATAGTTTGGGGTGAAACCCCTGTATCTCAATACAGAGGCACAGTATCACTACACAACTCTTCTGTGGGATAACTGAGAAATTAGGAAGAATTAAAACCCATTCTGTGCTGCCACGATGGCAGCTGAGACACCGTGGGGAAACGCACCCCTTGGTGACATTTATAACTGAGCACAAATCCTTCATGTTTCCTAGGAAGGAGCAACAGAGAAGCAAGAGGAAAACACAGAAGACAGGAAAACACTGTGTCTCCAGCTTGCACTGGAGCTCTGTGAAGCCTCTTTTCCTCCACAGCCTCAATCCACGGTGTTTTCATCTTACGCAACGCCCTCCGCAGCCATGACCTCCAGAGAATTGCATCGCTGTCAGAACTGGTTTGCTAGTTTGGGATGAAACTGCCTCCCCCAGAAAGGAGGGTTTTCTGGGGCAGGCTCCACAAAGCTGGCAGAAAACGTGTCTGCACAGCTGCAGAGAGAGCCCTGAGCTCTCTCTCCGGAGAGACAGGACCCGGAGCAGCGCTGGAATGATGCTGCCTCCAGCTGTGCTGGAAGTGCTGTGCCCATGATGTGCCAGCAGCAGACAGAGGGTGCCTCAGGGCAAAGTTTTAGGTCCTGTCATCTCTGAATTGGGGCAGAAGAACTTCACCTGCACTTGTAAAAACCATCTTTTTGAGATTTATTCCTCTGTCACATCAGAACTGCCGAGAGCAAACTCTTCTGTTCCTGCTGAGGAACACCACACTGGAACTGTGCTGCTGCTCCTTTTCACAGCTGACTCAGGGCAGGTTCATCCCTCCAGCACAACTCTGATCTCACAGTGACATTTGAGTGCTGCTCAGGCTTGTGAGGAGCTGTGACACCTTCCTGCTCCAGAGTTAAGCACCTGCATTCCCAAACTGGAGAGGAAGATGTTTACAGGAACAGGAGTTTGCTGCTGGGCTACTCCAATCTCATGGTGGACTCTGAGCATCCAATAATAAAAGCTAAACAGCAAATTCTCTAACAGGCCACACAATCACACCCACTTTTAAATCTTCAATTATAATTATCCTGGAGTTTTTAGGAGAGGCACATAGTGGAGACAAATTCCCTGGGCTGGATGGATAGAGTAAGTTTTGAGGGAGATGGGCAAGAAAAACAAGGTGGGAAATAAAACTCCGTGTGCTGAGGCAACAAGACTCAAGGAGCA
Organism: Lycocorax pyrrhopterus obiensis; assembly: GCA_014706295.1. Classification (NCBI taxonomy): domain Eukaryota; kingdom Metazoa; phylum Chordata; class Aves; order Passeriformes; family Paradisaeidae; genus Lycocorax; species Lycocorax pyrrhopterus. The sequence continues at coordinate 853,976 of JACSVZ010000023.1, forward strand.
GGAGGAACAGCTTAACCCCAGTCTCTCTACGAAGCTGAGACACAGAGCAGTGAAGCACTGGCAGGGATGGATCCAGTAATTTTCTGCTGGAGGTCAGGCATTCTCTTAGCCTGTTACCTGCTGATGGATCGGGCTCACCAGCTCCCAAACCTGCCGTGAGCTGGCAATTTGGGAGCAGGCAGTTATTCCGCCTCGATGCTCCTAACGAGCTGAGCTGCTCACCAGGCAGAAGAAAAGAGTCACAAAGCATGAGGCTGACGGATGGGGAAGGAGCAGGAGGGAATTAGCGATGCCAGAGGCCACGAGAACGAGCAAAGAAAGGAGAAAAATAGGTTAAGGCAGGAAAAGAAGCAAGAGAAAACAAATGTAAGCATGCATGAAGCTTTCCCCTTCCAGAGAGCTGCAGGAATGCCTTCCAGCAAGGCCACAGCACTTGGGGGTTAGTCACAAATCATTCCTAAGCTTAACAGCTCTACTACAGCAATACTCCACAATGTCTTACAGACCAGCTTCGGCGGGTAACCTTTGGTAGAGCTCCTTCACCTCCTCGTGTTTGATCTTGCCTCTGGCTACACTTTGTTTGCGCATCTCGGCCATCTCGTTGCACCACTCCTCAAATTTGCAGTTATCCCGCTCTACCAGCTCCTGCAAAAAAGCTGGGAAAGAAAAAAAAAAAACCCCAGGAATTGAAGGGAAAATGCCAGCTATGTTAATTACCACGGGTTATCTGGGGATAACAAACCTAAAAATTCCCTCCTGCAGCCCTGCTGGGCGAAGTCTTTCCCCAAGCCAAGCACGTGGATGTTGCTCTCTCTGACACTGACGGTGGCAGATGATTAAATGCAAAGTTTTGCACCCAAGAAAATAATTTACTTGGGGTCGGTTGCTACGTTAAGTGCAGCTCCTCTGTCCTGCCTCGTCATTGCCGGGGGCAAACAAAAGCTTTTCACCCTGTGGATACACCCGAAGCCTGTCACGACCTGCAATCCAGCACGAAACCCAAGGGCAAAGAGCCCTCAGGAGATGGGAGATTAGCCAGGGCAGATCCACAGAAAGGTGAGGGAAACGGGGATTTTTGCTGCCACTGATGGAAAAACCCCAAACAAACCAAACCTCAGCCGGGAAAAAAGAAGATAAACCACTTCCCTCACAGGGCTGGTGGGAGGGAGCGGGGGGGAAGCTCTGCTTATCTGAGGCCTTTTCCTATTTAGAATTATTTTGAAGAGCTAAAATATCTGCAAAAAAGGTTAATTCTTGACAAAAATATCCACCTTGGGAGAATATCCAGTATTAAAAAATAACCAGCCTGACCTCCTTGAGGTCAGAGCCAAGTTACGTCTCTCCACTGTCCCGGAAAAGCCGCTTTTTAACAACATCAAAGCAAAATGCCTCAAATTTACAGTTCCATGAAACCTCCCCACAACCGCAGAGCTCGACTGCTGCCCTTCACTCCCTGTTCCCTGGCAGGATTCCACGGGAAACAAAGGCAACCGCGGGGCTGTGCAGGAATTTGGAGCTGGGTGGGGAGGTTTTTGTTGAGTTATTGTTTTGGGCAGAGGGGTAGGAGGAAAGGGAGAGCAAGAAAGCTCAGGAAACAGGCTGAAAATACAGATCCAGGCAGGAATTAGTGCTAATTCCTGAAGTTTATGGCTTGGAGGGTGTGTTTTAAACAGGGGGGGGCTTGGAAAAGGTTTGGGGTGCTATTAGGGGGAAATAAGGTGTATGATTTACCCCCTCTGCAGAGATCCAGAGGGATCCACCACCTTTGCTCCACAGAAAAGGAGTGAAGAGGGAATGCACCTCAGCACCAGGGGCCTAATTAGTGTTTCTAATCAAGGAGCAGTCAAACGGGAAACATGAAACCCACAGGCAGTTCTGGCACCCCCAAAATCCTAAAGCACGACACGAAGGCGCTCGGCCCAAATTCCCGTTCGGGGCTTGGAGCCTCTTTATTTTCATGTCATTTGTTCCTGCTGTGGCAAAGCTGAGGCAGTCGCAGAGGGAACCTGACATCTGTCAGGATTATTCACCTCCTCGTGCATTGCTGATGACATTTTACCACGCTGTTCTCCTGCGCCCTCGGAATGCAAGCAGGATCCTGGTGGCGAATCCTAGCGGGATGATCTCCTCCTGACCCTGTCTCAGCTCGACCAGTTGGGTAAGAAAGCAATGTCTGAGTGGGCACACGGGAGGGATCAGCAGTTTAATGTTAATTAACTGCTGGGAAAACCCAGGGGTTTCACTGGTCAAGACACCAAGGTGCCACATGGCACCTTTGGGGCTCATGAAGAACAGTCAAAAATCCATGGAATCGTGGAGTGGGCTGGGTTGGGAGGGACCTTGAAGGTCATTTTGTTTCACCCAGGGACACCTTCCACTATCCCCGTTTGCTTCAAGCCCCGTCCAACCTGGCCTTGGACACTGCCAGGGATCCAGGGGCAGCCACAGCTTCTCTGGGCACCCTGTGCCAGGGCCTCCCCACCCTCCCAGGGAACAACTCCTTCCCAAAATCCCATCTAACCCTGCCCTCTGGCAGTGGGAAGCCATTCCCCCTTGTCCTGGCACTCCAGACCCTTGTCCCAAGTCCCTCTCCAGCTCTCTTGGAGACCCTTCAGGCACTGGCAGGGGCTCTAAGATCTCCCTGGGGCCTTCTCCAGCTCTCCCAGCCTGGCACCAGAGCAGAGGGGCTCCAGCAACTTCCTAACCCCAAAACGGGGCTTCAAGCAAAATTCCAACTCCGGGCCCACTAGGAGCATTGCAGGACGAGAGGGATCCCCGAGGGACTCACCTGGCACTTCGACTGTGAGGGATTTCTCCCGGGCCTGCAGCCTGTACACCAGCATGTAGGCGTTGCGGGAGCAGTGGGTGCCCTTCCCACACTTGGGCTTACGGGTCTGGGATTTCGATGGCTCCGCTGCGGGAACAAAAGGCAAAACCTCAGCAACACATGAGCTCCTTCCCTGATCCTTCATTAATGGGATGAGTTTGCCACCCAGCCAGCTTCCCCGTGCCAGGCCTCTGTGCCAAGCACTGGGCTTGGCATGATTCAGAATTGTATCCCAAAGAAAGCCCCAGATCTCTACAGCCTTTCTGGGTAAATCAAAGGGACTAAATTTAGGATCCTGTTCTGAACCTCCCTTCTCCAAGAGCCTTTCTTCCCTCCCCAGTGGAACTTCTCTGAGCCAAAAGCCACTCTTGGAAAAACATCCTTTCTCCCTTTTGCCTCTTGTTCTGGTGTCCTGACTCCAAAGAAAAGAGTAGAACCCTCAGGGAAGGAAATCATATTTACAGGTGATTGTGGATATGAAAAAAACACAGCAAAGCTTTTAGGAAGCCAAGAGCCATGGAAAGGGTTGTTCTGGAGCAGCTGGTGGGGGATGTAAAGTTGTGTTGCAAGAGCTGCCGTTTCCAGACGGATTCTCAAGCAAGGAAAACACTTATCTACAGCTGCAGCTTCAAAAATCAAACCATTTTAAGCAAAGAAAAAAATTAAAGGAACAACATTCCATAAGTCAAACTGTAAATGGACCATTGAACTATTAAGTTTCTTTTTCCCAAATTCTGAAAAAATTCATGTGCCCTTCCCCCCACACCATCCAGGGGACTTCCCAGACTCTTATTTATTTGCAATTTATCCAAGAATTTTCTAAATTGTTCCCATCTGCATGGCCAAGACTCTCCCCCCCCCACAGACCTTCAGTATACGTTACTGACCTTCTCCTGCTGTTACATGTATTTGTAACAAAGAAAGGCCTCAGTTTTGCCAGGAACAGGCAAATTACATCAAAATTTGATACAAATATTGAGCTCCCAGCTTAGAGAGGCTCCTAAGCACGCTTTACTTCTATTCTCCAAACAGCCTTGAATTGAAATACAAGAAATAAGAATGTTTACTTGCAGTTGTGCATAAAACTTCATAAAACTGAGGTCACAGCAGTTTATTTGCATCTCATTTTGTTGCACTGGGTGAGTGGGGAGGGTAAAAACAAAGGCTGAACTGCTCTGGGTGCCTTTCAGGGCTCAGTTTCCCTGCACACCACTAGATGTCCAGCCAGCTCCAATGTCCGGCCAGCTCCAGCCTGAGCCGGGAACGAGCGGAGCAACGGGGAGCGGGACAGAGCTGCTGGCACAGGTAGGATCACGGAATCACTATGGCCCTCCAAGATGATCAGGTCCACCACTAACCCAGCACTAACCCACGTCCCCAGGGACCACGTCCACACGGTTTTTGAACACCTCCAGGGATGGGGACTCCACCACTGCCCTGGGAAGCCTCTTCCAGGAAGGATTTTTCCCAATATACATCCTAAATCTCCCCTGGCACAGCCTGAGGCCGTTTCCCCTTGTCCTGTTGCTCCCTGGGAGCAGAGCCCGACCCCCCCCCCCCCCCGGCTGCCCCCTCCTGTCAGGGAGTTGTGCAGAGCCAGAAGGTCCCCCCTGAGCCTCCTTTTCTCCAGGCTGAGCCCCTTCCCCAGCTCCCTCAGCTGCTCCTCAGAAGCTCTCCAGACTCTTTTCCTCGTGCTCCAGACCCTTCCCCAGCTCCACTGCCCACCTCTGGACATATTCCAGCACCTCAAGAAGCATCGTGCAGGTGAGAACAAGGAAATGGGAGAAGGCTGACGCCCCATTACACCAAACCAAGGGAGCACTTAAATCAGCAGGTGTTTTTTTCTCTAAAGATGCCTTAAAGAAAAGCAACATTCCATAAATTCCAACCATAGCAAAGCATCTGGGTGTGCCAGAATTCCTGGAAATAGATTGCTCGCACTGCAAGTGAATTTCTTATTAATTTCCCTGGTTTTCCTGCCTGTGAGCACCTGCACTACAGAACACTGAGCCACTACAAAACCAATTCACTCCAAATGCCAATTCGACATTGAGCTGCTCTTATTTATTGACTCCAGAGTGAGAAATCCACAGGTCCAACCTCAGCCCAAGCTCTCCCAAGAAATCTCCAAGAGATCTCCAAGAAATCCAGTCCAGGACCCCAGTGATCTGGGCAGCATGTGACGAGCCAGTAAAACAGAAAAGCACCAAGGAAAAAGCTCAGAGTAAAAAGGCAGTTTTAGCTTCCAAGTTGTTATTTGGATCAAAATCGCTTTTACTGCCTCCAAGTAAAACACCTCAGTGGAAATAGAACCATAATGTGTTAAGGAAACTGAAAGCATTCTCCTTATCTGTTCCAGGGAAGTGGGACCCGCCTGTTGCTCCTTGATAGGAACCCGCTGCCCGTGTTATCAGTGTCTTATCTGCCATGTGGCAGCCAGAGAAATACTAGAGCAGCTGATCACGAGGTGTAAACACTCACACGGGGCTGAAACGAAGCAAATCTGGCTGCAATCACCAGGATTGATGCTTCCCACGTTCCTCCGAGCCGTGACAGCCCATGTAGGAGCGTTCTGGGGAGGAGCAGGAGGCTGCAGCCGGGGACGCCCGTGGTTTTGGTGAAAAGAGTTATTTTAAAAGGGCACTCACAACTGAAAGGTTTTACCTAGATCTTCCTCAATCCCCAACTGCAGTTTCTTCCCCTCCATCTTCTCGATGTCTTCGTCGTTGAACTTGTACCACTCGCCCGTCTGCGGGTCCTTCACGTGGGCGATGTAGTGCCCAGAGTAGGCACTTACTCCGCGGTGGATGAGCACAGCGCTCAGCTCGTACACGTACACGCCATCTGCAAGGCAGGCAGCACTCACACACAGCTCTGCAGCCAGCAGCACTCGTCTTTCCTGGCCTAAAACTTCGTGTTTTCACCAGGCACCAAAGCCTGCACTTGAACTCACAGCTCTTCAGGACATTGCTACGACGGTTGTGGCTTAATAACAGGGATGTTGTTTGAAATACGGGCTTCAAACAACTCTTGACAGAATTTTCAATCAAAAAGAGGATTCAGAGGAACCACAGAATCCCAGAACAGTTTGGGTTAGAAGGGATTTTAAATCCCATCCAGTTCCACCCTTGCCATGGGCAGGGACACCTTCCACTGTCCCAGGGTGCTCCAAGCCCCGTCCAACCTGGCCTTGGGCACTGCCAGGGATCCAGGGGCAGCCACAGCTGCTTTGGGCACCCTGAGCCAGGGCCTGCCCACCCTCACAGGGAGGAATTTCCTCCTAAACAGAATTACAGAGGAGATCTGCCAAGAGGCAATGGGCAAAGATAACAGAAAACTGCCCCAAACTCACTTTTTTGCTCCATGAAAGGCTCCATGTCCAGCAGCTCTGAGAAGCCGATGTAGGTGTTCAGCTTCTTCTTGTGGCCAGTTTGTCTGTGTGGAGGCAAAGCTTCGGCTCAGCGCACAGCAGTAACAGCTCACATCCCAAAGTAACTCCCTTGAACATCCCCAGAGAGGCTCAGACACCCTGACACCCCTCAAATTAAAGCAGGAAGAGCAGGGCAGGTGACTTCCCAAAGAGCTTCCAGGGGTTCCCACTCACCTGTCAAACACAAAGCGCATGAGCTGCAGGTTGAGAGTGCAGGGCAGGCTGAGCAGCCGGATCTTCCTCGTGGCGTTCTGCTTGCTCTGACAAGTCTCACAAAAATAACGATTGTCCCCTTCTAATTTTTCCTCCTGAGTGTGGAGAAGCAGAGGGAAAGGTCTTGAGAACATGTCAGCACTGAAAAGTCAATTGAGCTACTCAACAGCTGGAGAGTGAGAAGCACCAAAGTTATTTTAACTATTTAAGTCTCTTTTCAGCTGCTTCCCAAATTTTTCTCTCAGTTAAAGACACACTAATAACTGCCCTTTACAGCATGGCCATAGCAGGCTGCTCTCACTTTAAGGCAAATTTTAGACTGAATCAAGCCCCATTCCAAGTTCTCAGGTCTCTTACTCTTGCTCCTCGCTTGACTGAGCTGGTTTATACCAAAGAAAAGAATTAAATCACCCGTTTTATGAGTTCACATGGACCCAGTTAATGAAAAGCCACATTTTAGCCTGGAAACTCCAGCCCTCTGCTCAGCCACCCAAAATCACCCTGCAAGAGTCACTCATTGCCTAAGCAGATCCAAGGGCAGGATTAGGCCAGAGGAAAATTCCAACCCCCCTAAAAAACATCACAGGGCTGTTTGTGTGAAGGAGGAGCAGACAAATGCCAAGTTCACCAATTCAGGAGTTTAATGTGTGCACCCAGCAACCAAGAAGCTCAGGGAAGGGGTTCAGGTTAGCTCTGTCCTAAGTAATTTGAGTGGAATCCACACCTTAGTGTGCCAGAGCTGAACTTCAGATCCAGGCAAATTTTCAAGCTGAATTGAGAGCACTTGCAGCTGTTCCTGCAGCTATTTCCGGAGCTCCCTGGTACTTCTGAGAGCACATTTTTCAGCAGGGAATGTCTCTTGTTGCTATGCAGATGAGCACTGACACAGAAAACATGGAAAGCAGCCATTCTCCCAGTGCTATCCGTGACAAAGCAGGAAGAGACTTCTCCCTAACTTTCCTGGCAAAGTATTTTAACTAAAAATGCAACTTCCAAGTGCTTTTTAAAGCCATAACAGGAGCATGTGATATCATGGAACTGTTCCTTGCTTCATGCCTCAATCCTCATTTTTTGGGTCTGCAGAAAAAACCAGTTGCACTCGGATGCATCTCACCGAGCCAAGTCAGTGGCTTCGCTCCGACACCGACCTCGAAGGCTGTGAATTGGAGGAAGGAATTGAAATTCCTTGCTAAAAATAGCAGGACTCCAACCCCAGCGAGCTCATACCTTGAGGAATTCCGTTATGCAGTCTGTCAACTGCTTGTGTCCTTGGATGTTTAACTCCAGCTCATAAAATTTAGACACCAGTTTAGATTCTCTGCCGCACTGGTTGCAGCTAGGATGGGAAAGAAGACAAAAATTTATCTGAGGACAGGTCATGGCTCACGTGTTGGGCCTCCCCAGCCTCTAGTAAAATATTCTTTGAATAAAACCAGGAGAAAAAGTGAAGCCAGGGCTGAGGAGATCCACACCTCCACAGCACAAGAACTCCAGGAGAAGGTTTAAACAGCTTAACAGCACCTACCAGGACCTGTCATGACTCGCATGCACCATTTTATATCATTTTTAAGGTGAAATTCATAGCTCTGAGAACACAGGAATGAAAATACCACACCCAGGACACTGTTTTCTGGCTGCAGGATCTGCCACTCCATTAACTCACTTGCAGTTTTAATTGGTAAATTCCCATTAAAGGATTAAAAGCAGTTGAAGAACTGTCACAGCAACACCACACGCACGGGAACAGGAAAGGAAACGGTAAATATTTCTCAGAAAGTATTTCTGCTGCAGCTTAACAGCCTGCTCTGGTTGTTAGGAGGGATCTTCCCCTCCCAAATCCTTCTAAAAATTTAAATATTTACAAAAAGGGTCTTCCCAAAACTATTACTTACACCGTGACATAGGCATACTCTCCACAGAACTGTTTTTGCACAATGTTCCGGACATCTGGGTTTTTCTGTTTGGACAAAGTATCTTCCAGCAGGGACATGAACAGCTTGGAAAACTCCTGGGCATCCTGAAAGAGAAAACCAAGTTCATTAACAATCCACCACAGCACAATCCCAACCCTGTCACTAACTCACTGCTAATTACCCCGAGCCCTCCACACAGGCTGCGCCGAGGCTCCGTGCACTGCATGGAAAATAAAGACCAGGCAGGAGAACTAAGGAAAACAGAGGAATTTGGCTAAAGGGAGCGTGAGGCCCTCGGTGTGGGAGCACAGCGGGAGCTGCCCTGGCTCCCTGCCAGCCCTGCTGGGGGCTTTGACTTCTGCCCTGCTCCTCCCAGGATTCTGGAAAGGATAAAAACCCTCCTGAGGAGCTTTCGAGCCTCTGGATCTTCGTTTTTGCAGCTGTCCCTGCTCAGATCAGAGGTGAGAAGAGAAATAAAAACACCCCAAATATGAGAAGCTGCCCTGTGGGTGATCCTGGCGACGCTCCACAGCTTCCCCACACCCAGCTCGGGGCCTTTCTCTCCCACCCTGGTTCTCCTCTCCCAAAAACAAACAGGTTTTGGCCTTTCTCAGCTGCCCTTTGGTGTCCCTGGCTGGCTTCCTTCCCCTCCTGACCCTCCCAAGGAAACATTTGCCAGCGCCCCGGCTCTTCCTCCAAAACCTCCCGTTACCTCTCCAAGTGCACTTCCAAGCCGGGCCCCTCTCCCAGGCTCCCTCCAGCTGCAGCCCCACAGGGCCCTGCAGCACTCGCCTCCCACACGCTGCCCTCAGATCCCAGCTGGCTCCTGCTGATCCACCTCAGCCCGGGGATCTCCTCACCCCTGGGAGGGCCCTTGCACCACCTGACCCCCCTCCTGGGGAGGAGCAGCCCATGAACACCTGCAGAAGGACCCTCACTGCAGCTCCGGCTCCCACCTGGCCCCATCCCATCGCTCCTGGGCTTCATCCCCCCCTCCCTTGGCTCCTCCTGATCTGCACTCATCCCTTCCTAGCCTCATTCCATTGCTCCCTGGGCTCCTCCTTATATCCTTGTACTCATCCCATTGTTCCATGTCCTGATCCCATCACTCCCTGGGCTCCTCCTTGTCTCCCTGTTCTCATCCCATTCCTCCTTGGGATCCTCCTCATCTCCCTGGCCCCATCCCATCACTCCCTGGGCTCTTCCTGATCCCTCTGCACTCCTGATGTCCCCGGTCCCCTCCTGTTCCCCCCCTGCACTCTGGGAGGGGCCCCGAGCCCCACCTCCCCCTTCATCTTTGCATGCAGAAGCCAGACCCAGGTGGGAGCTGCCCAGTGGCCACCCAAGGGTGATTCCCAACTTCTGGAAGTGTCAGGAACACCCTCCCACACACCTGCTGCTGCCCCGTGTCCAGCCCCAAGGCCTTGACAAAGCCCGAGGGGTCGATGTAGCGCCGCTTGCTGTTCTGCAGCAGAGCAAACAGGTACTGCAGGTGCTCACAGATGGTCTGGGGCTCGTAATCTGGGGAAAACACAAGGCACAGCAGGAACTCAGGGCGAGAAGGGATCGCTCCATGTGTTTCACTTGTTCTGGTTTTGTCAGGGGAAATTAAAACTAAAAGTGATGGGGTTGGAAGGTGGTTTGAGTTGTCAAGGAAAACTGAAGTGGATCACGTAGGGGATGGTGGCAAATCCCAGCACAAGCTAAACAGAGAATAATTTAGGTTGCAAAAAACCCTTAGGATCATCAAGTCCAACTGTAAATATTTACTTTCTGTAACTTCCAGACAGGAGGGTGGAGCCAGGCGCTGCTCCCAGGGAACAAGGGACAGGATGAGAGGAAATGACCTTGAGTTGCACCAGGGGAGGTCTAGGTTGGATATCAGGGAAAATTCCTTCATGGAGAGGGTGGTCGGGCACTGGAACAGGCTGCTCAGGGCAGTGGTGGAGTCACCATCCCTGGAAGTGCTCAAAAAATGTCTGGATGTGGCACCTGGGGACATGGGTTAATGGCGGACCTGGCAGTGCTGGGGGAATGGTCGGACTGATAATCTTGGAGGAGTTTCCCAGCCTTAGGGATTCCACGATCCTGCAGTGCCCAGTGCGAGCTGTGAGTGAAGGGTTTACACAGCATGCACCAATTACCCCAAGATACAGCTTCTTATTTATCTCAGGAACTCAAACATCATTTAAAACCACCAGCAAACAGGAGCAGAGCTGAGGCGGCTGCGCTGACCCAGAACTTCCCTGGGAAAAGCACCCAAGACCAGGAAAAACTGGGAGCCTTAATCCTATCTGGGACCCAAATTTCAGCCCTGCCATGGGGTAAGTGCAGCTCTGTGACAGCCCAGACCAGCCCTGATCTACATGTTCCACCACCACTACGCTACTTTGGGAAGCAAGACCAAACCACACCATCATTTTCAACCAGCTCAGATCACTCTGATCTAAGAAATCACTTGGATTAAGGTTGGTTCGTTCCCAAAATCCAGGTGATAGCTCAAAACTAACAACGCAGCAATGGGATGTACAACTGTAGCTTCACCCGTGGATTCTCCTGATAAACCTTATCCCAACGTGCGGTTTTAGGAGGAAAGGAACAAATCCCTTTCTCCCACGCACCTGTGTCCTTGGGAATGCCGTCCCCGCAGGCGCTGGGGCACAGGTAGAGCGCCTGCCGCAGCTCCAGGTTCAGGAACCACATCTGCAGGAAGGTGTTGACGTAGCACGTGGCGCCGAGGTTCGTCAGGCCCACAAAGGCATTCTGGGGGGCAGAGAAAGGGCCAGGGGTCACCTCCCCTCGTCCCCAGTGTCGCCCTGGGCCCCGGGGCTGGGGTCTGGGGGTACCTTCTTGCGGCGCTCGCAGTTGGGGTCATCGATGTTGTGGAAGCTGTTCTCGTCGATCTCGCCCAGCCACACGTGCTCCCCGATGCCCACCAGGCAGTTGGGGTTCCCCCGGCAGTTCCTCCTGGGGAGCCAGACCCCAGCGGTCACCCCCATGTCCCCTGGGGGCTGGGAGGGGTGACACTGGGGGATGCAGGGGCAAGGACAAGGGGAAGCCCATAATGTTGAATGGGACGAGACGGGGAACACTCCCCCCCTAAAAACGGCGGTCACAGGTGAGGAAGGAGGTGGAGAACCAGAGGGGTTTTCATCAACCCCTGTTGGTAAAAAGGGGGACCCCACAGGAGAGTATGGGACCAAGGGGTCTCCTATATCCGGGAAGCCAGGCAGGGAGAGGGGTCGCCCCAACTCCAGGGTGAGTGCCCTATAAACAGGCAAGGAGAGGGGTTCCCTACAACCCACAGGGATCCCCTATAAATCGGGAGCCAGGCAGAGAGAGGGGTCCCCACAACCTTGGGGTGAGAGTAGTTCCTTATATCTGAGAAGCCAGGCAAGGATAGGGGTCACCTACAACCCCGGAGTTCTCCTATAAATGGGGAGGGACAAGCAAAGAGAGGGGACCCCACAACCCCATGGGGGCTCCCCTATATCTGAAGAGCCCAGCAACAAGGGGTGCCCCACAGTACCAGGGTGGTGCCCTGTATCGGGTGAGCCAGGTAGGGAGGAGGGTCCCCCACTACCCCAGGGGAGTTCCCCTACATCTGAGGAGCCAGAGAACGAGAGGAGTTCCCCACAGCCCAGTGGGAGTCCCTGAGCAGACAGGGACACAGGCTCCCCACCACCCCATGGGAGTCCCCTGCATCTGGGGAGCCACACAAGGAGACCGTGCTCAGGGCCGCCCCAGCCCCGGGGAATGCGGGTCCCCCAGAAGGGAACACGGGGGAGCCTCCACCGACCCCGCGGGACCTCGGAAGGGGCGGGGAAAGCCCCGCGCCTCACGGGGGGAGGGAACACGGGGTGTCCCCCCAGCCCTGGGGGCCGGGGGAGCCCCCAGATCCCCGGCGCGCTGTGGGGAGGGTTCGGTGCCCGGCCCGGCCCCGCGGTACCGGCAGGCGCCGCGCTGGCAAGGCTCCAGCCGGACGCGATAGGCCGCCTCGATGTGCTCCTGCGCCACCGCCTCGGGCGGCACCGTCTCGGTCCAGCGCCACGCCGCCTTCTCCAGCTGCAGCCGCGGCGCCATCGCTCCCGCCGGCGCCCCGGGGCTACCCCGCCCCGGCCCGGTCCTTGCCCCGGTCCTTGGCCCGGTCCCGGCCCGGTCCCGATCCCGCCCGGCCCCTCCCGCCGCCGTCAGGGCCGGTGACGCCACGGGCGCGACGCGGTGACGGCGCGAGGCGCTGACGTTACCGGGCCGCGACGCGCGGGGCGCCGGGGGCGTGGCTTCCGCCACGGGGCGTGGCTTGTGCACAGCAGGGACCGGCTCGTGCCGCCGGGGGCGGGTCCTTGGACTCACAGGGGCGGGGCTTTGTGCGAGCAGCGGAGGGGGCGGGGCCTGTGCGCAATGTGGGCGTGGCTCGCTCGTCATATGGGCGTGGCTTGTGCACTGTGGGCGGGGCCTGTGGCGCGGGGCCGCGCTGGGTCCTATCGCCCCCCCCATCCACCCCGTGCCCCCCGAGCCTCCCCAGCCCTGTACCCTGCCAGACCCCTCTGCACCCCTGTGCCATTCCCCCGGGCCCCTCTACTGCAGCCCCCCCCCCACGCCATAACACCCCGGACCCCCTGAACCCCCACACCCCCATACCACAGCCCCCTATGCCACTCCCCGCACCCCAACACCGTAACCCCTCCACACCACACCTCCCTATGCCATAACCTCCCGGGCCCTCGTACACCCCTGCACCCCCACACCGTGCCCCCTACATCCTCCCACTGTACCCCCTCTCCAACAGCACCCCCCAAACCATCTCGCTCACCCTGTACCCCCCACACCCCAATACCAATACAGCCCCCCTGTATCCTCACACCACCCCCCAGCCCTCATGCCCCCCATCCCATCCCGTCCCGTCCCGTCCCGTCCCGTCCCGTCCCGTCCCGTCCCATCCCATCCCCCCGTCCCCGCACATTGCCGCGGCGCAGCCCCAGACACGGCAGCCGCGCTGGTTGTCTCTCCTTTAATAGCTGGCCCCGCGGGGGGGTCCCCGCCAGCACCCCGATTGTCCCTCGCGCCCCCACCCCGCCGCCACCTCGGGGGGCACCCAGGCGGCCCGGCCGCCCCGGCACAGTTTCGGGGGGCCGGTGGAAGGGGGGTGTAAACATTTTTGGGGGTCCCGGCCCCCCCCCCCGGAGTCACCCCGGGGCAGCAAAGCACCGTTTCCTCCTGGTGGTTTTTTTTGAAAATAATAAAATTGGCCAAATTCCCCCCAAACTCTGTTTTGGGGGGGGGTTAGGAGGGGCAGGGGGGCACGGGGGAGCCCCCCACGGCGCCGTGCCGGAGGTCGATGGGGTGTCGGGGGATCCCGGCGGACTCCAGCGCCAGGCCCCGCACGCACCCCGAGAGGCCGGAGCTGAACTTGCCGGCGGTCAGGGCACGGGGGTCGGGGGCACCGCCTGCAGGGGGACACGGGGGCACGTGGGTGGGGGGCACCCGCTGGGCCCACCCGTGCCCTGCCCTGGGACACCTGCCCGTGTCTCTCTCGTGTCCCAGCAGGTGTCCCCACCCCATGTCCCACCATGGGTCCCATCCCGTGCCCATCCCACGTCTCTCCCTGCCTCCCACCCCTTTTCCACCCTGTCCCATCCCATGTCCATCTCATGTCCATCCCGTGTCCCATTCTGTGTCCATGCCACACCCCACCCCACATCCATCCCGTGTCCCATTCTGTGTCCATGCCATGTCCCACCCCACATCTGTGTCCCATCCCATCCCGTGCCTCACCCCGTCTATCCCATGTCCACCCCATGTCCATCCCACCTCCACCCCGCATCCATCCTATGTCCTGCCCCTGTTCAATCTCACCTTCATCCCACATCTCCCGCCCGATGTTCATTCTCTGTCCTCACCATGTCCATCCCACATCCACCCTATGGCCATCTGAGTCCCAACCTGTCCCCCCGTGTCCCCATGTCCCACCGTACCCACGTAGACGCTGCCCTCGGTGTTGGCCATGATGTTGGATCCGGGTGATTCCCCACTCACCGGCTCCTCTCCGTCCACCTGGAGCTGCCCACGCCGGCCCTCCCTGTGGGGCACCATCAGCACCTGCACCCCAACCCCACCCCAACCCCACCCCACCCCCAGACCCTCGCCCACCTCGTCACCATCACCCGGTGCCACTCGCCGTCATTGACGGGGTCTTCAGAGGTGATGGTGGCCTCGCCACTGCCCAGCTGGTAGCTGTGGGGGGCACGGTGTCAGAGTGCACGGCCCCTTGGGGGCACCCTGAGGGGCTTGGGGGACCCCTGGGTGCCACACGCCATGCCAGGCGACCCCGGTCCCCCTCACCTGAACACCAGGTGTCCATCCTTCAGCCCGAGGCCGAGGAAATCTTTGGCTTTGCCACCCTCACCGGGCTCCTGCGGGTGCAGCGGGGGTGAGCGGGGGGGCACCGGGACCCCCACCCCGGGGGGTCTCACAGGCGGAGCCCTCCCTGTCCCCCGTCCCCCTCTCACCGCGCCGTGCCACAGCAGCAGCCCCTGCGCACTGCGTGTCCGCAGCTCCAGCTCGATGGTCTCGGGAGCCTCGGGGGGGCTGCGAGAGGAGGGGGTGATGGGGGCAGCCCCCAAAAAGGGGGGGATGCCGGAGGGGGGTGCGGCACCCCAAAAACGGGGCGGTGCCATGGGGGGGTGCAGCACCCACCCGGAGTGTGCCGTGTCACTCACCCGCGAGGGAAGAGGTGCCCGGGAAGAGCCAGGTAGGATCCGTCCTGGAACGCGGCGCTGAACTGCCCAGGGGCGTCTGGGGGAAGACGGGGGTCAGGGGGGGATGGGAAGAGGGGGCCCCACCCGCATTTTGGGGGGAAAAAGGGGAAATGGGTGCAGGGACCCACCGCCACCCCCACTGCCTTCCTGCCAGTCCTGCTCCAGCTCCGCCAGCGCCGAGCCTGCGGGAGAAGAGGGGGGGAAAGGGGGGGCATGTATCCCCTTGGTGTCCCCAAGTGTCCCCTCACCCTGTCCCCAGGTGTCTCCAGTTGTTCCCAGGTATCCCCAAGTATTCCCCAGGGGTATATCCTCAACCATGTCCCCAGGTGTCCCCCTGTGGCCCCAGGTGGCTTCAATTATTCCCAGGTATTCCCAAGTATTCCCGAGCGTGTCTCTGCCATGTCCCCAGGTGTCTCTCTGTGTCCTCAGGTATCCCTCTGCATCCCCAGTCGATCCCCAAGGGTCTCCAGGTGTCCCCAGGTGTGTCCCCCCATGTCCCCAAGTGTCTTCCAAGTGTCCCTAAGTGACCTCCTCCCATGTTCCCGAGTTTCCCTCCATGTCCCCACATGTCCCACGCTGTCTCAAAATGTCCCCAGGTATTTCCAAGTGTCCCCAAGTGTGCGTGTCCCTCGTGTCCCTGGGTGTCCCCGTGCCTTTCCTTTGTCACCCCCATTCCCCAGTGACCCGAGGTGTTCCTCTGTGTCTTCAAGTGTCCCCAGGTGTCCCCCCTTGTCCCTCCATGTGCTCCCCCTCACTGTGCTGGCAGTGTCCCTGCATGCTCCCTGTGTCCCCAAGGTGTCCCCCCCGTCCCTGCGTTGTCCCCTCACGGTGCTGGCAGCGGGCCCCGCTGTATCCGGGGGGGCAGCGGCAGGAGCCGTGGACACAGGAGCCACCGTGCAGGCAGGGCCTCGAGGGGTGACAGCCCTCGGCCTCCTCCTCCTCCTCCTCCTCCTCACAGCGCGGGCCTGGGGACAGCGGGACACGGTCACCGGGGGGTGACGGGTGAGTGTGCACGGCACGCATGGGCACGGCACCCGCGGGGCACGCCGGGCACAGGTGTGTGCAGTGAATGTGAGCTGTGTGTGCAGGGCATGTGTGTGAGCTGTGCGTGCAGTGAACGTGTGTGAGCTGTGCGTGCACACATGGCACAGGTGTGTGCAGGGCACACACAGAGCACATGCACAGGTACAGCACACACAAACAGCACACACGCAGTGCGCACACAGAGCATACACACGTGCACAGCGCACATGGATGCACAGCACACGCACACACACACGAGAATGTGCAGCGCGTGCTCACACACGCAGTGCGCACATGCACACGGCACAAATGCATGCACCGCCCACACATGCAGCGCACACACATGCAGTGCACACACATGCACACGCACACACGCACACACAGGCACACACACAGTGCACACACACGCAGTGCACACATGCACACGCACACACATGCAGCGCACACACATGCACACGCACACACACGCAGTGCACACATGCACACACGCACACAGTGCACACACACGCAGTGCACACACGCACACAGCACAAATGCATGCACCGCCCACACGCAGTGCACACACATGCACACACGCACACACACGCAGTGCACACATGCACACACGCACACACAGTGCACACACACGCAGCGCACACACGCACACAGCACAAATGCATGCACCGCCCACACACGCAGTGCACACACATGCACACACGCACACACACGCAGTACACACACGCAGTGCACACACGCACACACGCACACACACAGTGCACACACACGCAGTGCACACATGCACACGCACACACACGCAGCGCACACACGCACACAGCACAAATGCATGCACCGCCCACACACGCAGTGCACACATGCACACACGCACACACACATGCACACGCGCACACATGCAGCGCACACACATGCACGCACACACACGCAGCGCACACATGCAGCACGTGCACACGCACTAACGCATACGCACTGCACACATGCACACACACGCACAGCACACACACGTACAAACGCACACGCAGCGCACACACACGTGCAAACGCCCCACGCCCCCCCAGGCCCCCCAGCCCTGTGCCCGCTCTCACCGCGGGTCCCCGGCCGACACGGGGCGCGGTGGCCGCAGGGCCGCACCCCGCGGCTGCGCAGGAACCGCTCCCGCAGCTCCAGGCGCTTCCCGCTGACCGACACCTGCGGGGACACCGCCCAGCCCAGCCGTCACCTCCCTGCCAGGGCGGTCACTTCCCGACCGGGACACCAACGGGGTCACCCCCGCCAAGGGGACACCAGGGAGGGTCACCTCGCCAACGAGGGGACACCAACAAGGGGACACCAATGGCACCCCCGCCAAGGGGGTCACTTCTCACCAAGGGGACACCAAGGCCGGGGGTCACCAACCCAGTGAGGGAGCTCCAACAAGGGGATGTGAAGGGAAGCCACCTCCCCAGCAATGGGGTCACCTCCCAGCCAAGGGGACACCAAGAGGGGTCATCCCCCAACAAGGGGACATCAGTGGGGGTCACCTCCCTCCCCAGCAAGGGGATCATGTCCCCAGTATGGGGGAGTCACCTCCCCACCTGAGGGGCGTCGCCTCCTCTCCGAGGGGACACAAGAGGGTCTCACCTCTCTGATGCAGCCGCGGAAGGAGGCATTGGTGGGGGGGCGCAGGGGGGGCTCGGTGCCCCCTAGGTACAGGGGGCTGCGCAGGTTGAGCCCCTGGCTCTTGCCGGGCGAGGAGCGCTTCACCGGGGCAGCATCGTCCACCACCAGTGTCCCGTCCTTGTGCACCCGCTCAGCCGTCACCCAGTGCCACTGGCCCAGGGCCACCGGCTCTGCGCTCCGCAGCACTGCAGGGCCTGTGGGGACAGGGGTGGTGTCACGGGGGGATGCCGGGGGACAACCAGGGATGCACAGGGACCTGAGATGTGGCCTGGATGATGCTTGGGGACCAGAATGACTCCCAGGGACCCCAGTGACACTTGGGGACCCCAATGATGCCACTGTGGCTCAGGGACCACTCTGATGCCAGTGAACCCTGGTAACGCCGTGTCACCCCCTTACTCCCAGGTGCCACCCCTCCGCAGTGCCCCCAGTCCCTGTGCCACCCACCTGAGCCCAGCTCGTAGCGGAACTCGAGGTGGCCACCGATCATGGCCAAGGCCACAAAGTCCTCCACAGGGGCGGCTTTGCCGGCGCTGAAGAGCAGGAGCCCGTCGGGTGCCAGCGGCAGGAACTCGACCTCCAGCCGCAGCTCGTGGTGCACGTTGGTGAGGGGCGGGTACGAGACAAAGGCTCCCTCCTCATCAAAGGACGGCACGTTCACCACCTCACCTGCGCATCCCAGTCAGTGCCCAGTGTGGGACCCCCCATCCTCAGGGTGGGACCTCCAGCTCCATCCTCAGAGTGGGACCCCAACATCCATCCACAGCCTTCATCCCCAGGGTGAGACAACATCCCTCCTTCCGTCCATCCCTCCATCCATCCCCAACCTTCATCCCCAGGAGGGGACCCCAGCCTCCATCCCCATGGTGCCCATCTTTCCAGGCTGGTCCTGATCTCTGAGCCAGTGTCCCCATCCCCATCCCCATCTCCATTTTCCATTCCCATCCCCATCTCCATTTCCATCCCCATCCCCATGTCCCCAGGGTGGTCCCAGCCATGTCCCCATTTCCCTGGGGTGGTCCCCACCCTGTCCCCATGTCCCAGGATGGTGCCAGCTGTGTCCCTGTGTCGCTCACCCTCGGTGCACCTCTCCCCAGTCTTGCCCAGGTGGCAGCGGCAGGTGTAGCCCTGCCCGTCCAGCCGGTTGACGCAGGTGGCATCAGGCCCGCACGCCTCTGTGGGGTGACAAGCCATGAGCACCCATCCCGGAGGGGCCCTGGGATGATGCTCCCATGGAGGGAGAGGTGTCACCTACCTGGGTGACAGTGCAAAGCCTGCGAGTACTCGCAGTTGCTGCCAGTGAAGCCGTGGGGACATCGGCAGACGTAGGTGCCGCTCTCGTCGTCCTGGCACACACCGCCGTTCTGGGTGAGGGGTGACATGGGTGTCAGCGGTGGGCAGGGATGGATGGGCATCACCTCCTCCCCTCCATCCTCACCTGGCACGGCCGGTCCTGGCAGGTGGGACAATTGGTGACACCGTGTGCCTGCAGGTCCATGTCCCCAAAGGCCACCTCCTCCCCTTGGATGCGGAGCTGGCGCACGCAGCCTGCGGGGCGGTGGAGATGGGCAGAACTGTCACATGACGCCCGGCGTCCCCTCGCCCCAGTGCCCCCCGGAACTCGCCACTCACCCATGAAACCCCGGCTGAGCCCCGTCTTTGCCACAGCGCCGATGTTGGGGTACCCGCCCAGGTACAGCTCCTCATTCAGATCCAGCCCTTGGAACTTCCCCTGCGGGCACAAGAGGGTGGGCACCACCTCCAGCACCCTGACCCCACCCGACAGCCCCCCAAGCTGATACCTGGGAGGTGCCGTTGACCGTGGGGTGCCCGTCCAGGCCCAGCGAGCCCCAGGTGAGGTTGCGGAGCAGCCGCACGGTGTGGAACTCGCCCAGCCGCAGTGCTGTGGGGTGACGGATGGTGGCCATGCCCGAGCCAGCATCAAACCTGATTTTTTGGGGGTACGAGGGGTGTGGGTGACTGCTGGCGCCCATCTTCCACCTCTCCCATAGCAATTTCTCATAGGTCTCACCTAAATTCAGGGCGTCCACCCACCAACCCAAAGGAGATGAAGTCGGCACCGCTGTTTTTCCGCTGCCCGTTGTAGAGGAGAAGCCCTGAGGGGTGACAGGGGATCAGGTGGGACAGTCCCCATCCTGAGGTGAGGGACATGTCCTGGGGGACCCCAAAATCCTCCCAGAATGGAGGAGAAACCCCCCATAAATTGGAGGCTCTCAGATGAACAGAGAATGGGAGAGAAAGGAGGGCAAGGGGAGCATGAAGGGAGGGGAGGATGAAGGCAGGGAAGGGGAGGGGGAAATGCTGGAGGGGACATGAAGGGGGACACAGAGGACATGTGGGGGACACGGGCTCACCATCGGCAGCATCAGGTCGGAAGGTGATGAGGATCTCAAACCTCTTGTAGGCATCCTTGATGGTGGGCAGGGGGAGGAAGGAGCGGGGCGACTGCCCAAAATAGGGGACCACGTGCTCTGTGGGGACAGGGGCATCAGGAGGGGTGGGGCACGTCACCCCCTGCTCCCCTCCATCTATCTGTCTGTCTGTCTGTCCTCACCTTGGACCTTCAGCACGTAGTAAGCTGTCTGCTGGCCGCGGTGGTTGGCGGCCACGCAGGTGTAGACACCGGCGTCCTCGGGGCGCACGGCCGGCAGCGTCAGCACGTTCCCCTGCACCCTGGCACCCGCCGGCAGCTCCCCTTCCAGCTGTGGCACGGCAGAGGGGGGTCAGCACCCACAGGCAGCCCCCACAGCCCCTGCCACCCCCACCCTCCATCCCTCCATCGCACCTTGCTCCAGGTGATCTCTGGCACTGGGAAGCCGGATGCCAAGCACGGCAAAACGGCCGCGGATCCGATGGACACCTCCTTCACCTCCGGCTGCCCGGTGATTTGAGGAGCAGCTGGGGACACACAGAGGTGTCACCACCCTGCGGGGACATGGTGTGTGTCCCCACCTCCGTGTCCCCGTGCTCACCTTGCACGTGGAGGATGACGTGGGACTGGACGGTGCCCACGGCGTTGGTGGCGGTGCAGCGGTACTGCCCGGCGTCCGCCCGCTCCACCTGCTCGATGGTGAGGGTGCCGGC
Organism: Lycocorax pyrrhopterus obiensis; assembly: GCA_014706295.1. Taxonomy (NCBI): domain Eukaryota; kingdom Metazoa; phylum Chordata; class Aves; order Passeriformes; family Paradisaeidae; genus Lycocorax; species Lycocorax pyrrhopterus. Next base: position 874,898 of record JACSVZ010000023.1, read on the forward strand.
GCGGACCAGCACCCCGGGGCGGATGCGGCCCCCCACTTTGCTCCAGGTGACGTGGGGACGGGGTTCCCCCAAGCCCAGGCACTCCAGCTCCACTGTCGTCCCTGCCAGCACCGTCTGCACTGCGGTCCGGATGTTGATCAGGGCCCTGGGGAGAGCTTGGAGGGACAGTGGGGTTTTGGGGTGAACCCCTGGCACAGGGAGGCATCACAGTCTGGCACCGGAGTGGGAGACAGGGAGAAATGGAGTTCCTGAGGGGATGTGGGACAATTGGGGTGGCTGTGGGAATGAGGAGAGATCAGAGGTGTTGGAGTCCTCGTGAGCATGGGGAGACATGGGGGGTACCAGGGTCGTCATGGGAAAAGACAGGGGGCACTGGGGTGTCTGTAGGGGTGGGGAGAGGTTGATTGTGTTGGGGTGTCCACAGGCATGGGGAAGGGTGGGAGGTATTGGGGTGCCGTGCATCCACCCGTGCAGGCTTGAGGAGAGATTTGGGGTCACCACAGGCATTGGGGGTATCTGGGTGCCTGTGGGTGTAGGGAAATGGAAGGTGCTCGGGAGCCCCTCGGTGTGGGGACATGGGGGTCCCGGGGTGCCCTTGTTAATGGGGGACAGATCAGGGGGTGCCCGTGTCCCCTGGTGCCAGGGTGACGCTCCTACCCTGGACAGTGAGAGTGGCCCTGTCCTCCGCCTGCCTGCCCGGGGCGCTGGCCCGGCACACGTACACGCCCTGCGCCCCGGCCACCAGCTCCGGCATCCTGTGGGGACATAGGCACAGTGAGGGACCCCACGGGGACCCAGGGTGGGGGTCCCACCTCCCTGTCCCTCTTTCCTTACCGCAGCACCCCGTCCCGCACGCTGTGGGTGGGGGGCAGCTCCCCACCTTCCTTCAGCCACTCCACACGGGCATGGGGGTCCCCAGACACAGAGCAGGCGAATTCGGCGGTGCCACCCACCCCCTTGATGAGGCTCCCTGGTGTCACCTGCACCACCAAGGGACCGCCAGCGATGTCCCCACCTTCACCAGCATCACCTGGAAGGGATGCAGAGCCCCAGTGGTACCCAGTGGCACTTGCATCATCCATGGGGGATGCAGAGCCCTGGTGGTACCCAGCAACACCAGGATAACCTGGGTGGGGTGCAGACCCCCAGTGGTACCCAATGGCACCACCCAGGCAGGATGGGGAGCCCCAGTGGTACCCGTCAGCACCGGGATCACCTGGGCAGGACGCAGAGCTCTGAGGGCACCCGGCGGCACTGCCACCACCCAAGGCGGAGCACCAATGGTACTCAGGCCGGAGATGGGCTCACCGTGAACAGCCACATGGGCGAAGGCCTCGGCGGTGCCGACGCGGTTGGTGACGAGGCAGCGGTAGGTGCCGGCGTCGGCGGGGGCCACGGGGCTGAGGCGGAGGAGGCCGGCGCGGTGGGCCACGCGCGCCGAGAGGCTGCCGTTCACCTTGTCCCAGGTGTAGTGCAGCGGGGGGGTGCCGTGGGCCAGGCACTGCACCTGCAGCGCGTCACCCACCCGCACGGCTGTGTCCTCCGGGAGGATGGTGGCGTACGGAGGTGCTGTGGGATGGGTGGAGCCGTCAGCCGGGACGGGGCCAGGAATAGGTCAGCAGGGCAAGGAGGGTGTCGGTGGGTGGGCTAGGGGGTGATGTAGATGGGCGTGTGTTGGGATGGATGAGAGTTGGATGGATCCACAAGGAAGGGGTGGATAGAGGAGTGTGAGAGGAGATGGAGATATGGACAGCCAGGAGTGATGGATGAATCCACCAGGAAGGGATGGATGGATGGATGGATGGATGGATGGATGGATGGATGGATGGATGGATGGAGGATTTGAGAGGAGACGGCGAGTTGGGTGTGTGCTGGGATGGATGAGATGGATGATGCACAAGGAGAAGGTGGATGCAGGAGTCAGGAAATGCAGAGTTGGATGTGAGCTGGAAAGATTGAGTGATGGATGAATATGCCAGGAAGGGGTGGATGGAAAAGTTTGAGAGGAGATTGAGAGATGAATGTATGTTGGGATGGATCACATGGATGGATGTACAAGGAAGGGATGGACGGAAAAGGTGTGAGAGGAGATGGAGAGATGGAGGTGAGCTGGGATGGATGAGCAATGGATGAACCCACAAGGAAAAGCTGGAGGGAGAAGTGAGATGTAGAGATGGGCGTGTGCGGGGATGGATGGATGCACAAAGAAGAGATGGATGGAAGAGTTAGGAGATGGAGAGACGGATGTGAGCTGGGATGGGTGAGTGATGGATGAATCCACAAGGAAGAGGTAGGTGTGTGGGTGGATGGATCAATGACTGGCAGAGTATGAGAGCAGGAGGTGAGTTGGGCATGTGCTGGGATGGATGAGATGGATGACACACAAGGAAGGGATGGATGGAAGGGTGTGAGAGGAGATGGAGAGATGGCGTGTGCTGGGATGGACCAGAGATGGGTGGATGCACAAGGATGAGATGCATGGAGAGGTGTGAGAGGAACCGGAGAGAGGAATGTCAGTTGGAGTGGGTGAGCAATGGATGAATCCACCAGGAAGGGATGGATGGAGGGGCGTGAGAGGAGATGGAGAGATGGATGTGAGCTGGCATGGATGAGAGACGGGTGAATTCACAAGGACGAGACGGATGGAAGAGCAAGGAGATGGGAAGATGGGCGTGTGCTGGGAATCGATGAATCCACAAGGAAAAGACAGACGGAGAGGTGTGAGCAGAGTTTGCGAGATGGACATGAGCTGTGATGGATGAGTGATGGGTGAATCCACAAGAAAGGGATGTAAGAGTAAGGACATGGAGAGATGGGTGTGTGCTGGGATGAATGAGATGGATGGATCCATGAGGAAGAGATGGAAGGAGAGATATGAGCAGAGATAAAGAGATGGATTTGAGCTGGGATGGATGAGCCATGGATGCACCCTTGGTGGATGGATAGATGGACGGATGAGAAAGCAGAAGTGGAGATGGACACGTACAGGGATGGGACAAGCAGGCGGACACATCCACGGGAAGGGTTGGTGATGGAGCTTGAGAGGAGCTTGAGAGGAGGAGGATGAGTGCTGGGATGGAGCGAGGATGGTGCCGCGAGGAAGGGCTGGAGGTAAGGGTGGGAGTGGCGATGGAGGCAGCCACATGCAGAGGAAGGATGGGTGATGCCCACAGCGGAGGCGGCAGCAGGAACCTGGGGGCACCCCAACCCCCCCACTGTCCCCTCCTTACTCTCCACATCAAGGGTGACGAAGACTTCGGTGGAACCGACAGGGCTGCTGGCATTGCAGATGTACTGGCCCGAGTCCTGCTGCGCGGCCCGAGGGATGACCAGGCTGCCGTTCACCACGCGGTGCTGCCAGGGCAGGGGTGCCCGCAGCTTCGACCACTCGATCCGGGGTGCTGGGTCACCTATGACCACACCGTGCCCATCACCGTGGTGTCAGGTGCTGCTCAGGACACCCCTTCCCCACCACGGTCCTCCAGGCTCCCCATACCCCTGGCCATGCAGTGCAGTGTGGCCGTGTCCCCGGCCACCACGGTGACGGTAGATGGTGCGGTGACCTCGGGGGCCCCAGGGTGCTGCTGCGCCGACTCCACGCTGACGTCCACCCGTGCCTGGGCCGAGCCCAGGGCACTGTGCGCCGTGCACACATAGGTCCCGGCGTGCTCTGGCTTGGCTGGCGAGAGCTGGGGGGGGACAGGGTGGGGATGAGCACCAGGCACTGCCTGGTGCCCCATGGTGCCCTTGGGTGCCCCCTCACCTGCAGGATGGCCTGGCTGTCCATGTGCAGCAGCGTCTGGTGCTCCACCTTCTGCCGGGAGCCCAGCCGGCTCCAGCGCACCAGTGGCCGTGGCTCGCCCCGGCCCAGGCACTCCACGCTCAGGGATTTGCCCTCCTTCACTGTCACAGGGCCTGGTGGCATCACGGACACCGTGGGGGCACCTGGAGAAGGAGGCAGACATTGGGGTGGGGATTGGGACACCACCATGAAGGACGTTGGCCTGGCCACGGGGGCACCCTGGGAGCATGGGAGGAAATGCGCATGAGGGTGGGGATGGGGACACAACATCTCAGGAGCATCTGAAGCCCATGGACGACATCAGCACGGGGATGGGGACGTCACAACTCCTGGGGCCCCAGGAAGGACACCAGCATGGGGACATGGGCATCAGCACTCCAGGACAACCTGAAGCATGGAGAGGAAATGGGGATAGGGACACCATCACTCCAGTGGTGTCTGGATGACATGGAGGACACCAGCATGGTGACAGGGAGACCACCCTGAGGACACCTAGAGCACATGGAGAACATGGGGATGGGGACACCATGCCCTGGGGACACCTGGAACACATGAAGACAGGGACAGGGCCACCCTGGCCACCTCATACCTTGCACCACAAGGTTGACAACGCTGCTGGCGACGCCGAAGCGGTTGGAGGCCACACAGTGGTAGGCGCCCTGGTTGCTCACGTGGGCACCGGTGATGGAGATGACTGAGCCATTGGCGCTGATCTTCACATTGTCTGGGCAAGGAGGAGCCATCAGCACCAGAGCCACCCTGGAGACCATACCAGGGACACCCTGGGGACTGCCATACCTTGGAGGTGTTGGCCAGGCCCCATCCGCCAAGTGATGTTGACAGGCCGGGCGCCATCGTGGACGCGGCACTTGAAGGTGGCATCTTCACCCGGTGCCACCGCCATGCTGTGTGGGTCGATGGAGATGATGGGGCTCTGCAGACCTGTGGGGACAAAGGGACAGAGAGGCCACGAGGTCACTCACATCCCCTATCTCCCCCCAGCATCCTCCCTCACCCCATGGCCGCACTCACGGTAGCTGGAGCTGTCACGGGAGGTGACAGTGACAAAGACAGTGGCCTCGCGGGAGATGCTGCCCATGTCAGCCCGGCACACGTACTCTCCCGAATCGGCCACCGAGAGCTGTGACAGCCGCAGCCGGGACCCTGAAATCTGGGGACATCATGACAGAAGGTGGTGGCATCACCCAGCCATGCACAGCCACCACTGTCCCCCACCCCACTGGTGTCCCCACCTACCTGGTGCTTGGCTGGGAGGGCCCCACCGCGCTTGTACCAGGTGATGGTGGCCTGTCCCTGGCCAGCCACCACGCAGTCCAGGTCCAGGGTCTGTCCCTCGGTGACAGAGGACGCCGAGGACTCGATGTGGATGGGTGGCGTGACGCCGGTGGCTGCATGGGCAGGGTTGAGGGTGAATGGCCCCAGTGGTCCCTGACACCAGTGGGGACCTGTCCCCTGGAGGGTGGCACTCACAGTGGGATGGGTTGGCTCCGTCATCGATGGTGACGATGAGGGACGTCTCCTGCGTGACGCCGCCTGATGTCACCCGGCACACGTACTCCCCTGAATCGGCTGCTGTCACCTGGGGGATGCGCAGGCGGGTGCCCGACACCTGGAGGGGACAATTAGGGGACAAGTCAGCACCACAGAGGAGGGGATGGGACAAATTCAGGGTGACCCTCTGCTGTCCCCTACCTGGTGGCCAACGGGCAGGGAGCCACCACGCTTGTACCACGTCACGGTGGTGGGGCCGGACCCTGCCACCACGCAGTTGAGGTCCAGGGTCTGTCCCTCGGCGATGGCGGAGGACAAGGACTCGATGCGGAGGGGCTGGGAGATGCCAGAGGCTGGGAGAGGACAGGGAAAGGGAACGTTTATCACCAAGGTGACACCCAGCTGTCCCCATGCGCTGCCCTCTCTGTCACACTCACTGTAATAGGTGTTGGCACTGCTGGGCACGGTGACAATGACAGATGCCTCCTGGGTGACGGTCCCCAGGGTCACCCGGCACACGTACTCCCCTGAATCGGCCACTGCCACCTGGGCAAGGCGCAAGCGGGTCCCTGACACCTGCGGAGGTGACAAGTTGGGGACACATCAGTACCCAATGCAGGGTTGTGGCCTGCAGGGCAAAGCCACCTCCCCCAAGTCCCACCTGGCTGTTTGGTGGCAGAGCCCCCCCCCCGCGCCGGTACCAGGTGACATGGGGGTGACCCTGTCCTGCCACCATGCAGTTGAGGTCCAGCGTCTGTCCCTCGGTGACAGCAGCGGAGGAGGTCTCGATCCTCACTGGTGGCGTGACACCGACAGCTGGGGGTGGCAATAAGGTCAGCAGGGTCACCACTGTGTCCTCACCACGTCCCTATGTCACCTCTCACCCATCCCAGTACCGTAAGAGGAGCCGGCGCCAGTCTGGATGGTGACGATGAGGGATGTCTCATGTGTGACACTGCCCGATGTCACCCGGCACACGTACTCCCCTGAATCAGCTGCTGTCACCTGGGGGATGCGCAGGCGGGTGCCCCACACCTGGAGGGGTGACACATGTGAGAATGGGGACATAAACTCCTCAACACCACCAAAAATCCCTTTTCCATCCCAAAATGCTCCTCTGCGTCCCCTACCTGGTGCTTGGCTGGGAGGGACCCTCCGCGCTTGTACCAGGTGACAGTGGCCTGTCCCTGCCCGGCCACGATGCAGTTGAGGTCCAGGGTCTGTCCCTCGGCCACGGAGGAGGATGAGGACTCGATGCGCACCGGAGGGGTGACACCAGCAGCTGGAGACAGAGACAGGAGGGTCACCCAAGGATGGTGGCACTGTCCCCCAGTCCTCAGTTACCTCCTCCTGTCCCCACTCACGGTAGGTGCTGGCACTGCTGGGCTGGATGGTCACCATGATGGAGGTTTCCTTGGTGGTGGCCCCGCTGGTCACCCGGCACACGTACTCGCCCGAGTCGGCCGCTGTCACCTGCAGCAGCCGCAGTCGGGAGCCGGACACCTGTGGGGAGGGGACACGGGGGTCACTGAGGCCATCAGCTCTGGCAAGGGGTCATCTGGGACTGCACAAGGCCACTTGAGCTTGCACAGGGCCACTTTGGGCTTGCATGGGCCACCTGGGCTTATGTGGGGTCATTTGGGCTTCCTTGGGGTCACTTGGTCTTCCCTGAGGTCACTCAGGCTTCTGTAGTCATGGGGCCACCTGGGCCTGCCCAGGACCAGCCAATCTTGTATGGGGTACCCAGGAGTTGCATGGGCCACCTGGTCTTGCCCAGAGCTGTCATCCCCATCCGCCCCGCTTGGTGACATCCCCGCTCCATGTCCCCTACCTGGTGCTTGGCCGGGAGGGTTCCCCCGCGCTTGTACCAGGTGACAGTGGCCTGCGCAGGGCTGGCGATGACACAGTTGAGGTCCAAGGTCTGTCCCTCAGTCACAGGGGATGACAGGGATGAGGACTCGATGCGCGGTGGGGTCGTGCTGCTCGGGGCTGGGGACCAAGATGGGTTAGACACTGTGACCACCACCATGTGTGACCCTCCCGGGGACACTGGGAGCAGTGTCACCCCGCTGTGGGTAACCTCCGGTGTCCCCTGTCCCCACTCACAGTAGGCACTGGCACTGCTGGGCTGGATGGTCACCATGATGGAGGTTTCCTTGGTGGTGGCCCCGCTGGTCACCCGACACACGTACTCGCCTGAGTCGGCCGCTGTCACCTGCAGCAGCCGCAGCCGGGAGCCGGACACCTGTGGGGAGGGGACACGGGGGTCACTGGGGCCAGTCGGGCTTCCATGGGGCTACATGGGCTTGAATGGGGCCACCAGGGCTTGCATGGGGTCACCTGACCTTGCATGGGCTACTTGGACTTGCATGAGCTACATGGGCTTCCGTAGGCCACCTAACCTTGCATGGGCCACCAAGGCTTGCATGGGGTTTCCTGCTCTTGTATGGGGCCACCTGGGCCTATGAGGGGCCACCCGGGCTTCCATGGGACCATCTGCATTTGCATGGGCCACCTAGGCTTGCCCGGAGCTGTGGGTCAACCGCATCCACCTCTTTTGGTGACATCCCCGCTCCGTGTCCCCTACCTGGTGCTTGGTGGGGAGGGTTCCCCCGCGCTTGTACCAGGTGACAGTGGCCTGCGCGGCGGGGCTGGCGATGACACAGTTGAGGTCCAGGGTCTGTCCCTCAACCACGGCAGAGGACGGGGATTCGATGAGCGGGGGAGTCGTGTTGCCTGGGGCTGGGGACCGAGACAGGAGGGTGACACCAGTGACCACAGCAAGGCCTCGCCAGTATGGGCACCTGAGCCACGGCTCAGTGCTGTGACACATGAGGACTCCCCGGTGGCACTGCCACCCACTGTCCCCACTCACAGTAGGCATCGGCACTGCTGGCCTGGATGGTCACCATGACCGTGCTCTCCTTGGTGGTGGCCCCGCTGGTCACCCAGCACACGTACTCGCCCGAGTCGGCCGCTGTCACCTGCAGCAGCCGCAGCCGGGAGCCGGACACCTGTGGGGAGGGGACACAAGGGTCAGCAGGGACACAAGGGTCACTAGAGCCACCTGGGCTCGCACAGGGCTGTGCATCAATCCCAGCCTCCCTTCACGTCTTCCCCCTCTGCATCCCCTACCTGGTGCTTGGCTGGGAGGGACTCCCCGCGCTTGTACCAGGTGACAGTGGCCTGTTCCTGCCCGTCCACGATGCAGTTGAGGTCCAGGGTCTGTCCCTCGGCCACGGTGGATGAGGATGCCTCAATCCGGACAGAGATACCTGAAGCTGGTGGTCCTGCAGGGGAGGACAGAGCTGTGACCACCCGTTGGGAACCAGCATGTCCCCTCCGGTGCTGCTGAGCCCCCTCTCACCATAGGATGAGCCGGATGCGGCCACGACGGTGACAATGACAGATGCCTCCCGGGCGGTGGTCCCCAAGCTCGCCCGGCACACGTACTCCCCTGAGTCAGCTGCCATGATGTGGGGGACACGGAGCCGGGACCCTGAAACCTGCAGTTGGGGACATGTTTGGTGTCACACAGCAGGGGACAGGGCAGCATTTGGGGTGCTGCCCACCCTGCTGTGCCCTACCTGGTGGCCAGCGGGCAAGGAGCCCCCACGCTTGTACCACGTCACGGTGGCAGAGCCGGGTCCTGCCACCACACAGTCCAGGTCCAGGGTCTGTCCCTCAGTGACAGATGGGGACGAGGACTCGATGCGGACAGGAGGTGCCACCCCTGTGGGAAGCAAAAGCGGGGATGTGGGTGGGTTGTAGCCCCCCCCAAACCATCCCCGAACACCAGTGGTGTCCCCCACCCTCCTCACCTGGCACCACGGCCACCTCAATAGCAGCGCGGGCCGTGCCAACGGCGCTGGTGCCCACGCAGAGGTAGATGCCACCATCGGCCGCCGTCACAGCAGGGATGACCAGCGTGGCGATGTCCCCGTGCTCGGCGCGGGACTGTGGCACGAGGGCGGGTGTCAGTGGCGCCTGTGGTGCACCCACACCCCCTGAAGCACCCATGGGTGCCAGCGCCCTGCTCACCTGTGGCGGCAGGGTGCCCCCCTGCTTCTCCCAGGTGATGGTGGCAGTGGGGGACCCCGAAACGCGGCAGTAGAGCCGCACCGTGGAGCCCTCCTGCACCTCCGTCCGCTCCGGGCTCACCTGCACCTGCGGGGTGCCCGTGCCTGCGGGGAGGGGGATCAGGGCGGTGCTGGGGGCAATGGGGGGGTAGGGACAACGGGGGTGACATGAGTGATGCAGACGATGAGGGTGAAAGGGACCATGGGATGATGGAGGTGCTGGGGGCAACGGGGGACAGTGAGGGTGATGGAGATGATGAGGATGATGGGGACAATGGGATGGGGATGACAGAGACGACGGGGGTGATGGGGGTGATGGGGGTGATGGGGACAAGGGGAGCAATGGGGACAATAGGAGCAATGAGGTGGACAGAGATGATGGAGATGATGCAGATGGCAAGGATGATAAGGGTGATGGGAACAAGGGAATGATGGGGGATGATGGGACGATGGAGCTGAGGGGACAATGGGGAATGAAGGGGAAGAAGAGAACAATGGGGACAATGAGAGTGACAGGGATGATGGGGACAATGAAGGTGATGGGTATGGGAGATGACAGAGACAACGGTGGTGATGATGGGATGATGGGACAATGGGGATGAGAGGGATGGACAATGGGGAGGTGACAGGGATGATGAGGGTTACGGGGATGGTGAGGATGACAGGGATGATGCAGACCATAGAGACAATGGAGATGGACTATGGGGATGATGCGCAGTGACAGAGAAGATGGGTGATGGTGGGAGCAAGAGGGGTGACAGGGACAACGGGGACAATAGGGATGATGTACGTGACAGCAGTGATGGGAATGATCGGGGTGATGGGGATGATGGAAACTATGGGGATGGGGATGATGGGGACAATGGGGCAACAGGGACGATGGTGATGCCGCTCACCTTGCACGTGGAGGAAGGCGCGTGCCGTGTGCTGCCCAGCACTGCTCCGTGCCCGGCACTCGTAGTGCCCCTCATCAGCGGGCTCGACAGCGCCGAAACGCAGCGTCCCGCCCTGAACCACGGCCCGCGGTGGCAGCGCACCTGCGGGGACACGGCCCGGCATCACCTCCGCTCGCCGTGTCCCCACGCCCGGTCCCAGTGTCCCCGCGTCCCCAGGGGGCACCTACCGAGCCACTCAAGGGTGGGCTGGGGGCTGCCAGTGACCACGCAGCGGAACTCGGCCGGCTGCCCCGGTGCCACGCTCAGCTGCGCCGGCTCCACGGTGGCGGTGGGGGCGGTGGCGGTGCCGGCTGTGGTGAGACCCGGGGGGGTTTAGGGCTCGCCAGGCCCCCACGGTGCTGTCCCGAGGCGCTGGGGCAGTGGGAAGCGGGGCGGCGTGGCACAGCCGGCAGCAGGGTGTGCGTGGAGCCCCGGCATGCAGCGGGTGGGGGGAGCGTGCAGACCCCCAGGAACCCTCCCCCGGTGACTTACCTGGTCTGTGCCCCTCCATGAACTCAACGGGCCCGTAGAACATCTGAGTCTTTGAGGCAGCTGCAGGAGGGGGTGGGTCTCAGGGGAGTGTGCCCATCACCCCAGTGTCCAGGCACCAAACCCACCCATCACTTTGGCATCTGGGCACCAGACCTGCCCACTGCCCTGTGTGTGCACCAAATGTGCCCACCACTCCAGCGTCTGGGCATTCCACGTGCCCATCACCCCAGCACCTGGGCACCGTGCGTGCCCATCACCGCAGAGCCAGGGTGGTGAGTGTGCCCATCACCTGAGGGACTGGGCACCATGCAAACCCATCCCCCTGGTATCCAGGCATTGGATGTGCCCATCACCCTGGCCTCTGGGCATTGACATCCACACAGCAACGTGCCCATCAAACCCAGCCTCTGGGGGCCAAGTGCAACCACCACACCAGTGCCTCGGCCCTTCTGTGCCCGTCACCCTGGTGTCTGGGCAGTGAATGTGCCCATCACCCTGGTGTTGCCCGTCACCCCATCACCACGGGGTGAGCCACAGCCTCAGGGCTCACTCTGGACGTAGAGCGTGGCGGTGCCTTGGTCCATGTCCAGCATGTTGGAGCCGGTGCAGACGTAGACCCCGGCATCCTGGGGCCGCACCCCGCGCAGCGTCAGGATCCCGTTGAAATCCACGGCGCCTGCTGGCAGCGTCCCGTGGTTCTGCCGTGTCCACACCAGGGTGTAGGCGGGAGACTGGAGGCAACAGAGGTGGGGAGGCCTGAGGCCACTGGGATGGGCACATAGCGGGGGGCACATGTCTAGCTGTGCACCCATGGGGGAGGGGTGGGCACCCAGGGATGTCCCATAGAGCTGTGTAGGGACCCAAGGGGGCTGGGGGGATCCATATGGGCACAGCTGTTCCCGTGCTCTGGATGTCCCTGTGAGGACATGCTTGGGTGTCCCTTTGCTCTGTAGGACCAGGTGGGCACCCAGAGGCATCTCCACACCCTGAATGTCCCTGAACAGCCCCGCAGCCCCCCTGCCATGCTGTGCCCCCTTCCCCTCACCTTGCTCTTGGCGGTGCAGACGAAGGTGACATCGGCACCGGGCTGCACCCGCTGCACCCGCTTCTCCTCCACAGTGACGGTGATGGGCTTCTCGGGGGTCTCTGTGCCACCACAGAGAGGGGTGAGCCCCGCTCCTGCCTCCCCTCTGTGCGTGTTCCCCCCTCAGTGACAGCGACCTACCGGTGACGATGACCTCGGCGCGGCTGGCGTTGCTGTGCCGGAGGTTGCGGCAGGAGCAGACGTAGACGCCGGCTTCGGAGGGCTGGATGCTGGGGAAGTGCAGCTCCTCGCCTGGGGGGACACACAGGTGACACCCCACGCCTTGGGGACACCCCGACGTCCCCCCCCGGAGTCCCCCAGTACCTTGTCGGCGGCTCTGGGCGCCCTCGGGGAGGGGCCGCCCATCCTCTCGCACCCAGTGGTAGTAGAGCGGGGGGTCCCCGGTGGCCTGGCAGCGCAGGGTGACGGCGCTGCCCTGCGGCACCGCGGTGCGCGGGGGGTGCACACGCACGGCCAGCGCGGGCGGGGGCCCCGCGGGGACACAGCCCTGGCCCCGCACCGTGGGGTCACCCGTGTATCCCGGGGCGCAGCTGCAGGGAACAATGGGGGCACTGGGTTCGTGGGGGCACAGTGGGGTGCAAATGGGAGGAAGTATATTGTGGTGGGTGGGCTGGGGTGGAGGCACTGGGGTGTGAGCATATTGGGGTACATAGGGTGGGTATATATGGGGTATATATGGGGTGTATATGGGGGTATACTGGGGGGTATATTGGGGTACATAGGGTGGGTATATTGAGGTGTGTATGGGGGGTATATTGAGGTACATAGGGTGGGTATATTGGGGTGAGCACATCAGGGTGAGTACATCAGGATGGGTATACTGGGGTGGTGACTGTATCAGGGCGGGTATAAGGGTGGGCACTTTGGGGTGTCTCTGTTGGGGTGAGGCCATCAGGGTAGGTGCAGTGTGTATTGGGGTGCATATGTCAGGCTGAGCCCCTCAGGATGCAAAATCTGGGGTGAGCTCATAGGGGTGAGCACATCAGGGTGGGCGTAGCAGGAGAACACTGGGGTGGCTATATTGGGGTGGGTATATCAGGGTGGGTGTATTAGGGTGAGTATATTGGGGAGCACTTTGGGGTGGGTCTGTAAGGGGAAGGCCATCGGGGTGAGTACATCAGGGTGGGTGTACTGGGGTGCATAAACTGGGGTGAGCATTTGGGGTGCATATGTCGGGGTGAGCACATAGATGCTCTTTAGGACACGTATCTTGGGGTGAGCTCACAGGGGTGAGCACATCGGGTGGGTACGGCAGGAGTACATTGGGGTGGGTATATGGGGGTGAGCTCATGGGGTGGGTATGTGGGGGTGAGGCAGTGGAAGTGGGTTTTGGGGATAGGTATATAACAGTGACTCAGTCAGGGTGGGGTTTTGACGTGGGTATATGGCAGTGAACCCATCAGGGCAAGTATAGCAGGGTGGGTATATGGGGTGAGCCCATGGGTTGAGTGTTTGGGGCAGGTTTTGGGGCGCCAGCAGCCTCACCGCTCGCAGTACTGCCCGGTGTAGCCCGGCTCGCAGGCGGTGCAGCGGTACCCGCCGCCTCCCAGACTCTCACAGGTCCTGGAAAACCTGCAGGGACAGAGCAAGGTGAGGGCACGTCCCTTCCCTGGCACCCCCAGCCCGGCACCCCCACCGCAGTGCAGGCACCCACTGGTTTTCGGGGTACGGGAGGGGACAGGCGCAGGGCTGGCAGTCCTCGGGGGTCCCGGCGGTGGCGTCCCCGTAGAAGCCGGGGGCACATTGGTCACAGAAGTCCCCTGCTGTGTTGTGCAAGCAGCCCTGGGGGATAGTGGAGGCATGAATCGGGGGTGTCATGGCTGGGATAACACCACAGCCCCCCCAGAAACGTTCGGAATGTGGGGCCTTACGGAGCAGGCGCCGCTCTCAGGATGGCAGCTCTCGGAGTGGCCATTGCACTCGCACAGCTCGCAGTGCCCCAGGTACAGCCCCCCGCCGGTGCGCGTGTACCCGGGGGCACAGTCCTGTGGGAAGGGACAGCGTCGGGATCCCCAGAGCCTGAGGAAGGGGCTTGGGGAGGGGGGAAGGGGGAATTTGGGGCACAGATGGGTGATGGGGGTGCTGGGGGTGACAAGGAGTGATGGGATGATACTGAGGGGATGCTGAAGGGGTGATGAGGGTGATGGAGGGTGATGGGGGTGATCCTGGGGACACTGGGGGGATGCTGGGGGGATCCTGGGGATACTGGGGGGATGCTGGGGGCTGATGGGCAATGATGGGACCGCTAGTGGTGACGATGGTACAGTGATGGAGGGATGACGGGGGCGATGGGGGAGTGCTGGGGGGTGATGGAAGATGATGAGGGGGTGACACTGGGGGGAGAATGGAGGGGTGATGCGGGTGAAGCTGACAGGGTGATGACGGGTTTGATAGGGGGATGAGATGATGGAAGGATGATGACGGAGGATGCTGGAGGGATGATGGAATGTGATACTGGGCATGATGGGGGGATGCTGGGGTGGTGGGGGATGCTGGGGTTGATGATGGGGACAACGATGAAAGGAGTGATGGCGGTGATGGAGGGTCCTACTGGGTTGATGGGGAATGCTGGGGGGTGATTGGGGGGATGATGAGGAGGTACTGGGGAGGAGAGTAGGGAGGTGATGGGGGTGATGGGGTGACACTGGGAGGGGGTGGGCTCACCTGGCAGGACAGCCCGTGGTACCCGGGGGGACAGCGACATTCCTCCACCTCGAGGGCTGGGGGCAAGCCGGGCTGGGGGGGCACGGCTGTGTCCATGGCCACGTCGGCGATGGCGGCCGCGGCCGTGCTGGTGGAGTAGGTGGCTCGGATGAGGATCTCGTCCAGGTCGGCCAGTGCCATCAGCAGGTGCTCCCGTGTCGCCGGCTGCCCGTCCGGCCGCTGCCAGTATTGCTGCGGGAACAGGGGCTTAGCGGGGGACACACTCTGGGACAGGGAAACATCAGGGACAAAAGCTGCCCACCACCGCCTACCTCCCGAAAAATGATCTCGAAGGCCTGAGGGGTCCGCGGGGGCAGGTCGGGCTGGTAGGCCACCAGTGTGATGTCATTGCCCTGGGGACAAGGGGCCAAGGGGGTCAGGGGGTCCTGGTGTCACCTGCTGTGTCCCTGTGCCACCCCAGCCAGCACCCCCTTACCGTGATCTGGACATCGGCGTCGGGCAGGGGGCCTCCCTGTCCCCCCGGGGTGTAGGTCAGGGTGTAGCGGAGCCGACCCCCATAGGAGCCCACCTGCACCGGGACACGGGTGGGATTGTGATTGGGATTGAGATTGGGATTGGGAGTGGGATTGTGGTTGGGATTGGGAGTGGGACGGGAGTGGGAGTGGGAAAGGGAAGAGAAAGAGTGGGATGAGGTGGGATGGGATGGGCACAGGGAAGAGGAAGAGGATGGGCATGATGGGGATGGGGATGGGGATGCGGAAGGTGATGAGATGAAACAGGGATGAGGAAGAGGAGAGGGATGGGAAAAGGGAGAGGGGAAAGGGGAAAGAAGGAGGATAGGGATGAGGAAGGGAAGAGCATGGGGAAGGGATGGGATGGGATGGGATGGGATGGGATGGGATGGGATGGGATGGGATGGGAAAAGAGGAGAAAGAGAAGAATGGGGATGATGATGGGGACAGGGGATGGCACCGGACAGGAATGAGAAAGGCAAAAATTATGGGAAAAGGGGAAAAGGGAAAGCAGAAGGGGCAAAGGGGAAAAAGACAAGGTGAAAAGAGTAAAAAGGGAAGGGAAAGGGGAAAAGGCCAAGGGGGAAAGGGAAAAAGAAAGAGGAGAAGGGCAGAGACAAGGAGGCTGTGCCCACCCCTTTGACAGTGCCCAGGGTGCCCACGGGGAGGAGGTGCAGCCCCTGGCAGGGCATTCCCATGGCTCCCATTGGCACCCCGTCCCCTGGGGGTCACCCGTTACCTTGTCCCCCTGGTAGGGAGGTGGCAGCTGCCAGTAGTAGGAATCAGGGGGCAGCTCCCCGAAGCGCTCGTAGGTCAGGTGGGGTTGGGGGTGCCCCGGCTGCACCCCAAAGCCACTGCCCACGCGGGTGCTGCGCTGGCGGTTCACCAGGGCGAACCCCTGGGCATCCCCCGGGGCAAAGGATGTCCGGATCTGCGGGATCGAGGCGTGAGCAGGGTCGGGGAAACGTGGGGACACCCTGGGGACATGTGGGGACAAGAGGGGACACTCACGGTGCCACGGGCGTAGGCGGTGCTGGCGCAGTGCTGGACGACGCCCATGCAGAAGCAGGGCAGGCACCCGGCTGGCTCATCCCCGCTCAGGTGGAAGTGGTGGGGACGGCACGTGGCACAGTGGGGACCCTCCACATTGGCCTGGGGGGGAACACAGTGTGGTGACATGGCCCTGTCACCCCTCCCGGGGCTGGGGACACACACACGAGGCTCACCTTGCAGCGGCACTGCCCGTTGGTGTCGCAGCCCTCACGGGCGCTGCCGCGTGGGTCACACTGGCACTGCCCACCAGGGACACCGGACACTGAGGGGTGACACACAGTCAGCCACAGCCCCCCTTAGTGCCACCACAGGGGACAGCACTTGGTCCCCGCCCCGTGATGCTCACCTCGGCACGGCTCTCCCCGCAGTGGGTCCCCCACGTACCCGGGCAAGCACCTACGGTGGGACAAACCCAAATGAGGCAGTGAGAGGGGCGTTCACCCCAAAAACACCTCCCACCCCACCCTGGTGTCCCTGTCACCTCTCGCAGAGGCGTCCGCTGTGCCCTGGGGCACAGGCACTGCACGTGGGCTGCCCATCCGTGTCCTCAAAGCAGATCTTGGTCACCCTGTAGAGGGGACAAAGGGACAGGTGACACCCTGTCAGTGTCCTCAGAGATGTGACAGACCATGGAATGGCACCTACTGGGTGTCCCCATGGGGTCCGTGGCAGGGACAGGGCTGGCAGTCGCCCGGGGAGCCCTGGGTGGCATCGCCGTAGTAGCCGGGTTGGCACTTGTCACACTGGGGACCCTCTGTGTGATCCTGGCAGCCCTGTAAAGTAAAGGGGGTGATGGCATTGGTGTCCCCGCCATGGGGGTCCCCGGGGTGTCCCCTGGCTGTCCCCAGCTGACCTGGCAGACGCCGGTGTCGGGGTGGCACTCGCTGGCGTGGCTGTGGCACTGGCACGGCTCACAGGTGCCCAGGTAGAGCCCGGTGGTGCTGCGGGTGTAGCCGGTGTCACAGTCCTGGAGGGGACACAGTGGCAGGGGGGTGGGACACGACTCAGCATCCCCGCAGTGGCGGTGAGGGGACCTGAGGGTCTCACCTGGCACGAGGCCCCGCGGTACCCAGGGGGGCAGGCGCAATCCTCCACCTCCAGCGCGGGCGGGCGGCCGGTGGCGTGTGGCACTGCCACGTCCAGGGTGACATCGGCCAGTCTGCGGGGCCAGACGGGGTCAGCACTGCCCTGCCACCCTCCTGTGTCCCCTCCTGACCCCAGAAGGAACCCACCTGCTCTCCTCTGGATGCTCCGAGTAGGACGCGCGGATCATGAACAGGTCCACGTCGGCCAGGGCCATCAGGAGGTGCTCGCGGGTGGCATCGCGCCCGTCTGTGCGGCGCCAGGCACCCTGTGCCACACCGGGGTGATGTGGGGACACCATCCAGTCTGACCGCTGGGGTCCCCAGACCAACCCCTCCCCAGCACCCAGTCTGAACCCCTCCCTCCACGACCCCTCCTGCTGGGTGCCACACAGGGACCACTCTCACCTCACGGATGGGTACAGTGACAGCGGTGGGGACACTGGCCGGGGGGGTGGCACTGGAGAAGTGCTCCAGGAGGATCCCGTTGCCCTGGAGCAGGACGTCAGGGTGCCGGGGGAACGGGGGAGCGCCCGCCGGGGCGCGGTGTGTCACCGTGTACCGCAGCTCCCCGCCGTACGCTGTCACCTGTGGGGACACCCAGCACGGCTCAGGGTCACCTGCCCCTGAACTGGGTGGTGGGGACAGGGAGAGGCGAGAGGTGTCCCCCGGAGCAGCCGTGTCACCTTGTCCCCGGCGAAGGGTGCAGGCAGCACCCAGTAGTGGACGCCCCGCGGCAGCTCCCGGAAGGCATCGAAGCGCAGCTCCCGCGGGGACACGAAGTGTGGCACGGGCCCCTCCAGCCGCGTGCCCGACAGGTTGGCCAGGGGCAGCGGCGCCGAGTCCTCAGAGCTGAGCAGCACCTGTGGGAGGGATCGTGGTGGGCATCGCCTGGCACTGCATGGCACAGCATGGCATCACATGGCACTACATGGCGCCACATGGCACGACAAGGCACAACACACAGGTTGTATGGCACGGCACTACACGGCACACAACGGCATGACAAGGCACCACACGGCATGGCATGACATGGCACGGGTGACATGACGTTATGGCACAGCATGGCACAACATGGCACTATGGTGGCACGGCATGGCAAGCCATGGAATGACACGTCAACGCGATGACGAGACACGGCATGACGCGGTACAGGACAGCACGGCCTGTCCCGGCCTGTCCCGTGCCGCGGGGTACCTGGTGGCGGTGCCAGGCGGAGCTGGCACAGGAGCGGGACAGCCCCATGCAGAAACAGGGCAGGCAGCCCGCAGGGTTGGCAGCGCTCAGGTGGAAGGTGCCAGCGGCACAGGAGTCGCAGAGCCGGCCACGGACGTTGGGCTGGGGGCACAGGGTGGGCAGGGGTCAGCGGGGCAATGGGAGGGACTGGGTGCAGTGGATGGGATGGGAGCTGGGGGCATTGGCAGGACTGGGTACCCCAGGGACCAGGCTGGGTGTCACGGGGGTCAGACTGGGTGCCCCAGGGGTTGGACTGGGTGCCACGGGGCAGGGAGTGGGGTCGGTGCTGGGTGGATTGGGCTGGGTACCCCAGGGGTCGCACTGGGAGCTATGGGGGGGTGGGACTGGGTGCCTCAGGGGATCTGACTGGGGGCTGGACTGGGTGCTATGGGGCACAGGTAGGATGGGTGTTAGGGCAGGGACTGGGTACTTGGGACCAGACTGGTGCAGTGGGGGATGGCAGCACCCAGCCCCCCATTGCCCCCCCACTGCCCCCCCAGTATTCCCCCACTGTCCCCCCCAGCCCCCTGCCCTCACCTTGCAGCGACAGGTGCCGCCTGCCTCGTCCTGGCCCCCGCGGGCATCGCACTTGACAAGCTCCTGGCCTGTGGGCAGCGAGGGTGAGGGTGGGGGGCACCCAAGGGTGCGGGGACCCCCCTCCCAGCCAGCACCCCCACTCACCAATCGGGGTGCACTTGCCACCCGGCTGGATGGGGTCTCCCTCGTAGCCCGGGGCACACCTGTGGATGGGTGGGGGACGGGTGAGTGATAAGTGGGTGATGGGTGGGGGGGTCTCACGTGGGGGGGGTTATAGGGAGGGACCCCCCACCCACCTCTCGCAGCGGCGGCCGGCGTATCCAGGGGCGCAGGCGTCGCAGGTGGCCTGGCCATCCGTGTCCAAAAAGCAGGACTCCGAGAACCTGTGGGTGACAATGACGGTGATGCCAGAGTGGTGACATCAGGGGCTGGTCCCTGGGGTTGGCACCCACCTGCGAGATGGCTCCGTGTAGGGACAGGGACAAGGGTGACAGGCGGTGGCTGTGCCCTTGGTGGCATCGCCGAAGAAGCCAGGTTTGCATTTCTCGCACTGGGGACCCTCCGTGTTGTGCTGGCAGTTCTGGGAGGAGGACGTGTCACAGGGGAGTAGTGACCCCGCGCTGTGTCCCTGTCCCCTTGTCACCTCATCAACCCCTCACTCCTTACCAGGCAGTGCCCAAAAACGGGGTCACAGGTGCTGGAGTGGCCATGGCAGCCGCAACCAGAGCAGGTCCCCAGGTAGGGTCCCCTCACCACTCGCTCAAAACGGGGGGCACAGCGCTGGCACGACAGCCCCGTGTAGCCCACGGGGCACCTGGGGACACAGCAGTGTGACAGTGTGTCTTGGGGTGACACAAACCAGGACACAGTGGCATCACAGCAGCGGTGGCACTGAGCCCATGACCTTGCTGCCAGTGGTCACCTGCACTCCTCGATGTCGCCGGCCGGCCCCAGGCCAGTGTCCACAGTGCTAGTGATGTCCATGGCCACGTCGCTGAGCCCCACGCTGGCCATGCGCCTGTCGTACACCGCCCGGATGAAGATGCCCTCCAGCCCCTGCAGCACCAGCAGCAGCAGCTCCCGGCTCACCGGAGCACCCTGCTCGTCCTCCCAGTGGTCCTGCCGGGACGGTGACAGCGGTGTCACAGCAGGGTGATGGTAATGCTGGCATCACCCACCTGCCACCACCGGCACCAGTGCCCATCGTCAGCACCATCGCTGCCGGCATCACCCGCCAGTATCTCCTTCCCAGCACTGGATTCACCCACCTGCCACCACACCACCCACCTGTCTCCACTGGCATCACCCCCCCACCACCACCACTGGTATCATCCACCCACCACCACCACCATCATCACCCGCCCATCACCAGCCTCACTCATCCATCACCACCAGCATCACCTCCCCACCATCCCCGTCCCTTCTCACACCCACCTCGGTGAGGGGCACGTGCCGCTGGTTGAGGACGTCTGGCTGGGTGTCACCTGCACGCGCCCGCAGCTGCCGCCTGTGGCCCCGCAGCAGCACGTCGGGGTGGGCAGTGGGCTCAGGGGGCCCCCGGCCCAGCCGGTACCGCACCCCGTAGCTCAGCGCTCCCCCGTAGGCATCCACCTGGCAGCATAACGGGCTGTCAGCAGCCGTGCCACTGGTGTCCCCAGCCCTGAGCCCACCCCGGCATCACCTTGTCCCCAAGGAAGGGCTCTGGCAGTGCCCAGAAGGCGTCGAGCGCCAGGAAGCGGCGGGACAGGTCCAGGAGCTGGAATTCCTCAGCACTCGCATCCACATGGAGTTGGGTGGCCGAGAGCACCGGTGCAGATGGCGCCGCCGGCACCGTCACGTTGACACCTGCAAGGAAACACTCAGCCCCTGGTGTGTCCCCTGCCCCTGTCCCTTGTCCCCACAACTCACCCTTGAAGTCGTCGGGGCGGTTGAAGCGCAGGTGGAGGCGGTGGCGGTGCCGGGCGGTGGCGCGGCAGGAGGTGGTGACGCCGAAGCAGAAGCAGGGCAGGCAGCGGGATGTCCCTGTCACCTGGAAGTGGCCCTCGGGACACGGTCCTGTGGGAGATGAGACAGTGGGTGACGGTGACAGTGCCACAGTGGGGTTGGTGGCATGGGGAGGGGAGGGGCCGCTGACCGGGGCGAGTGACGGTGAGGATGCTGTCGGGGATGCCGAACACCATGCCCAGGGTGTTGATGGCCTCGCAGGTGTAGGCGCCTTGATCGGCTTCCTTCACGTCCCGGATGGTCAGGGTGCCCTGCCCAGCCTCGCTCACGATCGACACCCTGCGTGGCACATTTGCTACCCAGAGCCTGGCACAGACGGAGCCCGGCACGCCCGGAGCCACACACACCCCGTGCCCAGCACACAGCACCTGGCACAGCTGGGGCTCTGCACAGCCAGCACACCCAGAGCCCCACATACCCGGCACACCCAGCACACCTGGCACCCCGTACACCCTGTACATCCAATACCCAGAGCACCCAGTGCCTTGCACCCCCGGTGCCGTGAACACCCAGTACACGCAGTGTCTCACACACCCAGTACACCCAGCACACCCAGAGCCCCACACACCCAGTACACCCAGCACACCCAGAGCCCCACACATCCAGTACACCCAGCACACCTGGTGCCCCACACACCCAGTGCCCAGCCCCAGCACAGGAGCCCATTCCCTCGGCATGACGGGCTCACACCCAGGCCCCGCCCCAATCTCAAGCACCTCCCACTACATAAGCCCCGCCCACAACAGGGAACCGGGCTCTTCGCCCCGCCCATTCATCAAAACCCCGCCCAATGCCCCGCCCACACAGACCACACCCTGCACATGAGCCCCACCCGTGGAAGCCCCGCCCACCATAGCTCCGCCGGTCACAAGCTCCTCCCACTCCCCTAAGCCCCGCCCCAACCCGTCCCTCAGCTCAAACCACAAATCCCACCCATGCAGGCCCCACCCAAACGGAAGCTCCGCCCATCGCAGACCACACCCAATCACAAGTTCCCCTCCCAGGGCAAGCCACGCCTCTTCCTCCAACCCCTCCAATCCACAACAAGCACCTCTGAGGCCCCGCCCCGGCCCCGCCCACCTGTGGCTGCTGGGGGTGTGTCCCCAGTTCAGGCGCCAGGTGACGATGGGCGTGGGGACACCGGTGGCCACACAGGTGAAGGTGACGGTCTGGCCTGGCACTGCCTGCACCGACTCCCGCGGCAGCGTCACCACCTGTGGGGGCACTGCCACCGCCACCCCGTCATTGTCACAGCACCCCGGAGGACAGGGGACACTGCCACCGCCACCCCGTCATTGTCACCGCCACTACCACTGGCGCAGTCACCACCCACCCCAAGTGTCAAGGACACTGCCACTGCCACCCCTGTCATTCTGACTGCCACTACCACTGGCACCACCTGTCCTGCTGGCACCCCAGGGAAGTGGGACACTGCCACCGCCACCCTGTCATTGTCACCGCCACCGGTACTGCCTACTCCGTGTGGCACCACTGGAGGATGGGGACACTGCCACCGCCACCCCAGACCCAGCCGGGGACAGGTTCTTTGTCACTGTCTCTCCAGTCCAGCTTGAGGACAGGGTCCCTGATGTGATACCCAGCCTGGTTCTGTGATACGTCCCCAGCGTGGCACCACCTGAGGGCAAGCTCCCAGCACAGTGCTATGTCACAGAGTGCCTGGGCACAATGTCCCCAGCACGGTGCCGTGGCACAGGGTCCCTGGGTGCAGTGTCCCCTGCCTGGTGCCCTGAGTGTCCCCAGGATGGTGTCATGCCACGGGGTCCTTGGGTGCAATGTCCCCAGCCCAGCACCATGGCACAATGTCCCCAGGCACAGTGTCACCAGCCTGGTACCATGACACAGTGTCCTCAGCCCAGCGCCATGGCACAAGGTCCCCAGGCAGTGTCCCCATCCTGGTGCCATGACAGGATCCCTGGGCACAGTGTCCCCAGCCCAGCCTTGGTCCCCATGTCCCCTCCCTGCCGAGCTGTCCCCTGCGGTGTCACTCACCACATCCAACCTCGTCGCTGCGGTCGGGGCAGTCGGGCTCCCTGTCGCACTGGTAGCTGGCGCGGATGCAGCTCCCGCTGGACACGCACCGGAATTCTGCCGGTCCACATGCCGCGCCGGGCGCCTTGGTGGCTGCGGGGGGTCACGGCACCAGGCATCAGCTGTGTCCCCACGTCCCCACGCGCGTCCCGAGCCCCCGTACTCACGGCAGTTGCTCTCGTCGGAGCCGTCGCCGCAGTCGTTCTCTCCATCGCAGCGCCAGAGCTTGAGGGCGCAGTGCCCGTTGTCACACTTGAACTCATTGGGCTCGCACGGGGACGGGGTGCCTGGGGGGCATGGGGGAAGTCAGCACCCACAATCCCAGAACCCCAGAATCAGATAGGTTGGAAAAGACCTTTGAGATCATCGAATCCAACCTGTGACCCAACACCACCCTGTCACCCAGACCATGGCACTGAGTGCCACATCCAGGCTTTCCTTAAACGCCTCCAGGGATGGTGACTCCACCACTTCCCTGGCAGCCCTTTCCAATGCCCAGTCCCCCCTTCCGTGCAGAGCTTCTTCCTAAAGTCCAGCCTAAACCTGGTGCAGCTGAGTCCTCTCCTCCTGCCCCTGTTCCCTGGGAGCAGAGCCCGACCCCCCCAGCTGCCCCCTCCTGTCAGGGAGTTGTGCAGAGCCACAAGGTCCCCCCGGAGCCTCCTTTTCTCCAGGCTGAGCCCCTTTCCCAGCTCCCTCAGCTGCTCCTCACAGGACTTGTGTTCCAGACCCCTCACCAGCCTTGTTGCCCTTCTCTGGACACCCTCCAGCCCCTCAATGTCCTTCCTAAATTGGGAGGCCCAGAACTGGACGCAGCACTCGAGGTGCGGCCTCACCAGTGCCGAGTACAGGGGAAGAATCCCTGCCCTGCTCCTGCTGGCCACACTATTCCTGATGCAGGCCAAGTGCCACTGGCCTTCTTGGCCACCTGGGCACAGCTGGCTCATGTCCAGCTGCTGTCCATCAGTGCCCCCAGGTCCCTTTCTGCCTGGCCATTTTCCAGCCACTGTCCCCAGCCTGTAGCGCAGCAGGGGTTGTTGTGCCCAAAGTGCAGGACCTGGCAATCGGTCCTGTTAAACCTCATATCCCTGGATTCAGCCCCTGGATCCAGCCTGTCCAGGTCCCTCTGCAGAGCCCTCCTACCCTCCAGCAGATCCACACTCACACCCAACCTGGTGTGGATCTCAATCCCCTCACCCAGATCATCAGTACAGATACTGACCAGGCCTGGGCCCAGCACTCATCCCTGGGGGACACACCTGGTGACCAGACACCAACTGGACACTGCTTCATCTCCTTGCACCCTCTGGGCCAGTTCTCAGCCCAGCAAAAGTGAACCTGGCCAGGCCATGGGCTGCCAGCTTTCCCAGGAATTTGCTGTGGGATGCAGCGTCCAAGGCTTTGCTGAAGTCCGGGTAGAGCCCCCCAACCCTCACCGCCCCCAGGACTCACCGCAGGCATCCTCGTCGGAGCCGTCGGCGCAGTCGCGCTCTCCGTCGCACAGGTAATCCCGGGGCACGCAGCGCCCGTCCCTGCAGGCAGCCTCGCCCCCCGGGCACCCCCCGGCCACGGGTTTCGGGGGGCGTGGGGTGACGGGGCGCAGGGGGGACGCCGGGGTGGTGCCCGCGGGGACGGTGCTCAGCGGGCGCGTGGTGGCCGGGCGGGCGGTGCTGGGGGGTGGCCGTGGGGGGGGGGCTTTTTAGGGGGGAGTGGGGGTGAAGAGGGAGGGTTGGGGGGGTTGGAGGGGAGGGGTGCAAGGGGGGTTTATGGGGGGGTGTAGGGGGAAAATGGGGTGCAGAGGGGTCATAGGAGGGAAAAAGGGGTGTGAGGAGTGTTTATGGGGGCATAGGGATAAAACAGGGGTGCAGGGGGATTAAAGTGAGAAATGGGGGTGCAGAGGGGTATAGAGGGGTATATGGGGGAAAAGGGGGTATGGGAAGTGTTTACGGGGTGCAGGGGGGGTTGGGGAGAAATGAGGGCGCAGTGGAGTGTAGGGGGTATGTGGGAAAAAGGGGATGCAGGGAATGTTTATGGGGGTATAGGGTAAAATAGGGCGCAGGGGGTTAAAGGGGGAAGTGGAGGTGCAGGAGGAGAGGACAGGAGGGTTATAGGCAGGAAAGGGGGTGCAGAGGGGGAGTGACGGGGCCATGGGGTGGGGAATGGGGGGCAGGGGGGGTCTGTGGGGGGCAGAGGGGGGTCCAGGGGTGCCAAGCTGCCTCACCACATCCCTCCTCGTCGGAGGCGTCACGGCAGTCGGGCCGGCGGTCACAGCGATATTCCAGGGCCACGCACTCCCCGCTGCCACAGGAGAACTCCCCCGTGGTGCAGGCACGTGGCTGGGGGGTCACTGTGGCCAGGGAGGGGGCACACGGTCAGGGGTCACCCCAAAACATCCCCCCACCCCAGTTTGGCGGGGGGTCAACACACACCAGGACGTGAGAGCCAGCGGAGTAACAGGGGTTGGGATGTGGTCCTCTGAGCCCCCCTGCCCCAAACTGCTCCAGAGCACCCCAAAACCCCCTCAGGCTCCCCACCAAGCTTCCCCCAGGCTCACCTGCTCCCAGGCGGCGGAACTGGAAGCCGTGGGGGGAGGTGAGGTAGGAGGCGATGGAGCCGCCAGCCAACAGGTCCCGCAGGACCCCCCCGAGCTGCGCCTCGTCCCCGTTCCCCTCCGAGCCCACGTCCAGCTCCACGAACACGTCCCCGTCCAGCTGCCTGGGGGATGAGGGTTCAGCACCCCAAAATAGCCACACTGCACCCCCAAATCAGCCCTGAGCCTCCAAAGTGTCCACAATGCACCCCAAGAAATCCCCATCACCTCCAATCCACCCCATCACCCCCAAAGCCTCTCTGCCCTCCCAAAAGCCCCTTGTTCCACCCCAAAACTTACTCATTGCACCCCAAAACCTCCTCACTGCACCCCAAAAGCCCCTCATTGCATCCCAAAACATCCCCATCACCTCCAACCTTCCCCATCACCTCCAAACGTCTCCATCATCCCCAAAACCTCCCTGCACTCCCAAAAGCTCCTTGTTGCACCCCAAAATCTCCCCAGATGACCCCTTGCTCCCCCAGCCCCCCCTGCCCCGCCTGCTCCCCTGACCCTCCAAAACCCTCTGGGCCCCCCAAGTCCCCCAAGCCCCCCTGTCACTCACTTGATGAAGACCACGCTGACCACCTGCTCCCCGGGCACTTTGTAATACTCTGACTCCAGCTGTTGGGGGGCAGAAAAGGAAGGGTTAGGGTGGTCCCTTGGGTACCCCCCACCCCCAGCACCCCCTGACTCCCCCCAGTCCTCACCGTATCCACCACGGCCTCGGAAATCTCCCGAAATTCCTCGGAATCAGGGTCCTCCAGCCGCGAGCTGTAGTCGATGCTGCGGGTGAAGTTCACCAGCGCCCGGAAATAAACTGGGGGTGGAGGGTGTCACAGTTGGGGGTGGGGGGGTCAAAACTGGGGGGGGTGGCACCTGCACACCCAAAAAATCCCCCCTGTGACCCTCATCCAGCTGTGACCCTCCCCACCCAGATGTTCCTTCTGCTTCCCAGCTGTGCCCCCCCGTGTTTGTTTGGCATCCCACCCAACAAAGCACAGCACGAAGAAAAGTGGGGGTGCAGCAAAGGGGGGTCCTCAAAAAGTGTCACTTACTGATCGGGGGGTCGTCCTCGGGCTCGGCCACCACCATGCCCGCGGGCGCGGGGCGGGGCCCGGGCGCTGCCCCCAGGGAGGAGGAGGAGGAAGAGGAAGAGGAGGAGGAGGATGAAGAGCAGACAGAGGTTGAGAGCTGTGCCAGCGGGGACCAGCCTGGGGCCAGGTGCCATCCGCAGTGTCCCCTTACCGGTGGGTGCCAGCCCGCTGCCCAGACTCGGGGTCACAACTGCCGGTGGCCAGGGGACACCACTGCCGTCCTCCCCGCTGCCATCTGCCGTGGGCACAGAGTGAGGGTGGCACCGCCCGCGGGGACCCCACGTGTGTGGTCACGCACCCAAGGTGACAAACACCCATGGGGACACCCACCCACAGTGACACCCATCCAGTCATGGTGGCACCCAGTGCCACATTTGCCACCAAACGCCACCAGATCCCAGTACCATCCATGACAGGGACAATGTGGTGGCACCAGGGGGGCATTCACATGTGTGAGACACCCCCATGGTGACACACACCTGGTGACATCTTACTGCCAGATGCCACCAGGTGCTGGTGCCACCTGCTCTGGGGACAACATGGGGGCACCCAGAGTGGTATCTACCCATGGTGACACCCACTCATGGTGACATTCACCCAGGGTGATGCTCACCCACTCAGTGCCACACTGGCACTAGATGGCACCAGGTCCTGGTGCCACCTGCCATGGGGACAGCGCAAGTGGCATCCAGAGTGGCACCCACTTATGGTGACACTCACCCAAGGTGGCATTTTCTCACCCGCTGCCACTTTACCACC
Source organism: Lycocorax pyrrhopterus obiensis (assembly GCA_014706295.1). Taxonomy (NCBI): domain Eukaryota; kingdom Metazoa; phylum Chordata; class Aves; order Passeriformes; family Paradisaeidae; genus Lycocorax; species Lycocorax pyrrhopterus. The sequence goes on from JACSVZ010000023.1 coordinate 902,403, forward strand.
AGATGCCTCCAAGTCCTGGTGCCTGGCCTGCTATGGCCACAAAGTGGTGGCACCAGAGTGGCACCCACTCATGGGACACCAACCTGTGGTGACACCCATTCAGAGTGACACCCACCCCTGGTGGCACCGACCCGCCCAGTGCCACCTTACCACCAGGTCCCAGTGCCATTTGCCGTGGGGAGTCTGCAAGTGGCACCCAGGGTGGCATCTGGACCCATCCACCCTGGTGCTCCCCGGGGTCGCCTCACCTCCGGAGGCCACCAGGTCCTCATCATCTGACAGGTGCCGGTAGTAGCGCCGTCCCTGCGTGTCCCCGACGTGATCGGCCACCGTGTCCTCGGGGAAGGCGTCGGCCCAGCCGCGGGCGCCGCCGGTGACCTGGGGGATGGGGCCACCATGGGACGGGGCCACCCGCGGGACACGGCCTTGCCGGTGCCCAGCCACGTCACCCCGGGGGGGGGGGACAGGGGTGGGGGCGCGTGGCTGTGCGGTGGCGTCACCGGGAAGAGGGAGCGGGATGAGCTCATCACACCCTCGGCATTCCCGCACCGACCGGCACCGGGACCACCGGCACCGGGACCACCGGCACCGGGACTCGCGTGTGCGGCACGGGGGCGTGTGCCAGGGAGCCGCGGTGTGCACACGCGTGTGCAGCGACACGGGAAGTGTGTGCACACCCGTCTACACTGCTCCACGTGTGCACTGGCCGGGGACACGTGTGCTCAGGGACACGTGTGTCCACTGCCACTCCCGGGAAGGGACAGGCGGACGCGTGTGCCCGTGGGTTCGCACGGACGGACACGGGCACAGGCGCGCACGGTGGCACCCGGCTGTGCACACGACTGCACCGGGACACGGGCATGCACCGCCACACGCGTGGCCTGTCTCGGGGGCGCGCGCACGCTGACACGCGGCCGTGCACGCGCATTTGCACGCTGTGTGCAATGCCCGCACCCGGCCGTGCACGCGCGTTTGCACCACCACGCGTGCGCACCGACCCGGGGATGCGCGTGAACGCGCACACCACGGCGGGCCCCCGCGGGTGACAGTGGCACTGCCACGCCCGCACCCCGACACACGCGGGAGCCCCAGCTGGGTGTGCCCCGGTGCCCGCGGGTCCGTGCACACGCGTGTGCGGCGCTGCGGGTGCCCCCGCCCCGGCCCCGGCAGGAATCCGTCGCAGCAGCACTTTGCTGTGCAAACAAGCGCCGGGGGATTAGGCGGGCGCTGGGGGGGACGGGACACGGGGGGAACACGGGGGGCGCTGGGGGGGACGGGACACGGGGGGAACACGGGGGGACAAGGGGGGGACACAGGGGGGCACACGGGGCACGTGGCCGCACGCCCGCACGGATGGGGGGGACCCAGCACCCGAAAGAGTCTGGCTGGGGAGGCCCCTCGTGGGTGTCAGCCCAGCCCCAATGCAGGGGGAAACTGAGGCACGAGGCCTTGTGTGCTGGGGAGGCTTCTGCTGCTCCCCACATGTGCACTGAGTGTGGGTGCTCAGCCCCACATCCCCACACGTGTACCGGGCGTGTGGCTGCTCTGTCGCTGTCCCCGCATCCGCACTGAGTGTGCGGGGTCTCTGCCACCCTGTCCCCCCCCACCGCGCACCGAGCCCGCGGGAGCTCAGCCCCTGCTCCCCAGCCCTCGGGTGCCCGGGGATCGACCCCACTCGTGCACCGAGCCCGCGGGGGCTCAGCCCCGGCGCCGCAGCCCCAGCCCGGCCGGCGGAAGGGCAGCCGGGTGTCGGGTGTCCGGCGGTGTCCGGCGGTGTCCGAGCAGGGTCGGGGACAATCCCCCTCTCCGGTTACCGGAAGCCTCCCCGCGCCGCGGCCCCGCACCCCCGGACGCCTGGGCCCCCCCGGACACCCGGGTCCTCCCCGCTGCCGCCGGGGCACCGCGCCCGGCCGGACGCCACGGCCCCGCCGCCGCTCACATTTTCCACTCCCCGGCCCAAATCCTGCCCCGCACCCTGGGGAAAAGTGGGGGGGAGGGGGCCGAGGAAGAGGAGGGTGAGGAAGCACCACCCTGCCCACCTCCCGCTCCCAAACTGCACCTTAGACTGGGGGGACACCTCAGACTCCCCCTTACTTGGGCGTCCCCCGCCAATTTGGATGTCCCCCCCTCAGACTGGATGCTCCCCCGCTAAAATCTGGATGTGGCTCCTCAAATCTTGAAGTGGCCCCCAAATCTGGATGTGCCCCCCCGTTAATTCATCCGGGCGAGGAAGAGGAGGTGACGCAGCACAGGAATAATAACCGGGGGGGTTATTAATAGCCGCCCCCCCCCCCCGGCTTATTGTTCCCCCAAGGTCATGTTAAAAGGTGTTTCCCCCCCAAAAAAACCTTCCTCCCCCCTCCCGAGGGTCCCCAAGGACTGAGCCACCACCAGTTTGGGGGATGGGGGTCACCCCAGGATTTGGGGGGGCTGCTAGCACAGCTGGCGGGATGCTGGTCCCGGGGGGGGGGCACAGGCAGCTGCTCTCCCCCCCTCCCCCCCCACTGCCGCCCCCGGGATTTGGGGGTGAAGCAGCTGCGAGGTCAAAGCCACAGCCAGGGAGGCAGGGGGGCCCCAAATATGTGCCCCCCCTCTGCTGCATTCCTCCCTGCTGGCATTGCCTAATTTATCCCGAAAGGACTTGGACTGGGGGGGCAGTCTGGGCGTTTTTGGGGTAAATGGGTTTTGGAGGGGAGTACTTTTTTTTGCTGGGGAGTGAAGTTGGTGGAGTGATTTCCTGGGGGGAGATTGGTTGGGGGGATGATGGGTTTTTTGGGAGGGAAATTGGTTTTGGAGAGTGGAGATGAGTTGGGGGGGGTTGATGGGTTTTTGGGGGGAAAATGGATTTTTGGGGGAAGGGATAAGGGGTTTTTGGGGGAGGGAGATGGGTTCGGGGAGAGATGGATATGGGGTGGAGATGGTTTTTTTTGGGGACAGACAGATTTTTTGGGGGAGTAGATTTTTTTCTGGGATAACAAGTTTTTTTGGAGGAGTGTCGGGTTTTGATGGCGAGGGGGAAACCCAGGAGTGCTGGCAAGGACCCAGCGTCTGAGCTGACCTTCCTCCCCCCCTTCTCCTCCTCATCCCAGCCGGGCCATCTTTGGCCATGGGAGAGAGCCCGAGGCAAGAGGCCATGTGCGCTGCGGGCCCGAGGGTCCCCAAGTGCCCCTGAGTACCCCCAGGTGGCCCCAAGTGTCCTCAGGTGGCCCCAAATGCCCCCAGGTGGCCCCAAATGCCCCCACGTGCCCCCAGGTGTGACACGAGCCTCCCCAGCAGCGCGGGCCCCCCAGAGCGGCCTCGGCCGTGCCCCCCCGTGCGTGCCCCGGGCACACGAGTGTGCAAGAGCGCGCTCGCACGCGGGGCGGGTGCGCGTGGGGTGTCCCCCCCCTTCCCCAGCCCTTCCCCCCGGGCACGGTGATCTTATCGCACATTCCTGCTTCGCCCTCCCCTTCCCCCCCCCCAAATTAACCCTTCGCAGCCCTTGGGGATGGCACCCCCGTGCCCCACCCCACGCTGAACCTCTCCGTGGGGCGCGTGGGACCCCCCCCCCCCCCCCCGTTTGTAGGGGGGATGCACGGCCCAGCGTCCCGGCGAGGGGGGTTATTGGAGTGCGCGGGCCCCAAATCCCCCCCTGTGCCTCAGCAGAATGGGGGGTGGGGGGTTCCAAAGTGGGGATCCCCCCCTTTGTCCCCGCCACCCCCCCCGGCCGTGGGTGGGAGCCCCACGGGAAGGGGGGGCCGCGCTGCCAGCATGGCCCCGAGCACAAGGCCCCCTCTGTTCTCCACCCCGGGCACCCGCCCAACCCCAAACCGCCCCCCTGCCCCCCCCACCTCGGGGGGCCCCCCCCATCGCCATCACCCCCGCGCCCCACTCAGGGACCCCCCCGTAACTCGGGAGTGCGCAGCCCCACGGCGCAAACCCCCCCCCCGCACCCCCGCGGGGGGCACCCAGAGGTGTCACCCCCTGCCCCACTGCCCCCAGCAGGGTGGGGACCCCCCCAGGGGCACCCCCAGACGCAGCGCCCCCCCCGGGGGGTATTTTGGGACGGTTATTTTTAGGGTGACCGGCGCCACCATCACCCTTTAAATTTAGCTGGGGCGGGGGATGGGGTGGCGTGCGGACGGGGCGGGGGGGACACCCCAAAAGCAGGATGAGCCCCTGTGGGTGACCCCCACCCACGGTGGGGTGTGGGGGCAAGGGGGGGCTGGGGCACCATGGGTGGCTTTGTGGGGTGATGGGAACCATCCCCACCCGGGGGTCACGGGGGACCCCAATTCCCTGAAGGAACAGGGAGGGGTGAGTGGGACCCCCCCGACTGGGGCGCCCCACACGGGGTCATGGGGACCCCAGTTCCATAGGGGTATAGGGAGAGGTGACTCCATGTACCCCCAGTCCCTGGGGGACCCCAAGTCCCGTAGGGGACAGGCAGGGGACCCCACGCACCCCATTCCCAGATGGGACAGGGTATGGGGAGAGGGACCCCACCTCTCCTTCGGGGGGACACTGCAACTCCCAGATGGGACAGGGTGGGCCCTGGGGTCTCCACGTGACTCTGGTACAGGCGGGGATCCCTAGTCCCTTAGGGAGGGGGGCAGGGTGCCAGGGACCCCCTGGTACAGGGGGGACACCCCAATCCCTTCGGGAACAGGGACCCCCACATCTCCTTGGTGTCCTGGGGGACCCCAGTTCCGATAACCCTGGGATCCCTGCACCCCCTCTGCACACGTGGAGGGACACCCCAATTCCCTGAGCGGCCAGAGCACGGTGCTGGGGCCTTGCGCTGGGGGGGACCCCGATTCCCTTCGGGCACAGCAAACCTCCCCCAACTCCTTGAGGGGACCCCAACTCCCACAAGGATCCCCAAATCCTTCAAGAGACACAAACTCCGTGGGGGACCCCAACTCCTACAAGGATCCCCAACTCCGAGGAGGGGGTCCTAACTCCTCTAGGGCACCCCAACTCCTTCAGGGGACCCCAGCTCCATGGTACCCAAATCCTTTAAGGGATCCCCAAATCGTCTGGGGACCCCAACTCCTTTAAGGGCCCCAAATACTTTAAGGGATCCCAAAACCACGGGGGGGATCGCAGCTGCTCTATGGAATTCCCGCTCCGGGGACCCCAACTCCCGTGGGGGACCCCATTCTACAAGGAATTCCAGCTCCCGGGTCCCTGATTCCTTTCGGGGATTCCAGCTCCGTGGGGGGACTCCAACTCCTACAAGGGACCTCAACTCAACAAGAGACCCCAAGTCCGCGGGCGGCGACCCCAACTCCCTTCAGGTACCCCAAATCCTTTAGAGGTCCCCAACTCCTTCGCGGGACCCCAACTCCGGGGCCCCCAACTCCTTCACGGGACCTCCCAGCTCGGCGGGGGGACCCCAACCCCGCGCTCCCCGGCCCTACTCACCCCCAGGAGGGTCCCCAGCAGCAGAAGGGTCCCCAGCGCCGCCGGGCCCCGCCGCCCCATCGCCGCTCCGGCCCCGCTCCGGCCCCGCCGCGATCGCTCCGCTCGCTCCGCTCCGCTCCGGCCGCCGCCGCCCCGGGCCCGCCCCGCCCCCCCCGCCTCCCCCCGGCCCGCGGGGCGGGGTCACGGAGCGCGCGCCCACGGGGGGCACGGGGGGGGCTTCAGCGGGGACACGCGGGGGCGCGGGGACACCGAGGGACACCGCTGGGAACCTGCACCGGGACACGGGGACACGGGGGGGGGGCGTCAGCGGGGACACGCGGGGGCGTAGGGGCACCGTGGGACACCCTTGGGAACTTCTACAGGGACACGGGGACACCCCTGGGAACTTGCACTGGGACTCGGACACACGTGGGACACCTCTGGGAACTTCTACAGGGATCCGAGGGGGGCACGGGGAGCCGAGGGGGCGCAGGGACCCCGTGGGACACCCCTGGGAACTTGCACGGGGACGCGGGGATGTGGGGGACAGCTCTGGAAACTTTTGCAGGGACACGAGGGATACACGGGGGTACACGCGGGACGCAGGGACCCCGTGGGACAGCTCTGGGATCTTGTGCTGGGACATCCCTGGGGACACCCCTGGGAACGTTTACAGGGATACGGGGAAGTTGCGGGGGAACACGGGGAGCAACTCTGAGAATTTATACCGGGACACGGGGTGCGTGGGGGGACACGGGGGGACATCCCTGGGAGCTTTTGCAGGGACACCGGGGGACACGGGGGGACACGCGGGGCCACAGGGACACCGTGGGGTACCCCTGGGAACTTGCACTGGGACACGGCGGGACACGGGGAGCAACTCTGAGAATTTATACCGGGACATGGGGTGCGTGGGGACACGGGGGGACACCCCTGGGAACTTTTAGGAGGGCACGGCGTGAGTGAGGACACCTCTGTGAAGTCGCACGTGGACACGGGGGTGCGTGGGGACATCGTGGGACACTGCTGGGAACTTCTATGGGAACACAAGTGTGGGGGGAGAACTGGTTGCACCTCTGGGAATTTCTATGGGGACAAGGGGTGCAGGACATCATGGAGCACCTGTAGGAACTGTTACGGGGACATGGGGTGTGCGGGGACACGGGGGTCACCTCTGGACAGTTGCAGGATGACACGGGGGTGCGTGGGGACACTGTGGAGCACCTTTGGGAACTGTTATGGGGACGCGGGACGACATGGGGGTCACCTCTGGGAACTTCTATAAGGACATGGGAGCGCGTGGGGACACCTTGGGACACCCCGGGAACTTTTACAAGGTCATGGGGGTGCGCGGGGACACTGGAGGGGCACGGGGGACTCCTGTGGGAACTTCCACGAGGGTTCTGGGGTGCGTGGGGACCCCACAGCCCCCTGGGCACGTGGGGAAGTTTGGGATCAATGTGGGACACAAGGGGGCCGGGGGGGGTTTATAGGGACTCTGGGAGTACTGGCAGGGTGTGGGGACTATGGGGGCACAGGGGACTTAAAGGAGCTGTGAAGGGGCATGGGGGAGCTACGGGGGCACGAGGGGTGTAGGGTAGAGGGGGGACCATGGGGGCACAGGGGGCTATAGGGGCTATGGGGTGAGGGTCTATAGGGATACTGAAGTTTATAGGGTCTATGGGGGGCACCAGGGACATAAGGCGATATGGGGGGGCTATAAGGGTGCAGGGGGGCTGTGGGAGCTCTTGGGGCACAGGACAGTACAGAGGTATATGGGGAACACAAGGAGCATGGCAGATATAGGGGGGCTATGGGGCCACAGGGCTTACAGGGTCTAGGGGGGATTATGGGGATGTGGGTTCTGGGAGGGGGTTGTATATGAAGGCCAGGGGTCTCAGAGTGGGCTACCAGGGGCATAGGGTATATGGGGGGCACAGGGGCTATGGGCTCTCGGAGAGGGGGTATATGGGGACCATAGGGGCTGTAGGGGAACGTGGGGGATATGGGGGTCACAAGGCTCCTTGGGAGGGGCTGTGGGGGGGTAGAGGTGATGCTGGGGCTATATGGGCACATGTGGGCACAACTACCCCTGTGCTGTGGGGTATGGGAGGAGGGATATATGGGACCATATAGTCCATGGGGGCTGTAGGGGCCATATTGGGACACCAGCAGCATGGGGTCTATGGGGGGCACAAGGGATGGCTGTAGGGGCTATGGGGGCTATGGGGCTCCAGGAGGGGAGGATATTTGGGACACTGAGCCCACGAAGGCTATAGGAGCCATACAGGCGCACCAAAGGCACAGGGGGTATGGGGGGACAGGGGTGGTTATAGGGGCTTGGTGGCTCTGGGGTCCAGGGGGTGGGGAGGGATATATGGGGGCCAGGGGGGCCTGAGGGGGCCACCAGGGGCTCAGGGAATGTGGGGACTATGGGGGGCAGGGTGGTTACGGTGACTGTGAGGGTACAGGGGGGTTGTAGGGGCTCTGGGAGGCACGGAGGTGACTGTGGGGGCTGTGGGGGGCACTAGGGTGGTTGTGAGGGCTATGGGGCACAGAGAGGTTAGGGGGCTATGGGGGGCACAGGGGGTGGGTCATGGGGGCTAAGGGGCACACGGGAGCAGTTAGAGGGACTGGATGGGGGGGCACAGGGGGACCAGAGGGCCTGTGGGGGGCATGGGGCACTCGGGGGGCACACAGGGGGTACAGAAGCAGTAGGGGGCAGCAGGGACAGGGGGTTTTGGGGTCTGTAGGGTCCCCACTGGCCGGGTGCCGGTGCCACGTCCCCCCAAAGTCAAGGTTAATGTTTAACCCCCCCCAGCACCCAGCTGGGCACTGGGTGCCCATTCCCAGGGGTGCCCTTGGGTGCTCCCGATACCGGCGGGGATTTAAGGCCGGTAGGTGCCCGGGACACCCACACTTGAACCATGGCTGCGATGCTGAGCCTCGTCCTGCTGCTGGTGGCCGGCGGTGAGTGTCCCCTGACCCGCTCCGTGTCCCCAGGCTCGGGTGGGTGCCCGGTGGGTGACAGTGCCGTGTCCCGCAGGTGTCCGCGCCGCGGTGCTGCCCGACTCCCGGGTGGTCAATGGGCAAGATGCGGAGCCCTACAGCTGGCCCTGGCAGGTGAGGGGACAGGGGCACAGGGGGACGGGGCGGTGGCACCCTTGTGGGGGGACGGTGGCACCCAGCGGTGTCTCCCCCCCAGATCTCGCTGCAGTTCGAGCGGGACGGGACCTTCCGCCACACCTGCGGGGGCACCTTGATCGCTGCCAACTGGGTGATGACGGCCGCACACTGCATCTCGTGAGGGCTCCGGGGCTGGTGGTGCAGGGTGCAGGAGGGGTGCTGGGGTGCAGGGAGGGGTGCAGTGGGGAGAGGATGCAGGGACGGGTGTTAGCGTGCAGGGATGGGTGCATGGAGAGGGTTCATGGAGGGTCCTGGGTACAGGAGGGATGCAGGAGGGGTGCGGGGTGCAGGGAAGGGTGCAGAGAGCTTCATGGAAGGGATGCAGTGTGTGGAGATGGATGTTGGGGTGCGGAAATGGGTGTTGGATACAGGGGTGGCTGTGGGGTGCAGAAGGGCTTCAGAGTGCGGGGATGGGTGCAGGGAGGGGTGCAGGGGAGAGGGAAGGGTGCAGGGGGGTGCAGGGAGGGAGTCCTGAGTGCAAGAGAGGGTTCTGGGAGCAGGAAGGGCATTCGGGGTGCAGGGAGGGGTTGCCGCATGCATGGAAGGAGTGCCTGGATGGGGTGAAAATGCAAAGTGGGCACAGGGATGACGTGCAGTGCAGGATGGGTGCAGAGAGGGGACTCAGAGGGCAGGGAGGTGATTTGGGTGCAGATTTGGTGCATGGAGAGGTGCAGGGAGGGGATTTGGGGTGCAGGGCAGAGAGTTTGGGTGCATGGAAGGGTCCCGAGTGCAGGAGGGATGCCGGCGGGGCCGCACCCGCTGACCCCCCGCTTTCCTGGCAGCAAATCCCGCACGTACCAGGTGGTGGTGGGCGAGTACGACATGAGCGCCGGGGAGGGCCCCGAGCAGCGCATCCCCGTGAACTCCGACGACATCTTCGTGCACCCCAAGTGGCTCAGCTTCTGCGCGGCCTGCGGGTGAGCGGGGTCCCAGGGGGGCTGGGGACGCCGTACCCCCGCTGGCGGCCCCTCTGACCCGTGTCCCCGCTCAGCAATGACATCGCCCTGCTGAAGCTGCAGCGCCCGGCCGCGCTCTCGGCGGAGGTGCAGGTGGGGCGGCTGCCGCCCGCCGGCTCCATCCTGCCCAACGGGTACCCCTGCGTGCTCAGCGGCTGGGGACGGCTCACCAGTGCGTCCGGGGGGCGGCAGGGCGGGCGGGGACGGGCGGACACGGAGGGGTGGGTGGGGAGGTGGGTGGAGGCATGGAGGGATAGATGGGGAAATGGATGGGGAGGTGGAGGGAGGGATGGAGACATGGGTGGGGAGGTGGGTGGAGGGGTGGGTGGAGGGATGGTGAAGGGTTGGAGGGATAGATGGGGAGATGAATGGGAAGATGGAGGGAGGGATGGCGGATGGAGAAATGGGGAGATGGTTGAGGGATGATTGTGGAGATGGAGGGAGAGGATGAGGGATGGTTGAGAATCGGACATGGGGGAAGGATGGAGGGATGGATAGATGGGGGGATGGATGGGGAGATGGAGGGAGGGATGGTTGGGGAGACGGTTGAAGTGATGGTGGGATGGGGAGATAAGGGTGGGTTGGGTGGAGGGAGAGAGGAATAGATGGGGAGATGAATGGGGAGATGGATGGATGGTGGATGGATGGATGGATGGATGGATGGATGGATGGAGGGGTGATGGACTGATGGCGGGATGGATGGATGCATGCATGCATGGAGGGATGGATAGATGGTAGATGGATGGATGTGGGATGGATGGATGTGGGATGGAGGGCCACGGGCAGACCCCGGGGTGCTCTGATCCCACAGCTGGGGGGTCGCTGCCGGACCGGCTGCAGCAGGCGGAGCTGCCCGTGGTGGACTATGAGCACTGCACCCAGCCTGACTGGTGGGGGGGCCGTGGCCATCCGCCAGACCATGATCTGCGCCGGCGGCGCCGAGAAGGCCGGATGCAACGTGGGTGCCGCACCGGGACGGAGGGGGGCACATCCCGGGCTCCCCTGTGGTGCTGACCCTGCCTCGTCCCACACCCCAGGGCGACTCTGGGGGCCCCCTGAACTGCCAGGCCGAGGATGGGACCTGGGAGGTCCATGGCATCGCCAGCTTTGTGTCAGCGCTGGGCTGCAATGCCGCCAAGAAACCCACCGTGTTCACCCGCGTGTCCGCCTTCGAGGACTGGATCGCAGAGGTGGGCACAGGCTGCCAGGGAATGGGATTCCAGGTTGTCAGGGTGCAAGGGCACCAGAGAATTGGGATATCATGGTGTCACGGTACCAGGGAACTTGGCTACCATGGCACTGGGGAATTGGGATGCCATAGCAGGGTGCTGGGTGCCAGGCCTCTGGGGTGCCAAGGCAATGGGGTACCAGGGCTCTGGGGTGCCAGGGCTCTGGGGTGCCAGGGCAATGGGGTACCAGGGCTCTGGGGTGCTGGGTGCCAGGGGGCAAAGGGGGCAGGCTCTTGAGCTGCTGGAGTGCCATGGTGCCAGGGTATTGGTGTGCCAGGCTGTTGGGGTGCAGAGTGTTGGGGTGCTCTGACACTGGGGTACCAGAGGACAGGGCTGTCAGGGTGCCATGGTCCCAGGGCACCAGATGTCACCATGCCACAGTGCTGGGGCAAAAGGGCTCTGGGGTGCTGGGGTGCTGGGCACTGGTGTGCCAGGCTCTTGGGGTGTTGGGATGCCATAGTGACGAGGTGTTGGGGTGCCGGGGTGTTGGGGTGTTGGGGTGTCAGGGTGTTGGGGAACTGCCCTCCCCCCTTAGAAGCTTCTCCCTTCCAGACCTTGAGAGACAACTGAGTGCAGCAGCGTCCTTGTCATTGACCCCCCGGCCCAGCACCGGGCAAATAAAGCGCCAACAGCTGGCACCAGCATGTCCCTGTGCTGGGGAGGGGTCTGGGGGCAGCAGGGGCTGCACCATCACCAGCGGATCGTACTGGGAGCACCCAGATGTGCCCAATGTCATGGGGGTGGACACCCAGAGACACCCCAAAGTCACAGGGATGGACACCCAGGGATACTCAGACACCGTGGGGATAGACAGTGAGGAGTGCCCAGACACCACAGGGATGGACACCCACAGACACCCAGATCCCATAGGAATTGACACCCAGACAACCCGCAGGGATGGACACCCTCAGACACCCAGATCCCACATGGATGGACACCCTCAGACACCCAGATCCCATAGGAATTGACACTCAGACAACCCGCAGGGACGGACACCCTCAGACACGCAGATCCCATAGGGATGGACACCCACAGACACCCAGATCCCATAGCGGTGGACACCCACAGACACCCAGATCCCACAGGGATGGACACTCTCAGACACCCAGATCCCATAGCGGTGGACACCCACGGACAACCCACAGGGATGGACACCCTCAGACACCCAGATCCCACAGGGATGGACACCCACAGACACCCAGATCCCACGGGGATGGACACCCTCAGACACCCAGATCCCATAGGAATTGACACCCACAGACACCCAGATCCCATAGGAATGGACACCCACGGACACCCAGATCCCATAGGGATGGGCACCCAGGTGCCATGGGGATGGGCACTCTCAGACACCCTGGTGACACAAGGCCAAGCACCCCAAGGTGCCCTGTGCCATGGACACCCTGCTGCCAAAGGCACCCTAAGTCACATCGGTGCAGTGGCTCTGGGTGCCCTGAGGACACAGGGATGGCCCCGGTGCCACGGCAACGGGCACCTAGCGACGTCCTGTCCCCCACGGGGCTGGGCCCCCCCGAGGCCCCGGGACAGCCCCCTTGGGGTGCCCCAGGGCCGGACGCCCATGACCATGGCCCTCCTGGCCTGGCTGTCGCTTCGCAACCGCCGGCACCAGCGCGTGACCAGCGAACAAAGAGCCCTTTCACCGGTGCCCCCGCTGTGACCAGCACCCTGGGACCCCCCAACGGGGCACCCCAGGCCCTCCCCCCCACCCAGGGACCCCACAGCCATGGGTGCTGCAGCACCCCCCAATTCCCACTGGGATCTGGGTGGAAAATTCCAGCACCAGGGCTGTATAAGTTTTATGGGCCCCTTGTCACCGTGTCCTCGGGGACCTTTGCTCTCCCCGTGGTGGCCCCGGTGTCGCCTCCCCCGGCAGCCCCTCGCTATCACCGGCCCTTTGCTCCAGGGGAGGGGGAGGCCGAGCTCCCCTGACTCGTGACACCCTTGCACAAGTTAGGGCCACCTGGCAGAGGCCCAGGGTGGGGGACAAGGTGACCCAGCCCAGCACAGGGGGTGAGGGTGGGGGACACCAGGGGGACACCAGCCATGACCTCGGTGCCACTGACAGGAATTGTTGGTGGGATGGCAGCCAGTGGTGACACTTTTTGGGTGCAACCACCCTGGGGTGGCAGCGGAGTGCAGGGGCAGGAGTGTGGCAGTGCCAGGGGGCTGGTGTGGGGCTGTGGGACTCGTGGATGTTGTGGGATGGGTGTGGGTGTTCTGGGATCGGTGTGGGGGTTGTGGGACTGGTGTGGGTGCTGTGAGGCTGCCGTGGGTGCTACAAGAATGGCACGAGAGCTGTGATACAGCTGGTACAGACCTGGCAGAGGTCCTGTGAGCTTGGCATGGGTACTGTGAGTGTGGGATGGGTGCTGTGGGTGTGGGTGTGGGATGGGTGCTGTGGGTGTGGGATGGGTGCTGTGAGACTGCCAGGGGTGCTGTGAGCTGGAAATGGGTGCTGTGAGCCTGGCATAGATGGTGCAATCCTGGGATGGGTTGTGAGAGCCTGGCATGTGTTCCACAAGTGCGGGATGGGTGCTGGAGTGTGGGATGGGTGCTGTGGGTGTGGCATGGGTGCCACGAGCCGGGTGTGGGTGGTGTGAGCCTGCTGAAGGGGCTGCAAGGCTGCCAAAGGTGCTGTGAGCATGGGATAGGTGGTCCACACCTGGAGAAGGCGAGGAGTGAGCCTGGAATTGGTGCTGTGAGACAGATCCAGGTGTTATCAGAGTGACATTCGTGCTGTGAGCGTGACACAGGTGTTATCAGTGCCGCACGGGTGCCGCCAGCCCGGTCCTGCTGTTGTGGGCAGAGTGTGGGTGCTGCGAGCCTGGCACTGGCGCCGTGGCTGGGCACGGGTGCTGCGAGCCTGGCACGGGTGCTGCGAGCCTGGCACCGGCGCCGCAGGGTTGGCACAGGCACTGCAAACCTGGCACCGGTGCTGTGAGCCTGGCGTGGGCACTGGGAGGCTGGCAGGGGCGCTGGGAGGCTGGCAGGGGCACCGCGAGCCTGGCATGGCACCCCGGCCCCCCGGGGCAGCTCCTCCCTCACCAGTGGTGCCAAGCGGCTGCGAACCCCCCGTGTCCGTGTCCGTGGCCTCTGGCCGGACCCACCCCCGCCGGGTGACTCAGCCCGGGAGGCTTTTCCTTATATAACGCGGCACCGCGCGGAGCCCCACGGAGTGGCCCCTGCCTCAGTTTCCCCTCGCCGGGGCGCCACCGTCACCGCTGCCACGGCCGCCGCTGCCATGTGGATGGTGTCACCGCCGGTCGGTAAGTGTCACCTGGATGCCGCTCGGCCCCTTGCGAGGTGTCCCCCATCCCTAAAAATCATCGTTTGGGGTTAGTAGAAAAATTAGGGTTATTGGGGCAGAAAACCGTAAAAAAACATGAATTGGCCCCCCAAAATAGGTTAACTTTGCATTTCCTGTGGCTGAACCCCTTTTCTCTGTGCCTTGGGGGAGGGGGGGTGGTGAGATAGCCCTGGAGGCACAACCCTCTCGTAGCGCACCTGGGAAGAACCCAAATCACCTTGCTTCCCCCTCAGAGTAGTGATAAAAGCAGCGGGAGCGGCGCAGGGCTAAGGAATTCCCTCCCACCCCGGCACTTTGATTTTGGGGCGAGAAATGCCAGGAACGGGCGAGTTTGGGAGCCCCGGCAGTGCCCGGGTGCTGTGACGCTCACAGGTGCGTGGATCCGGTGCTGCGACAGCTCCGGAGCATTCCCAGGGCCCCGATCCTGCCTGGCCCTGGGAAGGGACGGCAAATCCCAAAGTCCCATTTAGCTTTCGAAGATCCCAAACTCACCAATTACTCCAAATCGAGGGACAGAGGTGGGGCGCAGCACCCAGCACGGCCTCAGACCTCCCAAAAATCCCTGGTTCCGGCAAAGCAGGAGCGCCCGTCCCGGGGCTCAGGGGGGATTTTCCCGGCTCAGCCCGAGCCGGCGGCTCCGGGCGCGGTGTCCAAAGGTCGCTCTCGCGGCGGCGCTCGGAGCCGCCGACCCCCGAAAGCTCAGCTCTCCTGCGGTTCTTCTTGGTTTTCCCACCTGGGGAGCTGTTCTGGTGGCATTCCGGCCGTGAGCCCGCGCGGGCTCGGCCCGGAGTAGCTCGGGGGGGCTCTGAGGGGGCTCGGGGGGTTTGTTTTGCTCTGACGTCCTGTTTTCTTTCAGATGAAGGATCTGCCTGGCTTTGGGACACGGCAAAGGCGGGGGGCAAAGGACAGGACCCTTAAATTCTTTCCCTAAAGCTTAGCCCGATAGGTATATAAGATCCATAGAGCTTAAACCGGGGTTGGCTTTTAGTCTAAGCTTGGGTTTGGCTTAATTTGTCTTTATTATGTTTTATGGTTCTTTTTATTCATTTCTTTGCTTTTTTGGCCTCTTTTATTCCATTTTTGGCCGCCGGTGGGGAGCTCAGCAGCAGAGCTTGCACAAATCAGCCCCCTGCTGCTTCCTAAACGGATTTTGGGGGATTTTGGTTTGAGGAGGGGGAGCCCCTGCACCAACCTGCTATTTTTTGGGGGGGGCTGCAGCGCCTCCCTGGTTGGAACACGGTCCGGGGTTGTAGGTATTTTCCAGTCCACCAAGAAGCTGGTGCTGAGCGAGCAAGCGGGACGGGGACGGGCACTGGAATTCCTCCGGAAAAACGCGGCCAACGGGCTCTCCGTGGCCAACCTCCTGGCTGGGCTCTCCTCCATCCTCTGCAGCGTCAACAGGTGGGGGAAACCAGGAAAAACGGGGTGAAAAATGCGGCTGGGGAGTGGGGGTCACCCTGGTTCTGCTGTCTCTGTGGCCAGGCTGGTGGCCTGGCTCACATTCAGTCTCTGCAGCATCAATAGCTGGGGAAAAAAGGGGGAAATGGGATAAAAGGAGAGGAAATGTGGTGAAAAAGATGCACCGAAGTGGGGGTCACCCTGGTTTTTCTGGAAAAGGGGGGAAATGGGAGGGCAAAAAGATGGAAATAGGGTGAAAATTGGCTAGAAAAGCAGGGGCTAGCCCAGTTTTGCTGGAAAAAATGGGGGAATGGGGGGAAAATGGGGATGAAAAGTGGGGGACACCATGGTTTGGCTGTCTCCATGGTCAAAGGCTCTCTCCCTTGGCCTCTGCAGCATCAATAGATGAGGGGGGGAAATGGAGGAAATGGGCTGAAAAGGGGTGAAAAAGAGGGTTGAGAAGTGGGGGTCATCCCAGCTTTTCTGGAAAATAGGGGAAATGTGATGAAAAAGGGGAAAATAGGGTGAAAAAGGAGGAAATATGGTGAAAAAGAGGGTTGGGAAGTGGGGGTCACCCTGGATCTGCTCCCTCCATAGCCAACCTCTGTATTCAGGCTCTCCTTCCTCCAAAGTTAAGTGGGGGGAAAGAAGGGAAATGGGGCAAAAAAAAAGAAAAACAGGATGAAAAAGCAGGTTGCAAAGTGGGGGTCACCCCGCTTTTGTTGGGAAAAAGGGGAAATAGGGCAAAGATGGGATGAAAAGTGGAGATCACCCCAGTTTTGCTCTCTTTGTGGCCAATCTGGTGGCTGGGCTTACCTCCACTCTCAATTGATGGGGTGAAAAAGGGAGAAATGGGGTGAAAATGGGGGAACAGGGGCTGAGAAGTGGGGTTGTTCCCCCAGGCAATACCAGCACTCCTGCTGGCTGCTGCTCCTGGGCTTCCTGCTGGATCTGGCTGATGGGGCCGTGGCCCGGCAGCTCGATGCCTGCTCGGCACTGGGTGAGTGCGTCCCCCCAGCCCAGGGGTGACCCGCGGGGTGTCCCCCGTGCCCGGTGCCCACCTGGCCCCTGCCCCTCGCTGCCCCCACAGGTGCCAAGCTGGATGACTTCGCGGATTTCACCACGTTCGGGCTGGGCACGGCGCTGCTGCTGCAGCCCCAGGGGGTGCTGGGGGGGCTGCTGACCCTCGCCTACGTGCTGGCTGTCTTCACCCGCCTCTGCTTCTTCTCCAGCGGTAAGATGAGCCCTGGGCGCGGGGGGGCTTGGGGTGCTGCCCCCCACATTGACCTCCTGGCACCCCACAGGGATCCCCTTCACCTACCGGGGGCTGCCCTGCCCCTACGCCTCAGCGCTGCTGGCCAGCACCTTCCTGCTCACCGGGGGACACGTGGCCCTGCTCCGCGTGGCCGCGGCCGCGATGATCCTGTTCATGACCGACTGCGGCTTCTACCCCCACGACAGGGTGCTGGAGTCACAGCTCTGGAAGAAACTGGTTTATGCTGGAGGTAAGGATGGGGATGAACCTGTTGGGATGGTGGTGGAGGGGGAGGAAGAGCAGATCCCCAAGGATTCTCCCACTCTGTAGGGGTGGTGACTGTCCTGCTGGCTCCAGCGGCGGTGGCTGCGGTTTATTGCCTGGCCTGGGCCACGTCCTACATCGTCTTCCCCTTCGCCCTCTGGAGCTGCAAGGCCTGAGCCCTCCCTAGAACCTAGTAAAGCCTTCCTCATCCTCATCCTTTTTCTCCTCATCCTTACTCCGGGTGCTGCTTCCTCCCTTTGCTCTTCCCACTGAATCCGGGTGGCAGAGGGAGCCTGCTAAGGTAAAAAAAGAGAAAGGCCCAACATCAGGGAAGCCCCAAAATCCCTATCCCTTTGGGGGGAGGGGGGCGAGGGAACCCCCATCCCCCCACACCAACAGCAGAGGCCCCCAAATCCTTGAGAAACAGGAAATTTAGGGTTCGCCCTGACAAGAGACCCCCAAGCCCTTCTCTGCACAGGAAACTGAAGTTTAGGGATCGCTCCCACTGCCCAGTGGGAATTCATTACATAGGGAGGTTCGCGCTCCAAAAATGAGGAAGGCTCTCCCTGGGTGGGGGGGCGGAAGATGCTGATCAAACTTCCAGAGGGTTTTGGACACAGGATTCACCGGGAACAGTTTGGAATTTACCACTTAACCCGTGGCTGCAGGGAAATACCATCCCAAATGTGGTTTACTTTCACCCCCCTCAGTGCGACATCGCTGGGGCAGGGAAGGGGGGAAGCAGGATTCGATCCAAAGTCTCCGGAAAGCCAGAAGCTGCCGGACAGCGGCGGCTGGAGCACGGAGGGTGTGGGTGGAGGAAGGAAGCAAAGGTCAAACCTGGTGCTGGAGAAACACTCACGATCCCTAGGGAGGCTCCGGCGGCAGGAGCAGCTGCGAGATGTGGCTCCTGCTGTGTCTCCTCGGGACAAATCCCAGCTCCAGGAGGGCAGGACCCTTCCCCGCGGCAGGGAATGTCGGGATGGGGCCATGGCTGGAGCTGGCACCCGGCACTGCAGCTGCTCTGGCGCCGGCCCTGCCCTGGCCTCCCCCACGCTGTTCCCACCCGGAGCAAGCAGGAGCCGCGAGACAGAGAACCAGCACGGATTTTATTGATATAAAAAGAGCGATTTGATAATAAATACCAGGGGATTAGAAAAGGGGGGGGGGAGGGCGGGGGCCGGGCTATCATTCCCCGGATCCCTGCATCTGCTTGCAAAAGGAGTCGAACTGCTGCTGCTCCAGCTCCGTCATCACCCGGTTCAGGGCGTAGATCTGGGATTGGCAAAGGGAGGATGGCAACGGGGGTTCGGCCGGGGCTGGGCCGTGTCCCTCCCCATTCCCGCGTTCCCACCTCCGCCCGCTGCCGCTGCTTCAGCTCCTGCTGTGCCGACCTCTGCTTGGCCTTCTCCAGGCGAGCCGCCGGCTCCCGCGGCTTCGGCCGCTCCTTGCGCGCCCCCGCGCCCGGATCCATGGCTGCGGCACGGGGGGGGGTCACCCGCGGCCCCCGGCCCACCCACGCAGCCCCCCATGTCCGTGACACCCCCGGACAACCCACGGTCACACGGGTGTCCCGATGGCATCCTGACCCTCATGGAGGACTCCCCCAAATCCATCCTGGGCCTCACAGGTGACCCCCAAACGCATTCTGAGCCTTACAGGTGAACCCTAAATGCATCCAAGCCCCAAAACCCCCCCCCATCCCAG